>CALSBV010011050.1:6076097-6123016 GCA_943590825.1 Bovichtus diacanthus | reverse complement strand
CACACACACACACACACACACACACACACACACACACACACACACACACACACACACACACTCGCAATGAGGGGATTTTCCAGTAAATCCATCCTCATAATACAACTGCTGACGTAAAGATGAACTGGGGCAGTCAAAGAATCAAATGAGGACATTGTATTTCTTTCTCTGTGGAATTATACCACAAGGTTCATTAATAGCTGTTGTCAAAATGTTCCCATGATGTTCATCAGCCGATGGGGTTGTCATGGAAATGTAGATATCATTTTGATCATGTGATGTGAAATTGAGCAAAAGCTCCACTAAATGGACACTCAATTATTAGTTTAGTTTCTTAACTGCTGTTTTCAAGGTTAAGAATTAACTTTAACCCTCAACTCACTTCACTCATACCCTTTATAGCTCATGCTACACACGCTCCACAAAGCACACAAAAGAAAAGAAAAGGCTCTGGTACACTACCTAATTTTAGAAGAAATTGCTTTTCTATACACAGCACATCGTAAACCCATTTAAATAACAACTGACTACACACAACATAAGCTAAGCCAAGCCCAGGCGAGTGCCATGGAAATAATCATGGAACGTTTTGGACCAGGGACACACAGAAGAGGGGCATTTATGTGGCTGAATTATGCTTAAAGGAGTGTAAACCTTAAACGTGGCTTTAAGTTAAATGATATCTTAATCGCTGTCATACAGTATAAGAGATGGATTTACTTACTGTTTTCTAACTAAGGCCAATATCAATCTAGTCCTAATGCTCACCCTGTCAGCCTGGCTCCTGCGGGTGATGGATGTGTTGGCATACATTGCTCTAACCAGCCAAGGGATTCCATGTGTGTGGGTTTTTCAGTACATTTCTCATGTGAGTGCCATGGGAAAGAGTGCAATGACACACAGCATAGAGAGGGGGGGGGGGAGACAAAGAGAGAGACAAAGAGAGAGAGAGAGAGAGAGATAGAGAGAGCGAGAGACAGAGAGAGAGAGAAAGAGAGAAAGAGAGAGAGAGAGAGGGAGAGAGAGAGAGAGGGAAAGAGAGAGAGAGAGACAGAGAGAGAGAGAGGGGGAGAGAGAGAGAAAGAGAGAGAGAGAGAGCGAGAGATAGAGAGAGAGAGAGATTTCTATATAAAGTGATGGCATGCCGCAGGTCCCTGAGGGGAGAGAGACGGATGAGTCACCAGGTCTGTTGTTGCACAGCAGCGACCTTTCTTTTCTTTTTTCTTTCTTTTTGCCTCTCTTTCACTTCCCTCCATGTGTCTACTCATTCCTTCCAGCCTTCATTCCTTTCTTTTCTTTGTTTCCCTCTCCCTTCCTTGTTTTCCACCTTCTGTGATTTCCTTACAGTCAGTGGTCGGGATTCTAATCCAGTTCAGGCAGATTAATCCAATAGTATTGAATAAGAAATCTTCTTGATGGAAGCTGATTTGCATTGAAATGAGTAAAATGATCTTATAGACTGCTACCCCATTTGCACATCACATTTTTGTTTTAAAGTTTTTGGTTTTCCTTTTCTTTAGCAATGTATTCATCAGAAATGGGAGAATTTCATTTGTGAGAAAACAGCACAGGCTTGTTAGCATTGGTCCTTGAATACTACTGTATAGGTTGTTAACATACAATAAACAATATCCAGTTTAGCCAACTTTCTATTTGCAGAGTGTGTGGCTACATTATTTAAGGCTAATAAAAAGTAAGCAGTTAATTTTGCTTTCAATGTCCCCATACAAACTCTTAGCTCAGAGTTTCCAAGTCATGAATATGGGTAAGTGTGAAAGTTGGGTGTACTTTTTATCGTTTAGCATAACAATCCATCTGTCTTCTGCTGCCGGGAGGCGTGTTCATGTGTTTCAAGCGGGAAAGACGTTCTTCGTACTATAGGTGAATTCGACGTTAGGGGTTAGGACGGGAACCATGATCTGCAACATCCCTGATTCTCGTCCGGCCGGGGACCTTGCATCTCTCTCCCTCATCATCTCTCGATCTATTAGAATTAATATGTTAATTAGTGAGCTTTACATGTGTTGGTAGGTGTATTTTTTTTAAACTTTGGACAGAGCCAGGCTAGCTGTTTCCCCTTGCTCTCAGACATTATGTTAAGCTAGGCTAACCACGCCCTGACTCACGAACACACAGAGATGAGATTAATATCCATCTAAACATCTCACTCTCAAAAAGAAATCAAATAAGAATGAAATCAGTTCCATCACATTCGTTGATAATATTTTCATCACCTGCAGCCTCTCGACTCTGTGCCAGATGTGTCTCCTTGTGTTCTTTCCTGGCCAACATGTGATGCAAACACTTCCTATAGTGTTTAAAGGCCCCACAGCATGTTTCTTTGTGTATTCAGGATCGAAACAGTTTGCATAAACCTATTTTCCACTTAAACAGGGGAGCTCTGTGGAGGCGCATACATTAATCTTTCACAAATAAGGATTTCTTGAAGTGTTTCCAAGGCTGCAGACACATGTGTGTGAGGCAGCTCATTCTCACTCCTCTCATCTCTTGCTGCAAGACACAGCTTGCCATTGTCGACTATCACTGGAAGTTGCTTTTACGACATACTTTGGTTCACGGGTATTCTGATCATGTACTTTCATGTAGGAGCACTCAGAAACACACACGTGCAAATGCAGTCCCATAAACACACACACACACACACACACACACAGACACACACAGACACACACACGCCCACCCACACACACACACACACACACACAGACACACACACACACACACACAAACACAATCCTCTGTAGTGTGTAGACACAGAACCCCATCATTAATAATTCCACCTGTGAGTGATAAAATCCATTCCATATCCAAAGGCATCTTTAAGCAAATACACAAGATGAGCTTACTATTACAGAAATATATATATATATATATATATGTATATACATATACATACATATATAGATATATACATATATATACACGTATATATAAACACAGATACATATAAATATATATATATATATATATATATGTATACATATACATATACATATATATACATATATATGTATATGTATTTATACTACAAAACTTTATCTGACTTGCAAACTTTGAATCTCCATCACAACTTTCAGCTAAATTCTTTAAAAAAGGGATCTAATTGTGATTGGAGGAGCAGCTGAACCTTGGCAGCCCTGTCCTTCCTCTCTGGCCATCTCTGGTTCTATGTACAGTTCCTCATGCTTGACTAACAGGAACTTGGACAGCGAGTGATGATAGTAGTCGTTCCCATGGCCACCCCATGTTACTCTTTCCAATAACAATGGAGTAGGATGGTGTTTATGGAGAGATTTATGGCGCTGCAGAAGAAGTGGTTTCTTCCTCTGCTGTTTGCTTCTGTCCTTCTCTGTAAAATGTTTCCTCTGCTTTAAGCTAACAGGAATGTGAGGATACTAGTTATTACTACTAGCTGTAGTTTTAATTGTTTAATTCAATCCATGTTATATGGAGATTTCATCAGTTATTGTTTAATGTTAGTTAGTTAGTAAGTTAGTTTCATTGTTTAAAAAAAATTAAAATAAATGTAATGAAATGAGCCTGTTGAGAGTAAAGACTCAGATCTTTACAGTGATTATGGGTCTTGTAGTCACTAAACACATTATGAACTTTAGAAATGTTGTAGACTCTAAAGTTTGAGAAATGCTTGCCAACATTAAACTCATTATAGAGCTCGATGATTTAGGGCCTTATCACAAACGCACCTCTGTTCAGGGCACATAATATAACTAGCCAAGGATTGAAAGCAGGAATCATATGACGGAGTGAATCATATGAGAGACAAACTAATGTTTTCAATAACCATAGCTTTTGACTATGAGTCATCTACATCTGACTCATGTGGAAAAGCTTTTACTTATAAATAACAAGTCATTTGGGGAAAGACAAGGACCTGAAAGACAATATTCTGTATTGATGTCAAGTGAGCAGCATTAGATCAGTTAGGTCATGCATTTCACCACAGCTGAAAAATTCTGAGGGTATTTTTAAACAGCCGAGTTTTACACGAGTTGTTGAATATGTCTGGTCGTGGTAGATTGCTCCCTTTTTTGAAGGAACTATTGCAGAGGGAATCTACAGCCTAATGTGTATACAGGGTCAATGGTGGGGGGGGGGGGCACACTTCGTTAACACAAAAATATTTAAACAGTTGCATGCTATCCTTGTGTTTAGGACTTGAAGGACAACACAGAGTTTTTAAACAGAATGGCCAGCACCATTCTGTGGTCTATCTCTCTGTGGAAGTTTCTGTCTACCTGCGCTACTGTGTGTGGAAATCCCTTTTGTCCTTGGTTTATATCACTTGTGGTCCTTCAGCGATAAATTAATTCCCCATTGTGAGATTAATACATTGATAAAGTAGCCAAATAATTAAAACAACATTACTTTACAAGACATTTTCTCCTCTCCAATTTTAATTGAATTTAAAAAAATTTTATCTTTATTTCTTTCTTTTTTTTTTTTTTTTCGCTCACTATTGGACATTTTAGGGATACACACATTAGGAATGCGTTTCCATTCACCTGTTATGCACATTTTTAAATTGCGCATTAAAAAAATCCCAGAATGGAAAGGCCGCAAAACAAGTTTTTGCCCATGGCTGAGGTGTAAAAGTGGGTGTACCAATAAAAGCAAGTGCAATGGAAACAGATTTAGTGTAAAGATGATGACGACATAAACATTGTGTGCCCACTGGCTCCCTGAAAATCTTGGTTAATACATCATCAATCAGCACAGGATGCGCTTTGAAGTTTTAAACCCCTAAAGCAAAACTAAACTAATATAATTCTCCATTTACAGCTTTGTGTGTGTGTGTGTGTGTGTGTGTGTGTGTGTGTGTGTGTGTGTTTGTCTTCAGTATCAGGTGGTATAAACTGTTGCCGTGTTTCCACTGCATGGTACGGCTCTGCTCGATGGAACTCACTTTTGCTACTAGTTCCTTTTGCACAATTTAGTTTTTCCACAGAGGATAGCATCTCCCTCAAATCTGGGTCGAGTGAATAAAGAATAGCGGTTGCTATTGACGGTAGCTTGGCTGAAAAATGGTGGGTCTGTGCAGGATGTCCCGTCTCGTGCTAGTGACGATCGTCTCTGCGGTCTGCGGTGTTTTAACTCCACATACTAGCATCAGCTCAGCTCGCTTGGTACCTTTTGCGTACAAAAGACAAAATCCAGGTACTATCCACAAGTTTTGTTATTAGAAAACCAAACATGAGTGAGTCGAAATGCAGAAAAAAAACACAAGCATAGTGTCTGTGACATTACTAAGGAACTGCTGCCAGAAAGTTCAAGTTTGGTCAAAGAGCAAGCAGCAAGCACCACAGCTAAACATATTAGACTCAGATATCTGTACGTCAAGCAAACATGCTCTAGTTTCCTTGACGCCAGCATCTAGTGGGCGTTAGAGGAAGTGCAGCTTAGGACACATGCACTTAAAGAGGGAACCGGTTGTACACATCACAGTTTGTTTACAGATGTTAAGGAGTACTACTGTATTTGTGGAAACAAGTGTATAAAGCCTTTAGTGTCTCCAAAGGGAGCTGTGTGAAATCTAAAACATGTCCTCAAGTGATGTCACTTGAGTCAACATCAGTTGGGGCTAAGGACTACAAGTTTGAAAATTAAAAGAATCTGGGCTGAAGTTGGAAAGAAGTGAGTTTAGAGCTCTGCAGCTCTCTCCTCATCAGTGGTACATTAGCCTCGACTAGCATAACGCACCCAAGTCTCCATGACAGGATGACAAATGTTTGAACGTCATGAATTAACAAACCAGCTGACGTTGTGTCCTGAATGTCAGCACCACTTGTCTCGGCCCGGCCTCTGATCTTCAAAACCAAACAGGAACACTTTCCTAAAGGCCCTTTCCTTCTCACAATCAAACAAGAATGTGATATTGCTATTTTTAGATGGCTCTCCCCTTCTCTTTCTGTGTCTCCATAAGCCCTATGCTACCTCCCTCTGTCTCCTTTATCCTCTCTCCCTCCTCTCCCTCTCTCCCTCTCTCTTTCCCTTCCTCCCCATTTTGTCAACACGCTCTCGTCCCGTCCTGACCATCTTGCCGGTCTTTCACACCACCCGTACCTACTGAACCAAAGCCAAAAACACTCCACCAAAAAGCTCTGCTCCCAGCTGAAACAATCTGGCCTGTAAACTGAGCTAGGAACATTTTTGCCTCACATGTCCTTATATGGACCTGCATTGACCTGTGTGAAAAGAATGGGTTCACTCTTGATTCATTTACATGCAATTCTTCACTGGGAGCCTTTTTGCTTCAAGGCTGTTGGTGAAGTGTGTACTTTACAGTGTGGCAGATCTGGTTCTCGCTAGAGGGCAAAATTACCTTATTTGTAAATCATTTGGATGAAGCTGTGAATACAGTGAAATAAGAGGACAGTTTTGCAAGGTGCTGTTGATTAAAATGTAGTGTAGAGCCAACAGGTGTTTTGGGTAGCGTCAGAGGAAGGTACAGCATCGAAGAGGAGGATATTCTGACAGATTGTGTGTGACATGTTCACGTCTGCGTATTTCTGTGATCTCACAGATGTCTACTGTCTGAAAGGAATGATAAAATGTTTGCCTGGACAAAACCAACATTTAAATCCAATATTTCCACAGACTGCAGCACTCTAATGACAGTCAGTAGTTTGTGGAAATATTAGATTTAAACGTTTCTTTTGCCAAACATTTAATTATTTCAGAGGACCTTTGTGAGAAGAAAAATGACATTTTATGCTAGCAAGGCGCTCCGAATATGCTGATCTGTGAATGATTAATCAAGTGGACAAATCGTATCAGCTTGGGCAAGAAAGAAACTGAGAGGAGAGATAGAGAAATGCAGTGGTAAGAGAGTAGGGATGGTGTTTAGGGCGCGGTGGGGTGAGGAGGACACGATGTGCAGTGAATTATCCTGGTGGGTGGAAGAGCCAGAGAGAGGGGGGGAACAGGGCGGTGACTGAGGAGGAGGCAGGAGGAGGTTAGCATGGAGAGCTGGGGATGCCTGTGCTATGAATCAGCTGTCTAAATATGGTCCCTGCTTATCATCGCAACACACCCATCCACTCCCAGTGCAAAGTGGATGGACATTTTCTTCTTGTTTATCTTCTGCACTTACTCACCCACATACATTATTCCACCCTCCTCACAGTGATAGAGGAAGCTCCTCTGGTCAATCGGTTGCATATTCTCACTAGACAGAATGTGTTTCTCTCAGCCAAAGGTCTCTGCTGTAGGTGGTAGTCGCATGCATACACATTCAGGGACATGGGAACAAAACAAACAGCGGACATGTCCCCGGTCTTTACTGTTTATAGCTGTCCCAAGTGGCCATATTCGATTGCGGGGTGAAAGCAGAAAAGGGTGTAGCTGCAGCGCTGCAGTGCTCCAGGCTTGGACCCACCTCCTCCGTTGGACCATTTTGGGTCTAGAGTATCAAGAAGTAAGTAATGTCTGAAATTGTGTAGGCTCGGTCTACGCCAGAGATAAGGATAAGGCATATATAGAATGCGTTCATTGGTTTGTATAGGCCTAAGCCACACAACCTCCACCAATAACACCAATGTAAACAATACAACTGTATTACAATAGAACTGTAACTAAGTGTAACTGTAAATGTAGGTAACATTACATTTAGCAGCAAATAACTTACTACTAATCTTATCTTACGTACTAATCTTATAATTTTGCTACCGTTAGCTAGCTATCCTAAAGTCATTAGGAAACTAACATTAACTTTAGGTGAAATTATTACATTAGCCTTTTTGCATTTTGCATTTTTTTCCTGTTGTTGTTGTGCTGACGTTAACGTTAGTGTGTTCATGACATAAGCATAGCTAGCTAACGTTTGTAAACTTATAAGGTAGTACAAGTTATTTGCTGTTGGAAGTTACGTTATCTAACTTTATAAGTTACTTGTATTGAAATATTAATGTTGTATTGTTTACTGTGGTGTTATTGGTATTCAGTAGGCTACTTTATGTATAAAAGATAAACGCGATAAAACAATACACTGTGCAATATAGTACAGTGGAATGTAATTGTTATTTATTGAAAAGGAAGCGTGATAAACACACACGATTGTCCACCTGAACACACGTGATTTTCCACCATGGGTCCTTGCGATGGAGATGGTTCCAAGCCTGGAACTCTGAAGTGGGACACTATTGGAAAAGCTGGCCATCATAGAGAGGATGCGATGAACTGTACAAAGCGGACACAACACGTTTTCACACAGTCTCTCCCTAATCTAAAACAATTGGATAGTGTAGCTTTAATCATCTTATATTTTCATCCCTCTGCTTCCCTCCCTTATACACACACACTGTGGGGTAGAGTTGTCATATTCCAGGGTGGATCCTCAGTAAGTGTAGTAAGCTCTGTTGTCTGGCTCCATATGACCTCAGCTGTCAAGGAACTGCACACAGATGTAAGGGAGTACATCTCAGGCTTACTGGATATTCAGGCATAATGAGCCAAACACACTCACTCCCCAGAGGAGGACAGCTGCTCATGCTAACAGGGAGACCGATGTGCTGACAGAGCTGGCACTGAGTCACACATCAGACAGTAGCCTGAGCTAGTCCAGCATACCAGTGGCATTATGGGATATTGTTTGCATTAACCACAGGTGGTTTTGATTTGCGTTAGACTGATTTTAGTTTTTGTCTGATCGCAATGATTTGTGCCACAATGAAATATAATGCAATCTGACTTATTTCATGGCAAAAAAGATCAGATAATGGAAAAACTTCCACAAAACTGGAAAGATATCCATACATGCTTGTGTGGAATTAGGTCACTAAGTCTTCCTATAGACTACCAGGAAGCTTTAATAAATATGTATTGAAATGTATATATACATATTTATCATGTCTGAGGTTGATGACATTTGTTTTTCATAAGAAAACACGATGAACAAAGTCATACATTCCATCAGTAAACCTTGTTAGGACCACACTTTTGAAGGGGGCCCCAGAGGGAGTTCAGGGAAGATTGGTGGGTCAACAGCTGCCAATAAAGCAGAGATTAAACACCCATATGCTCCACTACAAAACCCTTGTGCAGTGTGTGTGACCCTATGTAACAGTAAACTCAGCTCAGTAACAATGTGTTTTTATTATTTGCAGAGCGCCAGGGCAGGGCTTTTCCACAGGGCACAAACAGCATAAGGTATAAATCAGAAGTGTCCGAATCTAAACTCATTTCCCAGCATTTTGGAAAAAAATGTCTGGAAAAGTTCAGATGATATTATAGCTAACAAACCCCCAGTGGGGGAGATTATTACCCAGGGACCCCGACATGAATGTAATGTCAATGCTGAAAATGAGTGGATCCTGGCTGTAGGAGTGAAAATATATTCAGTAGTTATTCTTGTGCATTCTTTAATAATACAAGGTGAATTCAAACCATGTAACCTTAGACTAATCCTAGTTTTGCTGGTGCTCCCAAAAGCAACCTCAAGGCCTCTGAATATCCCAGACCATTTGAAAAAACTAATGCTGTGGCAAAAATTCTGCTGGTGTAAGGAAGAACATACAGCTATTTATTCTAGTGCTGTACATTGTTCTGAAATGTTGTTCTGTCCCTCAAAGGACATTGCTCTTATTGAGGAACAAGGCTGGCATGATTGAACAAGCCCCAAAGAGCGATGGAAAGACCTGCTTTGACCTTGGAGGGAGCCCTGACACACCATACTGTACTTGTACTTTACTTGAGTTTTTCCATTTTATTCTACTTGAAATTCTCTATACATACGTTGCTCATTGTCATGGTTGCCATTTGCCTGCTACTTTATATTTCTGCTGCACTACATTTCAAAAGGGAGATGTTGTACTCTTCCAATCCACTACATCTATTTGACAGTTGTATAAAGTAAGGAGCATAACTAACATTAGCATTAACAGTGTGCAATGTGTTAGTGTGAGGGGCATGGATTTGATTGTCCATGGTATAAGTCAACAGCACTAATGAGTCCTGACAAAGGCCAAGTATTTAAGTGTTGACACGCTGTGCAAGTAGCCTAAGAAACAGTATTACAGTTTGGGGGGTGTTGGTGGAATCTTCTCCGTCTGCTGATTTTGAAAGAATCTGCTCTTGAAGGGCAACAGGGGAGCACAGAAAATTGAAAACAGAACAACACATTGTGCTTAGCTTTTTTAATGAAGATGAATCTGGCATTATGTCATGGTTGGCAACCATAAACTAAGCCAGTGTTTTGAGTTAGCGAGGGAGCCAGAGATAGGCATTTCAGGGGGAGTTTCTCTTGCCACAGGGCCCAAACAGTTGGCTAGCAAAATCCTAACCCATTTTGTTTTTCACTTTGTGGTATTTCAAGTACATTGTATTGAAAACTTGCAGCCCAAAGCTTCAAAACTTTATTAGATACTAATCAAACCGTTGATTTATGATCCTTTCCGATTGAGAAACAGTTTAGTCAAAAATTCCTTCAGATGTGATGATGGAGATTAGCATTTTCTTGCTGAGTGCTTTGACCTGCTCATCTGCAGTTCATTATGTATAAACCTTGTGCTGGTATGCGAGGACAAGGATGCCAAATATATTGTGTAAGCATGTTAGAATAGCTTTAACTCATAAGCATTCACAGTCAGGCAGTCTGGGTTGCTTAAGATGGAGCTCTTATTTGACTTCTGCCCCGCTGTTGGATAGCGACTTAGAGAAAAAGAGAGAGGGAGGTTGGTCCAAGCCCTGATGTCTGAGTCAAGGGTGGAAACTCTGAATGTTCTCGCGCCACTGTGCAAAAAGCTGCAAGCTATTACACATCACACAGCAGCCTCACAGGCTAAAAAAAGAAACAGGGCTCCCCTCAACTCCCCTCAAGTAAAAAAAACTTGCTCTCTGCTTTTTCAAATGAAACATCTGCCCTTCAGAGCTCTCTTCTCTCTCGTCCTTTCCTCTCTGTGACCACTCCTCTGCCTTAAACAGGACCTTGAGCGTGCTTGTAGTATTTTCCGTCTTTGTTTAAAAAAAGGAAAAGAGTAAAATTACTTTCCGAATGGATTCCGTTTGATTCGGGCTGCCAGCGAGCTTGGCTTGTATTCTTTAGTCCTATATATAGTATAGTGTGCAACGGAAGGAACATTTTCTTGAAGCCACCTGTAGTGGATACTGAGTATTGAACAGTAGATTTGGGGTGGGGCATGGTGTAGAGAGCAACATCTGGGAGGGTTAAAATCACACACATACACACATGATCACTGCTTCTGAATTGTGCCTGTACAGGCTAAAAGTAGAATTAACAAGAGCGAGAAATTGTTAAAACAAATGTTTCTACGTGGATCATAGAGCCATAAAGAGAATATGTGAAGACACCGTTGCTTGGAGCGTGATGTTATTTGTATTTAGATACTATTTTATAAAAGGTCATTTGTAAATGTAGCAGCAGATACCAAACTGGAAAATGACTGGAAGCTGTGTTTTACAATAAATAAGTGTGAGTAATGTTTCTGGTAATTGTTTCCACAGAAGTGGATGTCTCAACTTATGTACATCTTATCATTTTTCTTAGCCACATATATTTGTAAAGCAACGTAATTACCGCCTGGATTATGATCACAGGCAACGTTTTTCCAGTCGAGGAGGCTGTCAGGGTGGATGGTAGGCATATAAGAGTTCAGGTCAGGTCAGCGTTATATTACAAAAAGACTTCAGTTAAGGGTTGGGATATATTAATGGTTAGGGTTAGGGTATTTTTTTCACATAAAGTGTCCAAGCATCAAAACTAAACTTAATATATTGAATATTCTTCTTTGCTTATGAAAGATAAAGCTGTAGGCCAAGAAATAAGAGGTAAAGAGTACCTTTGTACTTGTTAAACATTATCTATCCTGGGAAAAACATTACTTTCTGAGTGGCATGTTTTTAGTATTGCGGGCTCAGTGGTGAGAGATAGCACAGCCTGTTTCTTGAGCACTTGCCAGCGATACTTTGAGGTAACCTTTAACCACTCCCTGATATAAGTCTGCACCTCAACAAATTGAACAAATTGTTCGCTCGTATTTAACCACCACCACCACCACCAACATTTTCAGCTTTCTTTTTTGGAAAGTGTTGTGTCAGTACCATGACTTTCATTCACATTCAAGAGCCCAAACATTTGTTTGGCTCACAAGTGGGCCACACCCTTCCCTAAACCAATAGGGTGCCATATCATTTACATACACAACCTTACACCTCAAACAGACAAACCATTGATACATGTATTTATACACACATACACTCTCCCACCTGATAGATCATGACTTTAAAGTTGCGTCTCTTGAGCAGCTCGGCCTCGTTGCTCTCCAGCTTCTTGATCTGGCCTCCTTGCTTCTCCAGGGTGGCCCGCACAGTCTTGACGTTGACGCTCACCTTGCGCACCTTCTCCATCATCTTATTTACGCTGTTGGACGTGGTGCTGTGGCTCTTGGTAAGTTTGGTTAGCTCACCCTGAATGCTGGTCACTGAACGCTCCATTTCCTGCTGCCTGGCCTCTAGCCCACTCTGGGTCTGCTGGATCTGGTCCACCGCCCCGATGATCTTGTCAAGCAAAGACAGCACCATGACCCCGTTCACCTGGGTGTCCAGCTTCCCTGCCTCATCCTTGTCTTCGGCGGCATCCCCCTCTGTACCCATGGTGGACATCTCTTTCTTGACTGAGGCAAGGGCATCGTCTTCGTCATCTGAGGGTGGGAGGTTGACCTCATCGTCTGAGATCTCAGTGAGGGTTTGAGGCTCCAGCAGGGAACTTGTGGATTCCAGTGCTTCCATGGCCGCCATGTCAGTGGATTTGTAGTGTACAGTCAGCTAATCAACCTTTCTTCACCACTGGTTCTTCTAGTTACCGTTTTTTTTTATTTTTATTATCGTTTCAGTTTACTTTCTCACCTGCTTCTGCCTTTCTTTTCTTCTCTGGACTTCTGTTCTTTTCCTCTCCTACTTCCAAACTAACTTATCTCTTTCCAGCATATATGCACTCTGTCTCTCTGTCTGTCTACTTCAAATCCCTGGAATCAGTCCAGTGTGCAGGCGAATGTTGGAGATGTTACCACATGAGCGTTAGGATGTGAATGCCACACCAGGCAGAGAAACCCTCCAGTCAAGCTACAGCTGGCAGGGTTTTCTCTCTCCACCCCCCTTATTTTCCATTGGACTCTCCTCCTCTCTTCAAACTCCTCCCTACACACACACACACACACACACACACACACATATATACACATACACACACACACACAGACACACACACGTTAGACTCCACCTCCAGCTGGTAGGTCCAGCCCGTCGATGATTCAACACACCCCTTTGGTCTAGCCTTGTCCCATCAGCATGGTTGGAATAGTTAGAGTGGAGCAGCACTGATCTGCATGTATACAAGCTCAGGCATAGCAGAAGGAGGAATGTCAGGCAGGATCTGTTCCTGTTTTCACTCCTTTCCCCATTTCTACATAGAGCATATTCAGTTTATGGAAGGTGGGCTGGATTTATAATGGATGAAAGTCCCCAGAAAGGAAAAGGACATAAAGAAGCTACAATTGGCAACAAGATGATCTTTTGATGAATTCTGGGAGTGTTGCTATAGAAGTTAACATTTCTAATGTCCCCTTTGCAAACACAGATATATATTTGGGTACTCTGTTGCTATAAGTGAACTACTATAACTCAAGGTCTTTACCAGCTTTTTCCTGAGTTCTTTTTAACTGTATCTCACTGCCTTCATCAGCGAATAGTGTTGTGACAGTAGTCGTGGAGTTGGCTTCATGACAACGCCATTCACTGATGAAGGTCGTGAGATGTGGTTGAAAGTTCAGAAAGAAAAGCTAATAAGAAAAAAATGTTTTGTCAACAAACAACTTGCACCGTAAGTGCTACATTTAGCACTGGCTTTGTCATCAAAGAAAATACTCTTCTTGGGGTTAGAAGATTATTGTATAATTATATAATTATTTTCACAAATTTCTGTTATGGGTATAGTTTAATTCATGACATCAGATCCAGGCAGGTTACTTTCCAGAAAATATTAAAAGGCATATTCCAGTGATTAAGGGAAGGGTATTTAATGCATATAGCACATGTAACACAAGTAACCTCGACAATAAAATGGATGGGCAAACACCCACATATTGACAGTTAATCTAATACCATTACACTGTTATAAACCACAGACACACATACAGACTCAAAATACAGCAGATAATAAAAATGACCCTCACCAGATCTGGATTGTATTTTAGGTACAGTTAAAAAACCTCAATTACTTAATAATAAAAGTCAATATTACTGTCAATATTGGACAATTCTGCGAAACCCCGGATAATGTTTTCCTCCACACCTTTACTTTATGCGCCACTACATAAAGGACACACTTCTTCCTGCATTGGCACTGAATGAACAGAAGCTGTGAGGTGGAGTCATCAAATATGGATTCCTGCGGATGTTGGACTGAGACAGTGAGACAGTGAGAAATGTACTGCGGAGCATGAAGTGCTTTAAAGTCTATAGAATTGTGGATTCTGTATTGCACTGGGCCAATGAACAGATTTACTGGAGTAATGTGTTCCTCTTTGCATATGGTGGTTCAGAGGAATTGAGTATTGGACCTCCATAAAGTTGGAGGACAGATTAAAGACAGATTTTTATAAGGATGGTCAAAATCAAAGCTGTAGAGGCGAAGATTTCCTGATGTGAAGTGTCTAGTATGGGCCCAGCTTACAAAACCCTGGATCCTACATTTCTCATAATGCAACCCAATAGCATATTTTTTTAGATTGTGCCTGCCTGGTAAATGCCTACATCTTCCAAACTCCACATCTCCAGCTTGTAAAAGAGATTGATCTTTTAAAATGTTATTTATTTTCACAAGTTGGGTAGTACTCTTCATGTTGAGAAAACTGAAGATGAAAAATTATTTTTAGATAGTGCCATTTTAAAGAATCGGTCGGGCAAAAACTACTTTGGCTTGCAAAAAACTGTCTTTGCAATGTACTTACAGAAATTCTTTTAACATAGACTCCTTTTAGTACAACCAAACACTGAACCGTGGCAGCGACACTGACTTGTCAATCATAAGGTAGCCTAAATCATATGTTGCTTTATGGTCCATTTTACTCTAAATGGGACCATAATTTACTAAATGAACATCATGCTGCATTGAAAAAATGTTTTACCTGGCGTTCGAGACCATAAACTGATTAGGAAAATGTTTACTGAGATAAGGCGCAAAGCGAGCATGGAACCAAGAAGCAGTAGCTGGACAGGGGTGGAGCAAGATTCCCCTGACAGATGGTCTGCGGGGCAGAGCAGAGGCAGAGCAGGGTGGCGGCTTAGGAGCTGGACCAAAAGTTTTATCTGACCAGGAGGGTGACCAGGAGTAAGGGCCAAAAGGGTAGAGTGACTCTGGGGGAAGGGCAGCAGGACTACCAGACGAGGGCAGGAGAGGACGACCAGACGAGGGCAATAGGACGACCGGACTGGAGTGTTAGCTAGCATGTTGAAGCTAACAGGCAGGTGGCTAGCTGACTGGGAAGCAGTCTGTGAATCAGGCTGGCAATCGGGGGTTTTAAAAGTCTCTAAGCATCGCAGGCAAAAATTCCTCAGGCAGGGCTCATCAGCCATTTTCCTGCATGCCATCCTAAGAGCAGCATCTTTGTATCCTGTAATAGTTTCTCTTTTCCATTCACAATAAAGACGAGGGAATATGACAGATCTAAGAGCTCCTCTTCATAAGAGTCTGCTGGGTCCGTACACACACAATTAATCACAAGACCAGGACACAGCTGGAGGAGGCAGCACAGTGATTAGACACAGGAGGATCAAATCAGGGCGGGACAAACAAATGACAAAAGGCGGGAAAACACACAGACAGTGGGTTTTAGTAGCACTTTATTTTAGGTGGTACTAATAAGAAAGTAGGTGTCCTAAGCATCTTACAGACACACGTTGGTACATAATGATCATCTTATCAGAGTTTGATATAGTACAGAGTGTAAAAAATTAAGGGGGGGCGGATAAATCTCCACAGCATGACAGAAAATAAAGGGTGCTATAATCGATATTTTTATAATAATAATAAATCAAATGATGATGTGTTATGTGAAAGGTGTCACTATTAGTGATGAACCCAAAGAGCATTATCACTAGTTCTGTAGGACCCCTCAAGTCTATAGAGCTTTGTAGTTTCTTTTGGTTTTCTGGCCCGCAACTTTGCTGTTTTGGTTCAATCTCAACACTCTTATAGCCTTGTTTTTGACAATGTTAAGTCACTGTTGACACAGCTGAGGTGTCAGAGCAGAGGGTTGTGGTAAAAAAGGCCAGGTCATCCATCAAAAAAGTTAAACCTGGCTCACCTCTTTCTGGAACGCAAGACAACACTATCCAGCAAGGCACTGCAGTGGCCATTCAAATATATGCAAAACATTCCTGATGAACACCAAATTTCTAACATAAAAAAGGCCCAGCAGAGGATATACTTTCACTCTGAACATCAATCACTGTCTGGTTTGGATCAACCACCAATGGACAGTAAGGACGGACAGTAAGGATTGCCGAAAAATATCATTGGGGCCAACCTGCCCTCTATTTAGGATTTATACATGTCCAAAGTCAGGAAAGATCACTGCAGACCCTTCACACCCTGGACACAACCCGTTTAGACTTCTCCCTTCTGCTAGTCCACACAGAATACTGTAACCAGCAGCAGTCACATAGTGTCAGGAACAGTCCCTGTAACACTAAGATACACGTACCTATATGTTTAGATTAAATACAGATTATTCTTTGCCATGTACTATATATTTATATTTGTACATAATACGTAGTTAAATGTTACCTTTGTCTAACTTTGTTGTCAGTGTACAGAAGTCCAATCCAGAGTCAAATTCCCTGTATGTGTACACATACTAGGCCAATAGTTTCTGATATTTATACTGTTTACCTGGATATTATTGAAAGACAAAATAGCTACCTCAATGATAACTTTGCAGAGTTGTAAAAACATCGGTGCTTTGTGTGTTAAGGTGTGTGATGAACCTTCAAACTCACTGATCTAACACTCAAACTTCCTGGATTGTGTATTTGGTCCACCTCTCGAGCCACTTGCATTTGTTCTAACACTGCTTTTGGTTAGAACCCCCACTTAGTGTTTAGCTGATGAACAAAGTGGAGCATTAACAGCTAAAGAGTGAGATCTCAGGATTTAGTGGACTTGCTAATGTCGCTCTGTGTTTGCTGGATGTGAATATGGGCAACTGTAAATTAATCTGTGTCTGTTTTATAATCTGCTGGGAACCATTACAATTCACTCATGTTTTCATTTTTGGACACACAGACAGACATCAAACTTTTTTTCACCAAACTGCACGTATCACAACAATTGTTACCTCATCATATGTATCTCAAGTTTGCTCCACTAAACCCCCTCATTTTACATAGATTTTGTGATAAGGTGATCTTAACATTCAGTGAGTATATTTTTACGAGTTGATCCTCATGTAAAATGGAGAAGAGCCGGCAAGTGACAAAAGTTGCAGTTTCTAGCAGCCTCCTCCACAAAGGATGTCACATCAGCATTTAGATCTCATTGGGTCAGATCCTGGTCCAACGATACTGTATGATACCTATAAGACCAATAATTTAACCTTCACAGTCAACATTGTTTACTCTTTGTGATATGCTATTGAAATTACATATCTGTGATAGACAGCATTTATTCTTCATCTTGGTCATTATATGTAATGTTCTTGACCACAGAAAACTCATTCACGTTCCAAATGAAAAACATTAATTAATAGTTCTTAAACTAATTAAAACATCCTCACAATTACATTCAAAAACAGGTAGTGGAAAAGCAGGAATACAAGACATGTGTTCACTTCATTGATCTGTCAGAAATGATTAGACTGTCAGGGCTTTACATCAGTCGGTACAGATGTTTTGTTAAGAATCACATTTATTCACATCATTGATGCTTATTTCACATCATCAACATTCCAGCCTCTTTGGAATAATAATTGGTTTTATTAACAGCACAACATTTAAAGAAGGAGTCAGAAAAACAATCTCACAATAATGTCCATTTAGTAGGCCTAGCTGTTCAGGAGATTTTGATCATATCACATGATCTTCATGAGCACAAGCAAGAACAGAAAGAATAAAGAGATAGAAGATAAGAGTAGGACAAGTATAAAATAGATATGAAGCAAGTATTCATTAAAACAATATGTTTCCTCTGTATTCTCATTTGTATTTCTTATTCTAAAGGCCTCTTATACAGTCTGTGTATGTGTGGTGGGTGGAGAGGAGTCGATTTTATTTATATAACCCAATATCACAAATTTGCCTCAAGGGGCTTTACAATATGTACTGCATACAACACCCTCTGCCCTCTGACCCTTGAATCAGGTATGGAACCCCCGACCCCCCCCCCCAAAAAAAAAAAAAAAAAAAAACTTTAAGGGAAAGAAACTTCAGGAAGAGCAGCAGAGGAGAGATCCCTCTCCCAATTAAATTGTATGTCTATCCCTGATAGACATACAATTTAATTTAATAAATCCTTTTGATGTATACATGTGTACAATGTGGATGACATGCTCCAGATGAATCACCATGTCATTGCTGGGAACCTTAAATCCCCGTCAATGTGTCAGATTGACGGATTTAAAAAATGTGCTTCTGGTTGGGATTTAAAAAAAAAAAACAACATTGACAATGATTCTACTATCACGATTTTGAGCAACAGAAGGCACCACGGTGGGTGATCAATAATATAACATATGCCTGTTTGATGTGTATTTCAAATATATATTATACATGTTTTTGCTTAAATTTGAAAAGTACATGTGTGTCAAGTAAATACACCTTGCTTTTATTTTGAAACTGTCTATTTTAGGGCACATTTCCGGTTGACTGTATCTAGCTTGACGCACCGCCCTGGACCTCAGCATCCAGCATCCAGCCAGAGAGAGCTGCCCAGCTGCATCTTACACAGGTGATTGGATAGATATTTTTAAAGTCTTTCATGTAAAATGAAGTAGTTCCAGTGTTTCACACTTAGTGTCACTGAGGGAATTATGAACCACTGCTCTACGATTCATAATATGTGGACGTGTGGGCTGTGAGGACGGTGATAATCTGTCAACTGCTTTCTTCGTCGACGCTTCATGCTCGCAAATTATATATTTTTACGTAATCAAATGTCAATGTTTGTCACAGGAACCGAGTCGTTCTGAAATCTTATGCTACTGTAGCGTCTTCACGTTAAACTACAACCTGTTAATGATTTAACCAAAATCATATTATAGTGTTGGACTATAGAAGCATAAAGGTAATAATATTCGTTGTTATATGTCATGAATAAGGAGTTATTTGTAACAGCGGACAGGAGGAGGTGATGGAGCTGTTAGGCCGGATCAGCAGCATCATGGCGTCCTTGAGCAGTGAAGGGCAGAGCTGCGCCACACACGCTCTGCTCCGCACGCGAGCTTGGCTCACAACGAGCTCGCTTTTACGTTTTTTTATAATGATAATTACGACTTACAATTTTGCAGCCTGGTATTTAGGCTACGTCATTGCGTTGTGTATGAGCTATTATTGATGTTATTATTATTATTATTATAATAACTTTCTCCATCCTTGGCCAATGAGGCCATTCCCTTTCGTATTTAGCTTGAGCATCTTCTTGTATATAGGCTGGCTACAGTACATATGAATAATGCATTCTGTATAATAAGAACGATGCTTAAACTCCATATCATTTACCAGTATATTAATATACATGTCTTTAAGTGTATACTGTGTTGGTTTATATGTTAACTATTTGTGGTTTATTTGATCTGAACAGTGTAAGATTCTTATGATGTTTAATGATGTGGTGCCTAGAGCTGCCAACCTTACACATACATACACATACAACTAACTAACTGTCTGTCTATCTGTCTGACTGTCTCTCTGTCTATCTGTCTGACTGTCTCTTTGTCTCTCTGTCTGTCTGTCTGTCTCTCTGTCTGTCTGTCTGTCTGTCTCCTCCATGCTGGAACACATTTTTTCCTTGATAAATTACAGAAAAGTTGTTTTGTCATGTGTGAGCTATACTGGTCAAAATGTTTCGATGTTTTTTTCACACTGCTTACTGCAGCTACTATAGAAGAACGTCCGTTTAGTTTATGCTGAATGCTATTGTGTATCACACTGAGCTTTTTAGATTCAAATTTTAGGTAAGTTTAACGGGAAAAGTAAATACTGCACAATACTGCAGTACACAGTGCAATGTGTTACATGTACTGTACACGGAACATTCACCTTTGATCTTTCATGTAAAGTCATATATAGTGAACAGAAAATTTGCCACAAAATGACATCCATGCCAAAAAACAACAACAAAAAATCCCAGCAACTATGAAAAAACATTTGTTAGTTCAGTAAAAACACATTGTACCCACTCACAGTACGCAGCACTACATGTTCTCACCTGCTGGACATTCTGTCGCTCTGCGTGTTTCCCTTGCAATAGTAGACATCGCAAACATTACATGTCATAGATATTTATGGAATATACAGGTATGTCAGACAGATTTTCGTAATTGAATGGGTCATTTTGCATGTGATGGCTCAAACAATGAAAGAATGTTTAGAAGTTGTAAATGACACTCTTACTGAGCAGTAAGCCATGTGCAAGTGGTTATTGTGCAATTTGAAAACAATCGTACTTACTCCTTTGCACACACACACTCCAAAACACATACAGTTTGGTCGAAAGAATGAGAAACTAAAATCTGTTTTGAGAACTGAGCCCTTTTTGATTGAAAAAATGTATTATCATTCAAGAATTGAGCCAAAGCAAATGACAAAAGAATGTAATTCATCATCAGGATTGATGTTAATTAAGTTTCTGAGAACAAAAAAGGAACACTTAAATGACAACAAATCAAAAAGTAATTTCTTGACTCTCACCTCTGCAGGATGGGGTCTCAACAGCAGGTACAAATACACGGGCTGCTTTAGCACCTCTATCAGCTGCTCGCCACACATGAGGGTCAGGGGTCTAAGGCTGACATGGTTAGCTATTTAAATGTGCAATTAATAATTTCTGTTATTTTTTCAAGCAAAAAGTCACAAATTCCAGCTTTTTAAGCGGGTTTGCTGCTGTTCTCTGTCATATATGACAGTTAACTGAATATCTTTGGGGTTTGGTCTGTTGGTCGGCCAAAACATGACATTTGAAGACGTTACCTTTGACTCACTGTTTTCTGACATTTTAATAAAACAAGTAATTGATTAATCAAGAATACAAGTATAAGGAAATATTTGTTAGTTCCAGCCATACAGTTGTCCACTCTGTCCTGTTGGTAATCCTGCCTTGATTACAACACAATGTTGTACAGTACAGTGTAGTGTAATATTATGGTACTACGCGTTAATAAGTTGTTCTGCTCACCCTCACGGCTCTGTTGTCTTGCACAGTATATTATATTATGTGTTTTATTGTGCTGTTCTGCAGACATTACAGTATATTGTTCTAATTTGTATTACTGTAAATAATTACAACAGTTCTTTTGGGAAAAAAACACGTTTTGTATGTGTTCTTTGACTTGACCTTTTCACTTTTCAGTGTAAAAAAGAAATGTATAAATATATGTAAAAAAATCTTTTACGGATTTTCTGGACCTAGGTGCAGTGTTTCTTTATTCTAGTGGTGGTGGAGTGTGCTTCTCATCATGGGGGAACTGTTCAGGAGCGAGGAGATGACCCTGGCCCAGCTCTTTCTCCAGTCCGAGGCAGCCTACTGCTGTGTCAGTGAGCTGGGAGAACTGGGCATGGTCCAGTTTAGAGATGTGAGTATATGAATGTTCCCATGCTATGCCATCTGCAGCTGAATCCAGAAATAATCTCATTCATTAAGTTAAAGCCAGTGAAAAATGTGAGAGGCCACAGAGGACATGTGGTGTTTGCTGTCTCTCATTATACACCACACATGTATAATGACTTTATGCATAACGTTTTCAGTTCATTATTTCAGTCATTATTAGTCATATGTATCAAAATAATTTTCACCTCTTTTTTCCACTCACAGCTGAATCCAGACGTAAACGTGTTCCAGCGCAAGTTTGTGAATGAAGTGAGGAGATGTGAGGAGATGGACAGGAAGCTGAGTAAGTAAAGACACTGCTTCTTTAAACTTCCACGGCCAAATGTTTGTTAACGTCAGTGTGCCCACCTGCTCTGCCATAATATGAAATCTTATGTACCGATGTATGTGCAGGCTGTCTGTTTCAGAAAATGGTATTATTCTGGCCTTGGCCGACCCCTGAGGTGACCTCAGGTTCTCATCCACACTGTTGCTCTAGCTTGCATGTGGGTGCAGTTTGCTGATTTTTGTCTTTTGACAGGATGAATCTGCATATGTAGGAACTACATACATACATTGTATTTTTTAAAATATATTGTCTGTTTTATTTAGTACTGTTTCCTTAATAAGTTATTATTATTATTATTATTATTATTATTATTATTATATTAAATGAACACTCAGGCCCAGCCAATGGTACAGTGTAGTTCATACCTGTGATTCAGTCCAGCCTTAGTTTCTGATCCTTTAGTGCTCCTGTCAGATTAAGACCACATAATAAATATGGTTTACATATTTTTGTTTTAACATATGTATTGAGTAAACTTTACCACTCCCAGGCCAATGAAATCTACAGTAAACCTGTAAAACTTTACAGGGGTGTAAGTGAGAAAAACTGGAAAAACATGAAGAACTTGGTTTTACTCTGGTAATGTACTGAATCATGGATTCTCTGTGACCAGGGTTTGTGGAGAAGGAGATCAAGAAAGCTAATATCCCAACTGTGGACACTGGAGAAAACCCAGAGGTGCCTTTCCCCAGGGACATGATTGATCTAGAGGTAATCCGCCAGCAATCTGTAATCATTATCATATGAATTGATACATGCATTTTATCAAAGGTCACAAGAGGGGATCCCCAATGGTAAATACACAATTATTGAATGTATTATATGGCTTTGAGTTTACACAATATGCATGGTATATATAAAAACATCCCACTCAGCATCACATACAATATGAACAGACAGATGCTCCTCTTGTGGCTCTGTGTTGTAAAGAGTGAGCTTGGAAGTGTCCAGAGAAGGCTTACCTTTCTGAAAAGAACTTCAGTGGTTTTGATTCAAGAGAATATTTTAAAGGGACAACAACAATATAATGGAACTAGTTGGCACTCAGCCTGTGGTGCTAAAAATGCCAATATATATAAAAAAAGAAAAACTCAACAGCAATGTCACTTTCCAGAAAGCATGACCTGGTTACTCAATATAATCCACAAACCTTGTTGTGAGCAGTTTCATGTAGGAACTTTCACATGTCTGTATACAGAATATACAATATGCGGGATTTATATTTGACTGATAATGTATGTTAGAGCACAGTGTTTGTGTTGTATTTATACTGTTGATTGCGACTGGCAGGCCACCTTTGAGAAGCTGGAGAACGAACTGAAGGAAATCAACACCAACCAGGAAGCCCTGAAGAAGAACTTCCTGGAGCTGACGGAGCTCAAACACATCCTTCGTCGCACACAGCAGTTCTTTGATGAGGTCTGTTTAATTCCCCCTCTCAGACGTACACGCCACAATAGATCATTGATGTGCCTCTGTAAATAAAGGTGCTGAGGTCGTCCTAATGTATTTGATAGATGGAGGATCCCAACCTGCTGGAGGAGTCATCAGCCCTGATGGAGGGCAGTGAGGGGGGCCGCGGGGCCCCGCTCAGACTTGGGTAAGCATGACGGCTGCTTCATATTCTCTAATACACATTCTCCACTTGTCCTCGCAAATATTTAAATAGTAATATGAATTGCTCACAATAACATATTTTGGTGGTTAGCAGGATGTCCTCATCTAACATTCTTTACTAATTTGTCATTTATTTGAAAAATCTGTCAAATTTTCTCTAGGTTTATCTTCCCTCAGCAGATGAAGCAGTCATACAATAATAATACTTTAAAAAAAAAAAAAGTATATATCGCTTTTCTAGATACAATAATCAGATAGCAGTGCTGCATTTCTT
Source organism: Bovichtus diacanthus (assembly GCA_943590825.1). Lineage (NCBI taxonomy): Eukaryota > Metazoa > Chordata > Actinopteri > Perciformes > Bovichtidae > Bovichtus > Bovichtus diacanthus. Next base: position 6,098,923 of record CALSBV010011050.1, on the reverse strand, counting down.
GACGCATTACCAGATAAGTGAAATAAAATGAAACCACTGGCAGGATCAGGAATGTATTATGCGTCACCCAACAAAACTTTGCATTTTTACATCCCTCACATCTGTGTTGGGTTTTTATAATAGCTGGTAGCTATCCAAGTAAGGTAGTTAGCTAGCCTGCTAACCAAGGATGATTAAAGTCAGGTAATGAACATGAAAAGTTATCATTGCCATTTATATATCAGCCTGTTTAAACAACAATAGCCTGACTATGCACATACTGTAGTCCGTTTTCTTTTGCATTATCTACTCTGAGCGCTTGTTTGTTCTGTTTTTGCAGGTTTGTGGCTGGAGTGATCAGCAGGGAGAGGATTCCAACCTTTGAGAGGATGCTGTGGAGAGTGTGTCGCGGTAATGTCTTCTTAAGGAAGGCAGAGATTGAGGATCCTCTGGAGGACCCAGCCACGGTCAGCACACACGTACAATCATAGAGACGAGATAAAGACATATTAAGAAGAAAAAGTACAAAGAAGCATACAAAAATCAGTCATACCCATTCCTAACATTTGATAACTGACACTTTTAAATATATAACAGATCCACGACTCATCTGTGAGTTGTGTTTTCTAGTTTTCTAAAAACTTCTTCTCTTTCCAACAGGGAGACCAAGTCCACAAATCAGTGTTCATTATTTTCTTCCAAGGAGACCAGCTGAAGAATAGGGTGAAGAAGATCTGTGAGGGGTGGGTGTTATGGAGCAAGATGCATTCAAAATATTACATGAGATATTTAGGTATAACAGTGAAAATGGCCATGAAAGTTAAGGTAAGGAATATGAGCAGGACTCTATCCAGCCACAACTAGAGTGGAAGGGGACATGGTGCCATCAAAGACACGAGAAAGCAGTGGACAAGCCTGGTCAACATTTTGACCAATGGTAAATGTTCAGCATTGTCTTGGAGATAACATCTAGTGGCTCACAGTACTGATGTGATGGTTCTTACTTGATGTCCCAACACCATCCAGGATTTCTGGGCATTAACTGATTTTACACGTGGTTATCTTTTCCTGGCCTGAGAGACATTTATAGGTCCTCGTACAAATTAAGAGTGTGGAGTTTGAAAGGCATGGGTGTTAGGCAGAGAGGGTCTATCTAAATAATAAATGCTATTGGTTATGGGAAATGTAGGTTTCAGTGTTTTTGGATCTTGAGTCATATTAGGGACTCAAATTCAATATTTTCAGCCTCTACTGCTTCGACTTTGACCAATTTTTTTTATATTCTTTTGTATTTTTCCAGGTTCCGTGCTTCTCTCTACCCGTGTCCAGAGACCCCACAGGAGAGGAAGGAGATGCTGGCTGGAGTCAACAGCCGCATCGACGACCTCCAGATGGTACATTTGTCCCTATCATGGATCTTTACCTCCCATCACTAGCATTACACACACATTCAATAATACAAAAGTAGGTTCATAAAAACATCGAGTAAAGTGAAGGTCAGTTTACATAGCAGTGGTTGACCTTGGTGTAGAACATGCTTATTGTTTAAGCCACTAAGCATTAGTTGTGCAATTAATTTTTTCTCACTAAACAACAAGAAATGAATCAGAAACTTTGCAGAGCAGGATGTCTGTGTTCAGACTTACTTTTCCTTTAGAAAATGTATTTCCAATGAAATAACAAAAGGCCTCAGAGTGTAAACGGGTGTTTTCTTGTGCATTAGTTTCTTATCTGTGAAAGAGCTTTGTCCTGTCTAATAGTGTTGTGGTTCCCTAAAATGTGCCCTTATTAAGCCTGGAAAAATCCTGGTTCAGCTTGAGAGATCTGCTCTAGTCTCAGCCTGCCAACTAAACACAATGTATTACACTACAACAGTGCATTTTACTCAGGTTTGAATAGAAAATCTAATTCTGTGCATAAACATGACCTGAGTCTGGGAGAAAGTACAGTACAATCAATCAATTTCTACCATTTGTCAACATGTTTACATTACAAATACTGCAGATTCCAGATGTTTAGCCCACATTCTGTTTGGATCACAAAGCCATGACAATAAGTCATGGAACACACACAGATGCAACACAACAAACGGAAAGTGAAGAAATAACTTTTAACTGAATCAAAATAATCAATAATAATGAATTCATATAAAAGCACTTCCCAAACCAGCGGTGTCCGTGCCGTGGTGACCACATATGTCATTATATCACCTCATGTCAGTTGAGCCTATAACACTATCAAGGCCCACACCATTCAAATATCCAGTGTTGACTGGACCAGGATCTACGATCTAAAACGAACGGCCCCACACTGCAACTGTAGGTGCTGAATCAAACAGAGGACCACCGTCAGCGAGTGCTGCAGGCCGCCTCCAAGACCTTGCGGGTGTGGTTCATCAAAGTGAGGAAGATGAAGGCCATCTACCACACACTGAACCTGTGCAACATCGACGTCACCCAGAAGTGTCTGATCGCTGAGGTGTGGTGTCCGGTCTCAGACCTGGACTCCATCCAGTTTGCTCTGCGCAGAGGGACGGTGAGTTGTTTCTTTGGTTTGGTTGTGGTTTATATATTTACACTCATTAATAACTAATTATAACTACATTTATAGTAGAAAGTCCTCGTACAAATTCAAACGAGTGTGGAGTTTGAAAAACGTGTGTTTAGCAGGCAGAGAGGGTCTAGCAAAAATAATAAATGCTATTAATTATGGGAAATGTAGGATTCAGTGTTTTCAAGTCCCCAACTTTATTGAAGTGCTGTACTACATCACTGGAGTACCTTTTTTAAAATATCGTCTCCCTGCTGTTTTTCATTCATCACTATGCAAGAATTGCTCATGTGTGCATCATAAACACGAGTTAGAAATGTTAGATATTTTAGATAGATTAAATAGATAACTTTTTAATAAATTTACATTTCTTAATATAAGGAAACCCTATCTGCCATGGCGGCAGGTGACCTGAACATTTGCCTTTATGTGGCAGGTTAAAATTTCATTCCCTGGATGCTAAACAGAGCAATATTATGAGTATGCTTTGGCTTTTCTTATACTATGATGATACAAAGTAAATATTGTATTATATGTACAGTAGCAGTTCAGATACAGGTCACTGAAGCTTTGTGAAACAACAACAATAAGGTCGTATATATATCAGAATACGTCTCTGCTAGTGTTTAGCTGTGTTAAAATTGAGCCGAAATTTGAATTATCCTCACATATAATACAGGTGTTGTTCATATTTTGTTCACATTTCAAAAGAAGATAAAACTGTTTTTGAAAAAAACAGCCTCGATATTGGCTACAAACTGGACGTCATACTGTTTTGCTTATGAATGATGATACAAAGATTTTCCCTTTCTTAACAAGCCCGGCAATTAGTGATTTCTGATGTCTGTCGTTCAGCATTCAGCAATAGTCTCTTAATTCAGCAAATCTCTTAAGCTTGCATTAATCACTGACCTTATTTCAGGCATCTAACCAAAACCCATTCAAAAACCCATTGACTTCGAGATGAGGGAACCGGAAATACTAAAATACTGATTCCGGGTTTTAGGACTCATTCCTGCAGCACTCTGTTCCACTCAAGTGGAAGACACCAAGCCTAACTAGCACTCGACACTCAACACTTCATTCATAGGCAGCTCTCACACAGTCAGTGTTTGTCCTGCAGTATAGAGAAGAAGAGGTGTAGCCAGCTGGGGTAACAGGTAGTACTGTTACCCCAGTACGCCATATGATAGCCTGAGGTTTAAATCACAGAGCTAACGACTAAGTCACTGATGTTGTGTTCTTTTATTTAGAAATAGAGACACATAGAAATCAATTTCAGGTTCTTCATGTTAACTGTATTTATTCCATGATGATATGGTAAGCATAACAAAAGTACTCAGCTGAGGACCCATTTCACTGTTCACAGACCACATTTAAGTAGTTACTCTGTCTCACAGATCCCCAGAACGGCCACGATCTCTAGTTTACAACATATTTTATACCCGCTGCCTTTTGGGTATCGTCTTCTCCCATTGGTTGGCTGGGGCCAGGTCCTATTGGCCCCTTGTTGGCACGTCGGCGTGTCCACGCCTCTCAGTGCTTCTCTGCTCCAATCAGATCTTCTGTCACCTTTTTAGGAGGTGTACTCTTCCGCTTCACAGTTTACAAATATTGCATCTTATTTCACAGTAGATTGGCCACTAGTAGTTACTTGATTCAATAACATCTTACATATCACATATTACATCTTAATAAGGACACAATAAGGCACATTGTAACAGTTTACATATTGATTATTCTCACACTGAGTAATGTAAGGAAGTCACAGATGGAGCGAAGCACCGGAAAACTGCCCCCAGCTGGTTCACACCTATACTGTACTCAAAATTGTCTGTTAGGCTGTTGGAATAGAAGTGATAGTGCACTACGTTTCGTTCCTGCCCACTAAAATGGGACAGGATTACACCAATTAAATGACAGTAACAACATCGTCAGTCGGTACAAATGCCCATCAGACATCAATATTGTGCACTATCACTGCAATAACAAACATATATTTATTGGCACCAGTATTCATTTCTGTCGGACTTTAAAACTTTTCCTTGTTAAGTCATCTGTTCTTGCTGTGACAACATGGGCAGTTTGTGACTGATCTGTGAGGGCTTTATTTGACAGGAGAGGAGCGGCTCGACAGTGCCGTCCATTCTCAACAGGATGCAGACCAAGCAAACTCCACCTACCTTCAATAAGACCAACAAGTTCACATCAGGCTTCCAGAACATTGTTGACGCCTACGGCATCGGGAACTACCGGGAAATCAATCCAGGTTATACAGGAATTAATTCATCTATATTTTAATTCACTACCCATCGTATTAGTTCATATTTGAGTTAATGATCACTGAAACGTTTGCAGCAACTTTTTCTTATTATTTTCTTATTTTCATGGTCAAAATACTGATAAAGGATTGTAAGCACAATTGGCCCCATGCCAAGGTCTGATTCACAACATATTGCACTGATGATATTTAATTTGTGGCAAAGAATAAATGTTGCCTTTGTGCCAAAAAACTCAGTAGGCACAACAATGAAGGGGGGAAAATAAAAATAAAATGTTCAGAATGCGAGCTGCAGGTCTTGACCGACAAGGTACAGGGACATTCCTAAAAACTTCAGCCAAGGAACTTAAACATGACAGAGAGGAACCCCGTATTAAATCCTTTTTCGGGATTGGATATCACAGTCTGTGAGTGCTGTTGGTGTTTGACGCACAGCTTCAGACTGTAAAAGATGGCATGATTTGAAGCAGAGGACAAGCTTCTCGAGCAGGCACCTTATAAATGCACTTCAGTTACCACCAAATCTGAAGACGCTAATCATTGCACTGTGGTTGTGGCTATTAGTGCTGATCTTTTTGAATTGGACAGTTTTTTGTAATGAGGCTCATTTGTACAGAAAGCAGCCAACCTTGCGCCAAATGTATGTATATTATTTAATTCATATATGTTCAAATAGCACAGGACCTTTGAGAATTACAGAGTTTCTTTTTGTCTTACCTGTGCAGGTTTAGCAGCTGTAAAAGCCAAACAATCTTTTTGTGAATTCGCCCCAGTGTCAACAGAGCGCGTTTAACTGTGTGGCTGTTGTTTTGTCATATTTGAGTACTGTAACTTCTCATATAGTGGTCAGACGCTTTTGTGGCCTCAACTGTAACTTATTAAAAGCCTTCCAGCAGTTTTCCAGTGCATAATCCCACCATTTACTGGTAAACTTTTACTGTGAAATGTCTGCCAGAAGTATCAAGTTCCATTGACTTTTAAAAAATTACGTCAACTAAAATTGATGAAACAACATTTTTTACCAAACAGCTTTTTTGTTTTTGTTGCGCAATATCATTAATTACGCCTCTGATGAGCCCATGGGTGAACTTCTAATGTTCTCTCACCTTCCTATGTGGACCCAATACATTTTACCTTGTACTAATCGACCTGTATTTGATTGTCCCGTCCTGTGTCACATGTACAGCTCCGTACACCATCATTACTTTCCCCTTCCTGTTTGCGGTGATGTTTGGTGACATGGGTCACGGTACACTGATGACCTGTGCTGCCCTCTACCTGGTGATCCGAGAGAGTCGCCTCGTCGCCCAGAAGAGTGACAACGAGGTACAGTAAAAACAAACACAAGCAATAAATTAATGAAAAGCTTTGCAGTTCATCTTCACAGTACACACTTTGAACATACACATGATATGTCTAAGTTGTGTGTCTCTGTAGATGTTTAACATGGTGTTTGCTGGTCGCTACATCATCCTGCTGATGGGGATCTTCTCCATCTACACCGGAATCATTTACAATGACTGCTTCTCCAAGTCACTCAACATGTTTGGCTCTGGATGGAGCGTCAGGCCCATGTTTAGCCCCAAAGGAGGCAACTGGTCGTAAGTCAGCCACAAACTCTGCTTCCACTTCCACAGTTAGGTTGGCCTGCTTTGTGCCTGTACAGAAACATGTACTAAAGCCTGTGCTCACTGATCTGCCAACTAACCTGGACTACAGCCAGACACACTGTCACTTTTCTTCTACGCTAGCAACTAATTGCAATTGTAAATTGAACACTGTCTCTATTTGCCAGTTTCCAGGAAGCTTCCTAGAAAATAATTAGGAAATGACGGACCTGAAAAACAAACGGTTACAGATTTAGTATATAGAAAACTGACCAAAATATTTAGATATTATCATGAAAATTTAATTTGCATGATTGTGTAGGAACCAGGGGTTTTCCACATTATCCATTCTCTACCCACTCTCAGTTCTTGCATCATATAATATACCATTGACATTCATGAGATTTTATTTATCTTATTGCAATGCTCTATGTGGTTGATTCATGTTCTAAAATGTATTGCTGTTCCCTCTAAAACCTGCAGCATTTCAATATATTCATTAATTCCCCACTGATCTGTCCTAGGTTTGAGACCCTTGATGGAAATAGAGTTCTACAGTTAGACCCAGCTGTTCCTGGTGTGTTCAATGGGCCCTATCCACTCGGAATTGACCCGGTAAAATCTGTACACTCACCAAAACAACAAAAATAAGTGACTTGAAGTTGTTTTTCTTGTTCGAATCACACTGCAAACAAAGTATTGTGTGTGTATCAAAAGCCTGATAAATCTTGTTCCTCTGTGCCATACAGCTCCATTGTTTAATACAATTATTAAAAACACTTCAATGAGCCTCACTGTTGCACTGGCTGACATGCTCCTTCATTACCATCAACACACACTGTAGTTTATTTTGAATCAATCGCACATACACTGTCCTGCTGCCACAAATACTCACTAGAACACCAAATGTTTAATCCTCCACTGAAAATAGTCCCCAACAATGTACTATTTCCTCCTGTTTGAGTAGCATTTTGACAAAAACTACAGTGCCCAGCTGTTTTAGGAAATTATTGAGCATTTAAAAAATTTAACTAAATACTTGTGAGCTGCTTTTAAGTATGACATCTTCAGTTAAAACCAGGAGGATGAATGACCAAAATAATTACCACAAAGGAGCAAATGATATAGAATTCCATATATATTTGGTTTATGTTAGTGCACTCTTATTCAAAATGAAGAAAGATGAGGAACAGTCACAGCTTGGTTGGTCTCAAACATTTCACCTTGCTGTGTAATCTCTGCAGATCTGGAATGTTGCCACCAACAAGCTGACCTTCCTCAACTCATTCAAGATGAAGATGTCTGTGATCCTGGGCGTCGTCCACATGCTGTTTGGAGTGTCTCTCAGTCTTTTCAACCACCTGTAAGTACTACTCTCAACAGCATCAACACCTGAACTATTGAGTGTCTCCCTCAGTTTTCACTTCCGTTATTTACAATAAAGTCCCTACGGACAAAAGCGCTTGTACTTGATTTGAACGGCCACACTCAAAGGTATGACATATAGCCTCCGAAAGGGGCAAGATGTAATGAATCATACTTCATACGTAAAGAATGAAAAAAGCGAGCTTGAGAGAGAAGTTCATACCCAGGGAAGTCAGACTGTTACAAACATTTGCAGATGCAATTGGAGGACAATCTGACACGAGCTGAAGCCTACTGAGGCCCTACATTTACTCAGAACTTCCATCAATTGGCATGCAAGTAGTACTAAACATACAGTATAACAGGTATAAAAACAGGTATACAGGTTTTATGTAGTTTGAAATTGTTTGAGGTTTTTGCCTTGATGTCCACAGGTTTGAAACACACTGCCAACAACCTATATTGTCAAAATAAATGGTGTAAAACAACAGATAATATGGATAAATTGATTTTCTACCTCCATTTTTTTCCTTAATTCCATTTGGGAAGAAAATGTTTGGATACTTTGAAATCAGGCTTCCCGTCGTGCTTTAGGTAATGTACACAGAAAGCGAGCTCCCTTTGTTTTTTTAATATCTGTTTAAATTTTGGATCTGCTGAAATGTTTGCGACTGCAGCAAAAGAAAAGAAAACAGAAAACATCAATCATCTGATCCACTGCCTCAATACATACGCGGTTGTTCCACAACACGTTTGTTATTTTACCTGTGAAGCTTTTTTTTTATGAATAGTTGGAAGCTGGAAAGTGTTTTGGTTGACAATGCCAGTGCTATCTAACTCCTTCACCTCCACCTGCTGCTGGATCTTAACTGGAGACCAACTTCAGCAAAGTGAAAGTGTATCTGTGCTCCCAGGGTTCTATGTTTCTCAGCTTAATATCCTTTTAATATGATACATTACCAAGACCTTACAAAGGGTTTTAAGTTCTCTGTAATGTATTATGTTTATTTAGGTCAAAGTTTGAAGTCATCCACTAACAGCTTACAACCTACTGATATTATACTCCCTGAAACCTACGCCTTCATATTTGCGGGCAAGATAATTTTCCTTTTTTCTCTTTAGACATTGATTTCTCCACAGTGGCTAAACAGATTTTTCCCATTCAAACATCCATCTCCCTTCATTTGTTTGCAATGTTAGTTTGTATCAGAACACAGGAGCCTGGGAACATCGTACCATGGGAACATAGGGATGACCCCTGTTATACTATTTAATTTTCCATCCCCGACATAGCAGTGCTATTGTAACGTTTGCTTTGTTTGTGTTGTACACTGACTTCACTGCACTGCAGGTACTTCAAGAAGCCGCTGAACATCTTCCTGGGCTTCATCCCTGAGATCGTCTTCATGGCCAGCCTGTTTGGCTACCTCGTTCTGTTGGTCTTCTACAAGTGGACAGCCTATGATGCCTTGACCTCCAAGGACGCACCCAGCCTGCTTATCCACTTCATCAACATGTGTCTCTTTAATTACAACGACCCCACCAACAAGCCTCTCTACAGGGGACAGGTGCTCCCTCCCTCATCCTTCCCTCTGCCTCCCTTCCCTTCCCTCCCTCATACACGAGTATGGTTGAACCCTGGTAAAGAGGTGCACATTATATATTTGACTTCTGGTCAGAGGTCTGTGTCAGCTACAGAACAGCTGCGCTGGAGCTGGCAGGGATTTTGTGTCTTGCACTAGAATACTTCTTTAGGACTTATTCTTGCCAAGTTGCCAGATCCTCCAAAGGACAGTCTTTCTTTACTATCGTCTCCTTTACTAGCCAGACCTACAGTGTAGCCATAAAGTATTGCAAGAGGGAGATGTTTTTAGACAACTCTTTTATACAGCCAGTAACTTGCAGGTAACCTGCGTACCTAGTTTATTCTAGTTTTCTATCTAACTTACTAGGTTGAGAGCAAGTGGCAACCTCCTGTGCTGAGAAATGTGGAAGTGAAAACTGCAGTTCCTCGAAAGGCCACTTGAAACTGGCTCGGAAAAGGGAGTCAACCCCAATAGACCCCCATGTTAAAAGGCCCAACTTTACAGCAGAAATAAATGTGTTTACAGACTTTGTAACAGTTACAAACTATTTTGGTCTCTATAGCTAATTTCTCAGTTTGTGACAACAAACAGCATTTTTTAATACAACTCACCTGTTTAAATAACATTAAGTCTTAAAGTTATGCATTAGTTAAGGGTATGGCCACTTTTAGTGACAGGTGGGTGCCATTGCAGGTCGCTATCCACTAGCAATCTGCTCTGCTGTGTCACCCGGGCCCGACTCAGCTCCACGGACGATCCTCCTTTTTGCCCATTTTTGGATTAGCCAGGAATTAGGCGAAGTCAGCACTGCCAAGATGGCGATGGCCAAAGTCACCCACTTTGAGCTTCACGATGGCACTTCAGAAACCTATGGGTGAAGTCACAGAGACGACATCCATATTTCATATAGTCTACGGTCGAGAGTAGGGCTGGGCGATTATCACAATCATTTTCCAAATGTACAAAAAGAAGCCCCATTTCATCTATTGTGTGGGAGATTGTTCCAGATGCTTCACAGTGAAGCGTCTCTGCACTACACTGTTTTTAGAGGTGAGAAAGTTAACCACATGTTCATTTCCCAAACCAAACAATCATTCTTGAAGCCTTTTCTCTAGTAAAAACAAAATATACTGTTTGAAAACTCGACCCGACCTTTATGCAGCTTGTTCAAGGGAGTTTTTGAGCACATTGTCTTTGCCCACTCTTTGTTTCCGGCTGCGTTGCATTGAATCAAGAATCGATTTTAAATCACAAATAGTTTTGAATCAAGAATCATGACTCCAAAGAATCCAAATCAAATCAAAGATTCACACTCCAACTTATTTTGGCAGCAATGACGTCATTCAGTTCCACTAAGTGTTTTTAGACATTGTAGTTTGGTTTTCTAAGAAAAAAGGCTATGAGGATGAGGACCCAGTGCTTGGTTTAGAAAATACACATGCTGTTTATTTACCCACCTCCAAACAGGACTATAAGGTGACTAGCGCTGTTTCTCAACTGTCGGGACCACTGCATTGCCAAGTGGGGCTATCAGTAGCCAAAATATCACCTTACCACCAAAGTCTTATTACCTTGTTTATTCACATCAGCTCTTAACATCTGAGCTTGTTGGGAATATTGAGCTGTCACTATGCTGACACCTTGAGCGCTCATCTCTTCCATCTGTCTGGCTTTAGATACCAAAACAAAAACATTTGGTTTGTTCAGCTGACTCATTCAACCCTGCAGTGCCAACGATGGGCTGTCTGCTTTCCTTTTAACAACCTAAGTTAGTATAAGTGTAGAGGTAATGAGTCAGCCTTTATTCTTGGTTTCCAGATAAATCTGTTATGTCCCCAAATCAGCACATTACTAATGTTAAACAACAAATAACTGTAACAACTGCCTGTGTTGCAAGAAAGCGAAGGAAAGCTTGTATTTGTTCGAGAACAGGACATATAAAAAAGGACATATAATAAAGAAAATGTATGTTTTTTGTCCCAGCAGTGAGGAGGACTGAGTTAGACGTCACCAGGATCTGTTCAGGGAATCAGCCTCTTCTGATCACTGCACATCACCAACACCTTGTTGACCTCTCTCTGTTTGAATCTGTAGATGGGGATCCAGGTTTTGTTGGTGCTGATTGCCCTTGCATGTGTACCCTGTATGCTGATTGTGAAAACTATGGTACTTCGGCGTCAGCACCTGTGGAAAAAGAAACTGGTATGTCGATCTGACCCCACCTATAACCTTACTGCCACCTTTGATAAATAACATTTATAACCTTTGTTATAACCTTTTTTTTCCCACTCATATTCTGCCATTCATTTCAATGCGCATTGTATTGTGGTTGGTTGTGTTGCCATGAAAAATGCTTAAAGCCTGCCTTGGGATATCATATTTTGGTGGTAAATTTGGTACAAATACTTCAAAGACACCTTAACAGCTGATGATCTGCCACCTGTACACTCTTATTCTACCTCTATCTTTGATGAGTTCTTATCCAAAAATGCTCCATATTCTACAAATATGAATTATTGGAAATACCTGATATATCAGCCTGGTGCTCTCATTGCTCTCACTGGTTGTCTTAAACTTCAAAGAAATGCAGTCCCATAAGACTGAACTGTACCAATTTTGACAAAATCAGGGTTGTGTTGGCCATGTTCATTAGAAGAGTGAGAGTCCTACATATAGCTTTGTAAGTGGAGTGCCAGTCAGTGTACATGTTGGCACCTAGTCTTTTGACACAAATATATTAGCTCTTTAGTCATTTTAGCATTTTAGTAAGTTGATTATAGTTTTAGTTAACCGAAACTAAAGAAATGTCAGATTTCCATTGTGTAATAGGGCTACTTGACATGAGAAAAATATGCAATAAGCAATAACGTTGTTGAATTTCACAATTATGGTATTACTTTAACATATTAAAGTGTAAATGTTTAAAGTGTACTCAGTTCTTAACTCAGACTTGCACAGTACCTCTTCGTCTACATTCGTCCTGTCACACTCTCCTCCTTCAACCATGCAGAGTAGTATGGCGGCACTCGTCCAATAAACCTCACTCACATGCATGTAAACCAATCAGACGATGCCTAACGGCGAGGGCTTTGTCTGATTGGCCAGAGAGTTGACAGCAAGGCGTCTACGGACAGCATGTCATTTAATGCGTCGTTACTATATTCAAACTGAAATATCTTTCGCGATGTGTTTATCACGCAAGTTGGTTCTTCTTCGAAGCCTTCTGAGGTTGACGTCCACAGCCCCTTAAACCATAATGTTACAGATACCAGCTGTACTTTAAAAAACTAAGTCTTAAACTGTGTTTGTTTAGGTTTAGCTCCAGTGAAACCAGTGAGCAGTGTCATGTTTCACAGGTGGTGGATGTATTTCATTTTGGAATGAAAGCCTTCACTCACTATACAAGGTGTGCTGTTTCTTTGAAAAATTTAAGTAAGTGAATGAAGAAGAAAGCGTTCACCCCAAGGCTTGCTTTAAGTCAGACACAGCTCTTGTGGCTTTTGTATCTAGTCCCAGAAGAGGGAAGAAACCCCTGCAGAGAATCTAGAGCAGTCTTTAGAGCAAACAGGCGTGTCCTCATCATGCACCGGACTCACCCAACAGGGCACACAGAAGTTCGGAGGGGTGCGGGTGGGCAACGGGCCCACAGAGGACGAGGCTGGTATCATGGACCATGACCAGCTCTCCCAGCACTCTGAGGAAGGAGATGAGGTGAGCCCATGAAATATTACCAAACATCACTGATTCAAATTCCATCCTCTTCCCAGGGGTGATTTTCACATTTTTGAAAATGACAACCATTTTTTTTAATTCTTGACATTTTTTATTGTACATCAACTTTTGGCAGAAGTACTCACTTGTAAAAAAAAGTTGGATATTTTTGATGTGCATCCTTGAAAAGAGCTGATGCCATGACCACTGCAGCAGAAAAGTGTTTAGTTAGAAAGTTTGACGTTACAAAAGGTTTCCATGTTATCTTTTTTTTCTGCTGGGGTGGCCGCGCTATTTAAACACCTGAATGGTGTTTTTAGTTGCACAACAATCAGTTGTATTTGGGTTCAATAACAAACATGTTGTCTGCTTTACAATCATTTATATTAGTTAAATGAGGACAATAGTTCAGCTCAGCTCAGCGTAGTTCCATCAGTTCCAGCCTCAGACTGCCAAAAGCTTACAATTAAAACAATACTAAATTCATATCTCTTGTCTCAGCTCATTCTATCTTCTCCCTGAGTGTTAACAAGAGATGGGAGCAATGTGGGCACAACAGCGTGCAGAGAGAAATGCTAGGCAGGGATGGACTGGAGCAGATAAGACATGGATTTTCCATTTCAGAAACATAAACAGAGAGGTGGTTTTCATGAGAACCAGCGAGTGGAATTTCTGAAAATACCGCCCAGATTTTTTTTCTATCTGTGACTCAGAGCTTTGGTGTCTCCCAGGTCTCCTGCATAATAAATCTCTGAGTGTTTATGTTGCGATAACATATTACATAACTGAAATGTTATAAGACCGCATTTTGTCATCAGTATTCCGAGCGTATGATATTCCATGTTGCCATGACTTCAATAACCGGGTTATGGAGTTTATATTGCATAATATTGACTTACTGAATACTACAGAAAATGTTCATTCACATCCAGATAAATTGATTGATGCAGGTATATGGAAATTATATTTTCTTTTGTGTTTTATTTACCTCTGTTGAACTGTGTAAGTACATACTTTGAACTTCTAATCAGTGACAGTGCTGGTTATTTGGGAATTTAAACATATTCAGCTGTTGTTGCATTGGATAAGTTCAGGTGTGGCATTTGCTTTAGAGTTCTGCGCTTTAACATTAGGATTTTTTCAAGTCTATGGCATGTGAGTCTACAATATACTCACATAAAAAAATAAACCTGTAATCTTTACATACTTGCTGTGAAGTAATGCCTTCGTAACACGACTACACTTAAAGAGATGGGGGTCAAAATCGTCAATCCTTCTCTGCAAAAACACATTCTGAAGTTCAGCTGAAGCTAACATAAAGCTTTGACGGTCTGAATAAATCAATCTTCATCCTGGTGGCAGTCGTGTGTAGTGCATGCCTGTGCTATGTCTTGGCAACAAATCTACATGTGACTTCCGAATGTACTGTATCCCTCTGCCGTGGCTCAACAGCGGATATAACATTAAAAGTCTGTAACTTTGGAAGATACACACTTGTGTACATTTGTGTAGATTACAGGGACCCATAAATATTCATACATACTGTATGGGAGGAAAGTATTGTATCAACAAGAAAACCTATCTGAACCTATCTTTTAAGATCCAACCCGAATTAACCTAAATGGTGTCAAATTCGAGATATATTTTGTCGTATATATTGCCAGATCCATTACTGACTGTCAGTTTACCAGGCTAATGCAATTCATTGGCTTCCCTTTCCCCCCTGGGACGGGCATTTGTGTCATGCAACACATGCCACAAATGGATGCAGATGATTGTAACGATCAGAGAGAAAGAGAGAAATGTCTTATTCATTTACATTTGAAAATAACCAAAAGGAGGCCCAACCTGAGCCCAAAGCTTTATCCAAGGAGATGGCCCAAACCATAACATTACCATAGGTTCCATGGAACCTTGTGGATCAATGCTGTTACTGAATTCTGCCACTAACCTTTGACCTTTGCTTACTTTCAAGCAATCAGAGGAAGAGCCGGTAAGAATCTGAGTTTTGGTATCTTCTTAGCATGTCTGGATGCTGTCTTGCCTGAACTGTTTGTGCCTTTAGAACCAACTAGTGGTCTTTCTGATTGTGTACTCTGGTTGTCTAAACCTCCTGTACTCCTATACTGCACATCCCAACACCAGCAATCATGTTGACCTGTGTGATTGTAAAGATGTATCTTTGTGTCTGTGAAAAGCCCCACTAGTGGTCATTTAGTCCGATACTTCTTAAAGTGTTGATTGTCAACATATTTGCAAAACACTGCAATGCAACAATTCAATTTCTAGTTGTTGCAGTTTTTTTTTGATTTCTCTTGGCAAATGTCATTTGTTGAAAAAAGGCAGAATAAGTTAAATCCCTCTGCTCTTTATCAAGAAATACTAAATTCTTGATATTTATTTTACTTTTGCCAAGACCACTGAAGTATAACCAAGTACTAGTAGTTTTGAGATCATGCGTAGACCGAGTCAAAATCAGGGTTGAGTGTGAGTCATATTAAGTCTAAAACAAACAAAAAAAGTGACCAATCAATATTCTTAATTTTGTGTTTATTTTGGCGGATCATATTTGACGATATTTCTGCATTTTGAGATGGTCAATGAATCAGTTTAGCCGATTTTAAAGTGTGTTTGCATCCAAACAAGTACGAGTCAAAACACTCACAAGACCAAGACAAGTGTTGGTCAAAACAACCTTGAGACTGACACAAGTCCAGCTACAACAGCTCTGCTCTTGAACTATATCCAAATTTAAGTGGGCATGTGTGTCTCTAGCACTACAGCCCTGCTTTTGAAATATGCTCTTATTAACTTTGCATCAGCACCTGAGTCTTGTTTTGCTCTGCAACTGCAAATCAATCTGAAACTATTTTGTAGATGCTGAAAACTGAGCTGTTAATTTATCCATTCCAACTCAAGTCTAAAGTCTAGTACATTGCACTCAGTTGAAGTGTTTGTTCACAACATTTCTCATCAGAGCCCCCGACCTCCGTGTATTTAATCATTACAGCATGTTAGCCAGAGTTGTTTTCATTAGCCACTTATGTCGGAGATCCTTTGAATGGAAACAATGAGTGCTGCTTCCATGAACTTTATTTCACGGCTCCAAGGACAAAAGAGAAGCATGGAAAGAGGAAACCAGACCAGCACAAAGCCAAACCCAACAAGAGCAACTCAAAGCCATAGACTCCCATGTTTCCCTCTCCCTGCCCACTTTGTACAGGAAAGGCTTGCTCCAGGAAGGAGAGAATGGAGGAACACTGTTGGCTTTACAACACACAAACAAGTCCTTGAGCTTGATCTTGCTAGGGGAAAACAGAAAGAACAAACTCAAACAAGCCAGACATCTATGCTCTTTGTTTTCCGCCTTATCAGAGCTAAAGGTCAGGAAAAGGTCAAAGGTCAAAGCAGAAACTCATTAAGATGATAACGGAATTTCCATTCCAAGTCATTTCCATGGTTCATGCCATGCTGACAGTACAGTTGTTATTATTGGCCACATTTGGAATAGCACCGCTGGGTAATAATCATCTCTCAGTGTTAAGTAGAAAGTAAAGTGTTTCTTTTGCACACTTCAGTTGATAAACTGTACTCGTACAGTATATGTATGTAATACAGTATATGTATGTAATGACATCCTGGAAATTCTATTGTTTTAGTCTTTTTTCCCTGTGATGTTTACTATTGCAGTCAGTAAATTGTGTTAATGTGTTGAACAACTGTTTGATTTATTCTCATTTTTATATTTAAAAACAAGATTTTACTTTTCATAGTTAGTATTACTTAACCAGTAAAAAAAACTGTTGCTTAATGTCTCTTGTGGCTCTGAGGAGACATAACCTCGGTATTTTATTTTGAGTTTGGATCCTGGAACACATTTATTGCGCGCTACTAACGGGGAGGGTAGTTTTTGGAAGGCGTGCGTTTACCAGCCATGGAGGGTCCAATGAGAGATGCTATTGAGTTGCATTAGGGAAGTGTAGGATCCAGTGTTATTGGTGTTCATCCTCTGCTGCAGCAATTTTGACAATTCTTTTGTGACTTTATGACTAAGTGCTGAATCGCTGCAGTACCTCATTAAAACAAGGCTGAAGGTTACCAGTTCAAGCTTTGGATTAAAAGCCCCTCAGCCCCGACAGTAACAGTAATCAGCTCAATGCCACTGGATGTAAAAATTAATAAATATAAGATATACAAAAATATGCTACTATAACCATGCTGTGTGTACTAACCATCTTGTCTTTCCACCACAGTTTGACTTTGGTGACGTAGCTGTTCACCAGGCCATCCACACCATAGAGTACTGTCTGGGATGCATCTCCAACACAGCCTCCTACCTGCGCCTCTGGGCCCTCAGCCTAGCTCATGCACGTGAGTAAAAGCATGCATACATCACAGTTTTATGATATACATTCCATAAAACATTTAAAAAGGCAATAGACAAGTTTTTGTTTGTTTTCATTATGAAGTAAATGTAGCTTTTAACAGTGTAATGGCTATAGAATAATGACACCACCAGCTTTTACAATGGTTCCCTATAAACCTCGCTTTCACCGTGCAATTCTGCCTGCCACCGGGTTTGATCTCCAGGGAAAACCAAAAACAGGAAGAGGTTAGCGGTTTTATAAGAGTATCAATCAGTATCAGTTCTTTGCATTTACTCTCCTCAGTAGCACTGGACCAACTGTGGAAAACAAAATGCAGTGTGTCTTGTGCAGTGTTGCCAACTCTTTTCCAATGAAAGTAGCTAGGACTAGCTCCAAAAATCGCCAGATGACATCATACACTTATTTGTATATTGACTTAGTGGTTGTGAGAGAGAGAGAGAGAGACAGAGAGAGAGGGAGAGAGAGAGAGAGAGAGAGAGAGAGAGAGAGAGAGAGAGAGAGAGAGTAAAGTAGCTGTTAGTAGTAGAAAACAGAAAGCGATCCGGTATATTTGTGACAGCTGCGCCAACAATACTACCTCTTGAAAACAGTGTGGGGAGGTTGTAGATGTGACCCTTTCTATACCCTATTTGACTATTTAGTTGATTGATTCAATCATGATTTCAAAGATGCTTGTTTTGTATATTTTGATGTAAGCCTTCTTGTCATCACTGTGTGTGTGCAGAGCTGTCAGAGGTGCTCTGGACCATGGTGATGCACCTGGGTCTGTCCTCACGCAGCGGAGGCGGCTTCTTCGGCCTGTCGATCATCTTCTCGGCTTTTGCCACCCTGACTGTTGCCATCCTGCTCATCATGGAGGGGCTGTCGGCCTTCCTGCATGCCCTGCGTCTGCACTGGTTAGAAACACACACACACACACACACGCACACACACACACACAAACATACAATACACAGATGATACATATCTATGACACACCCACACACATACAACCTATATGCATGCTATTTGTTGCAAAGTATATGTGTGTATTTGCAAGGTGAGCACATGCATACACTTACACACCCATGTACACACACATCACATGCAGAAAGCAAACACTCTCATATGTATATTAATGAATCTCATATTAATAGAAAACACACACTCACTGTCACTGTTCACCTCTTGAACCAAGTATCTCTGCCAAAGCTACACTTCTTCAGTTTTACATGCACATGAGGAATGCTAGCAAAATGAGACATTCCTGTCCCATAGTGGTTTACCAAACAGAGAGTACAGACCTCCAGATAACCTCACACCCTTCAGCTCCATCGCCTCCTAGCACCACCTCCACCCTGCAGATCCAGCCTGCCCTAGTGTAAACTGCTCTGACACGCAGGCAAGGCAAAGTAAAGAAGTCATGGATTACCCTGGAACAGGATTACCATTGTTGTTAGATATAGCCACGCAGTAATAAAATGTATGTACTAACAGGTATTAGGAGTAATTTAACTTGTTAGAAGGTAGCAGCTGTAATCATGAATTATATCAAAAAGCTAGGCTAACCATGCTGACTCAAGCTGGAGCATTCCACATGAGATTGCATTTGATTCTGAAATCACAAAATTGTCCTGAAATTCCACTACCCTTTTATTTATTACATAAGTTGAAGGAGTGTATGATGCTGGTTGATCACTGCACTAAACATACAACATGTATATATTAGGGTTAAATTAAAGGATGGATATTATCCAGCCTCCTGTCTGTTGCCTGGCATTGAATCATGTCTGTCTGTTGTCAGTGACCATCCATTTATCATTGGCTCGTTTGTGTCAAATCAGAGATCCAGTGCACCCTGCTGCATTTCTGTTCAACAGATCATTCCTTTTATACCTATTAAGTGGAAGCAACTAATGTATTTTCTTTAATCCTTCTGGTCTGGATCCTGCCCGTAGCACAGAGCCTTACGTCATGACTATGAGATGGATAAACAAGGACAGGGAGAGAATATCCTGTGTGTTTCTGTTGGATGGTGTTAATGCTTAACTGCTGATTGTTGAAGTAGGTTTAAGTAGAACCTGTCTGTCTGTCCTCTGTCTCTCTGTAAACTAGTGCAAAGTGTCCGGCCACCTTTCAAATATGAGCTCAGCTGTCTTTTATCCAGACTGTGTTGTTCTTCCAAGAAATCTACAGTGTGTGTTGTATAATCCTCCCTTTCTGCCTTACACATGCGCTGGCTGTATTTCCCAGGCTGGAGGTCATGTTGTACAAAGCTTTCTTGCAGAACAGACTGTTGTGGAAGTAGCCAGCGACAATAATAACGCAGTCAGTGTAGAATGGGATTGCCTCGAGGGCAAACAACTGGTTGTCAGCAGCTGAAGAACCTTTATCTGTGACAGATAAAACAAGTGGAGGCAAAACACAAACTTTTGTCGAAAAATACCTTTAAGAAAAGGAGATATTTTTAGAAGTGGCCCTCAGCTCCCTTTTATAGAATGTCAACAAGTGTTAGTGTTTATGGCATACTATGAATAATGCTTCATGAGTTGGTGGATGGTACACACATGCCAGCATACCACCAGAAAAGCGATGTGTTGTACGTGACAATGTGCTTCGAAAGAAAGAAAGTCCACAATCCCGACCCCCATTTGTATCCTCAGCACTCATACATTACTCCGTCATATGGTTACATAGCATTGTGCAAGGAACAACAAAGAAAAAAATCTAAAAGTTTTGTTTCTTTACTTCAGCAGCAAACTTCACCATCAGAAGTAGTTTCATGATCTCACGTATGTTTACTGTCCGTCCAGACTTCTGAAATGTTAGCCCCAGTCCCACATACACCTTCCTGCTGCCCCAAATACTCATATCAAATGAGGATTAATCCACCACTGAAAATAGTCCCCAACAAATGCACAATTTCCTTCTGTTTAAATAAAGTTTGTCAAAAACTACAAGTGTGATACTTTTATCACAAATATACTGAAACTAATGAAAAATTAAATGAACAGAATGGAACCCATTGCTTAAGACATTACAAAGTGATTCTGTCTGATCTTTTCACGGTAAGTGAATGCACAAGCTTTCAGTGGCCCACGGAAGGAGGCTGTGGGTGTACTGGGCAGCTCTCAGGCTGCACTGTGTGTCACTGTGTGAATGTGAGGCACTTTGTTAATAAAGCAGCAGTGTGTCGGCTCAACAGGTCTCCGCTAAGGTTAAAAACAGTAGTGGAGTATTTTTCACAGAGGTGAGTGAATGGAAATAGTCATGTTCAAAGTAAACAGCAGGCCACTCTTCACACACACATGCTGATGGGTTATCTGCACAAACACACACACCAACACCAGAGTAAATCGAGTTTATTGTGTGTTAGGTACGAGCGTTTTTTCCACCTCCACTGCTGTGTGCAGAGGCAGATGAGAGGATCTCTCTTTTCTTTCCTCTTTTTAAGTGCTGCCCTCTCACAGCTCTGGCAGGCCAAATATTTGCCACAACTGGGAGACATTCCTGGGCACTCCCCTCGCTCACAGAGGCCAGGAACCAGCAGGAACTGAAAATGTTTTTTTCCTCTTAAATGAAGACATCAGAAGTCAGGATTTGAGAATCACAGTATCCTTATTGTGGATGCAAGTACGTTGAGTCTGCTGAGGAAAAATCTGAAAATATGGTACTCTACGGAGAAAAGTCTTGATGTAAAAATGTGCAATAACACCAAAAGAGAAGTGCTGTTATTTTCTGAAGATTAATCAGATCATTTAGTTCACTGGTATAAAAACCTTCTTACAATCTGAAACTGGATTAAACTGAATCATATTGAACTTGACCTTAATTAACTCGATAGTTTTATTACAACAAATGGATACACTCTCATAAATATTATTACTGGTATCAAAAAGAATGTCATTGAGTATTATTAATAACGCAAAGCTCTGTGGGATGACGTTTCCATTTTAAGACAATTCCCCCTTAACTTAAGGAGTCAACATTTGAAGGAAGTGGGTGTAAATGAATAGAAACTGTATTTTATTAAATGCTGCACCAGGCACCCCACAATGTTTCACATTCACATATTCATTGAACATAATTGTTCCTGAATGAGCAGGCAGCACATCACAGTCTAGTTTTATTGGTAGAGATATGAGAGGGGAGGAGTGACGGACTGGTCCGGCTCCCAGCAGCCATATTTGGTCACAAAGCAAACCCAAGCTCGTGCAGTCCATATTCCTTACACATGTCCCATCCTCTGGCTCTCACAGCTCTGTCTGCACTGCTGTCATCTCTGCGTGTGTCTGAGTGTGTGTAAATGTCTGAGACCTGTTATTCTGTTCGAGCAACCATTTGAAGAGTCCAAGGATTTGAGAAGGCTGAGCTTCCACTAGCTCACTGCTAAGTATCTGCTGTTCTCTGTGGAACATGGAGCGTGTTAAAGCCAGAAATGTGTCCCTGCATGTGGAAAGAGTTCCAACGCTCTGCACTGTAGCTACAATGTTTATCTGACAATCCAGTCTTGTGGTTTTCAAGACATATTTTGCTCCCATTTTCTAATGAGGAACCTTTATAAAGGGTTTATGACTTTATAACCGTAGTGCTTCATAGATGACATATAAGCCAACAACATTTGAAAACTCTCATTGACTTGTGTATGTCCTTTCTATTTGGTTATAAATGTTGGTAATCCACGACAAATACTCATGGGTTTCTCACTTACTAATTATCCAGCACGTCAGCAGTTAGAAATGTTAATGATGCATTCATTAAGGGTTAAATATCCAGATATAAATGTTAATAATTCATTGATAAATAGATTTTTGGTCCAATCCAAGAAGTCAAACGGTCCAAATCTGTCAATGGCATTGGCAGCCGGCAACCCAAAAGTTCTTCTCATTAATACTTTTAATTGATCAATTGAGTTTTAGTATATTATCTATGATTCATTTACCATTAAAAAGGTGATTAGTTGCAACTTATAACCCCTCATAAACCCTTCAAAGAGTGGCATTTTAACTTGTGCACTAGAGCAGCGGTCCCCAACCTTTTTAGCGCCACGGACCGGTTTAACGTCAGACAATATTTTCACGGACCAGGCTTTAAGGTCCATCCATCCATCCATCTTCAACCGCTTATCCGGGGTCGGGTCGCGGGGGCAACAGCTCCAGCAAACTTCCTTTTCCCGGGCCACGTTGACCAACTCTGACTGGGGGACCCCGAGGCGTTCCCAGGCCAGTGAGGAGATATAATCTCTCCACCTCGTCCTGGGTCTTCCCCGTGGTCTCCTCCCAGCTGGCTGTGCCTGGAACACCTCCCTTGGGAGGCGCCCAGGAGGCATCCTCACCAGATGCCCGAACCACCTCAACTGGCTCCTTTCTACGCAAAGGAG
>CALSBV010011050.1:5957014-6039391 GCA_943590825.1 Bovichtus diacanthus | reverse complement strand
CCCGGATAAGCGGTTGAAGATGGATGGATGGATGGATGGATGGATAGCTTGGAGTTCAGTCATCCTTTGCAATATCCACATATATATATCGTGGTGTAGCATATCGTAATTTCTGGAAAAATTAATTGAGAAACTTTTTGTGCATAATTTGACAAAAAAAAAAATCTTAAATCAAGGTCCACTTTTTTTTACTGAGCTTTCAAAACCGTAAAATACTGTTGAAATGACTGAAAGCAGCTAGTTATTCAACCTCGAGTCAAAACTGTATTTTGTTTTGTTCTGTCAAACTACTTTTTCTACTGTCAAGAATGAGCTCAGTGTTAACAGCTAAAATAACCAGGGAGGAAGGCTGGGCTTTTTTTTTTGGCTGATCCAGCAAATGAAATAGCGAACAAACCAAAGTGTTAATGCAAAAATCATATTAAAAACAATATTACCATAAATCAGTTCTGGACTTTGATTTGCAATATTGCCTACTATGGTCTATGAAATTCAGAGATATTAAATTGACAACTACCATAGTATAAACACTATGGCAAAAATCTCACTGACGTTTGAAATAAAGGAATAGTGTTTACTCACACAGTGGGGATGTATTCACCGGGGAAGGCATTGGTGGTGTAGCTGATCAGCAGACAGGTCTTACCCACAGCCCTGAGGTGGAGGCACAGCAAAGGATACATGAGGACAAATGTATAATACACTTCCACACTCATATGTACAAAAACAAATCCTGTGTAGACTGTGTACAAGTGTGTATGCATGAGATTAAAGGCAGACTGCTTCTCCTTTTTACTGTGCCACACAGACACTGGCCTACATTCATGTTGCCTGAGGGACACAGTAGGCCCCTATGATCCCCCCCTACCTTTCCTGCTCACACACAGAACACATAACACCCCCTCCCCTCCTACACTGTACTGTACTGATACAAGGCGCAGCATGCCACACAGATTGGTGGTTGCATGGAGTGGGTATTGGCTGTGTGCTCATGCATAGAGTAATGAGCAATTTTGTGTGCATGTCTCCATAGACAGAAAATGGTGGTGACACACAGTGCCAATATGTGTGACGGAGCCATGAGAGTGATTTTAGGTCAGTGAGTTTCTCGTGTTGGGATGGAGAGCAGGACAGAGAGGGATCGAGGACGAGGAAATAATAAGAGGGAAGGAGACAACAGTACGGCAAGACATGATGTTAATGTCTTTTAAAGGGGATTTAGGATTACACTTCCGTAAAGTTGGGGGACTAGTAAAAGACAGATTTGTTAAAGGCTATCGGTGCAGCAGAGACCGAGATATCCTAACCTTCAGTCCCACTTTTGGACCACGCTCCAAAGACAAGGATCCTACACTTCCCATAATGCAACTTGATATTGTATATCTATATATAGAGATTAAATCAGATTGGATGCAACGTTATTAAAAGCAGTGCAGAAGACTTGCGAAGAGGGAGAAGTCTCTTTCTAATAGTAAATTCCTGTTTAGAATTTATTTTAACGATCTTCTCAATTTCCACATAAAACATGAGTCTGATAATGCTTCAGGTTTATGTTATGGCCATCAGTTTTAATTATTTCAGCTCTATTTTTCATCCTCCCGGTGTTTGGCTCTACATCATACAGTTGCCATGAGCCTTGGTTGCTGTTGCTATGGAGAAGGCGCAAATCAGAGCTGTAAGAATATTTTAAACACTTTGCCATTGCAGGTGGGACCAAAACACTACCACAGTTCATCCAACCCATCCACTGACCAAGAGTCCAGAAGTGAATTCTGTGAAAAGCATATGTGCTTGTCGTTAGCAGGGAACTAAAAATAATTGTAGTCTCTGTAATTAGATGATTCTTACTGAAAAGCACCTTGGGAGTCGTGGTTAACGTCTCTGTTTTCGTTTTTATGTCCACAGGCTTGTATCTATTATCACATTGGGCCTCATGCATTCTTACTGTATATAAGAACTAATTTCCCCTTTTGTTTGTTTGTATCCATCATTTGTTCTTATTTGTTTCGTCTCCATGGTTTCTGGGATTCACTAATGTTTTCTTCTTGTTGCTCTCCTCTTAGGTAAGAGAACGTTTTACGAGTGGTGGAGAGCACTCCTACCAAGACAAGAAAAAAACATTCTGTTTTCACAGTCCACAAATTGTTAGTTCAAAGTAAAGAAACATACGTTTTAAATTTGAGGAAAAATGCATGAATATCATAAAATGAAGTTTAGAGTAATTTTAATGATTGGATTATTAAGGAAATACTATTGGTCCATTGATCCCAATTATGCCTATAGAAAACCTTTGGAGGATGACACTGCGTGTGTTCAGCTTCTGAATGTCTCACCTACGGCTCTTGCATTTTGATTTTCCTGTAATGCCAGTATGACGCTCTGGAAAATCACATGTTTACTTTGTTTAAGTTAATTAACAGATCTCCATTTCACTGCTGTTCTTATTCTTACAGTCTTTTTTGGTGGCATCTCTCCAATACTTAGCCATCTGCTCTTATATAGGCCTAGTGTTCCTTAGATAATAATAAACAATCGGCGGGATTCGGCTTTGTGGGATTCATCATCATACACCTGAGTAAGAGCAGATTTGGATGGTTAAGAACGTTCGGTGCATCTGAACTTGACTTCTCTTATTTTTTTCTCTAAACAGGAGCAGAGGAGAAGATATAAGATACATTTAAGAGATTGTGGCTGCATGAGGCCACAGTCGATTAAAGAAATTAAGCGTGACTTTTACTTCCAGCCAGTATGAAGAATAGCAGCACCCTGAAACTGAAGCAGCTAAATGGAATTCAGCGATCCTTCATTTTATTACTTACACCTGTGCTTTTCCTACTGTCACATGCATCGACTATAAATGAAGTGGAAGCCTCAAGGTCTGAAAAAGAAGCAAATGAGGAAGAGCCTGAAACCTGCATTCCTACTAATGACTCCTCTGGCTGCAAAAAGAAGTCAGATTGTATAGAAGTCTATGAGAAAATGACCCTACTTCTCACTTGATTAATGACCTCAGTAAACATTTTCCTAATGAGTTAAAATAGACAAAAAAACAGGTTATGTGTTAGGGTGTGTCTACCTTGTGATTGACAGGTTGCTACCACACCAACCTGTCAATCAGTATAGGGGTGTAGCAATGCGTATCCCTCCCCAGCTCCCCCCTTTTGTCACTTTTGGCTACAGCAAAAACAAGATGGTGAAAGCCAAAGTGCCAAACTCAAGGTTTCAAAACGGTTGTCCACAAACCAATGGGTGATGTCACGATGGCTTTTTATATACAATCTATGGTCATGTAAAACTGTCTTCTGTAAACAGGCCTATATTGGCCATTTGGACCCTTCCTGTCTGGTAAACATGTCTTTTCTAGTTTGCAATGCAGGTTTTCTGTTATAAATCTGTAGTTTGAAAGTTGATGACATCATCAGGGTACTTTTTTAGGCTTTAGGACAACCTCTCCAGAGCCAGCTGAGGTGTGTTACCCATGACAAATCAACTGAGCTGGATGTGTACAATCGGAGGAATACTCCTTTAAGTGATTGTTAGAATTCCCAACAATATATCTCTGCACATATCATCTGTAATATTCAGAATTAAGATTAAAAGTCACATTTCTGTAAAACGCTGATGTATTTGAAAGTCAATGTTGTTTCGTTCCAGCATTCTGACCTTAATCATAAAAAAATAGGACTCAGGCCTATTCTTGTTTTTTTTCTTAGAATTGACACCAATGGCTCATTTCCCCCAGGCTTAACCTATACATGGCAACGGTATCGAGGTTTTAGGAATAAGTGAAGAAAATCATGCTACAAACGTCAGTCCACATTAAGCTAAATGCGGTCTGGGTCCAGTAAGAAAGGCACAGTGTGAGCAGAATTACAACAGCGGGGCCTGTTTGTCACTGACAGGGCCACAAATTCCTTAGCGTGCATCAGCACTTCAGCCTGCCTTCAGTGGCCTACGAGGCGTGTAGGTGTTCCCGCATCCGCTCACAATGAACGGGAGGCCACGATGTGCACAAACCGAATGCAATCACACATCAGATAACGGTGGGAATCTATCGAGCATAAAAGAGCGACCGTCAGCTCGGCGAGCCCCAGCCCCTTTTCCAACATAGCATCCTCCCATCACCCATCCAGCCGTGGACGCTTCATCGAAGCACACATGAGAAAAAGACTGTGCAGCCGTTGTGTTTGTGTAAGCATGATCTTACCCGTCGCCCACCACCACACATTTGATAGCCTGCATTTGTGCGGGAGCTGGAGTCTATTAGGGAGCCGGCGTTGGTGGTTTAATAGATCCGACGGTCTGCACTGAGGTCTCGGATGAGAGCAGCGGGCCAGTCCGCTCGGCGATGGAGCCGCAGTGAAAGGGGTCTATGACGAGCAGCGCCGAGCAACTCCGGAAAGTACCGAGCGTTTTTAAAGGGGCAGAGCACGGAACAGAGGAAGGGATGATACACGTATTCTACTTCCGTCTTCGCTTAACCGTTACGCCTTAGCCGAAGCTAGCGGGACATGTTCTGCTAGTTAAACGTCTGTGAGGTGCCCACCCCACCCCCCATTGCAAATGTCCACATCTGGAAAAGTGTGGACATAGCAATCATCAGTATTTAGAAGCTTGCGCTGACAATTAACATCCAAATGTCCAAACTGGAGTACTAGGGAAACATGGTTAGCATCATTTTGGGGACTAATAATGACGTGCTCCCATGAGGCTAATAGAATGACGCAGGTTCCGCCATAGTGACTTTCAGAGGTTTCACGTGTCTGTGAACTATCTTGACAGTTAAAGATCTTTGGGTGTAATTTCAAGACCCAGTGACCTCATACATCCCCACCCCACCAACACACCACACTGTAACGCTATCTGTTAAATAGCATTATGGACTAGTCCAGATCAACCGCTAAATCATCCACACATTAAGACCATTTTATTTCAGAAATTACCACACGTCAATGATATTAAAAAAACACATTTTTAAAAACATCAAAATGGTAAAAAATACACCTGAAAAAATAAAAAGACAAATATCCATCACGTATCTGAAACAATATGAACTGCATCCACAGTTTAATTAGGTCTTTCTTCATAAAATAATTGGTAAAAACAGCAGACATCATTTTGTGAATCAGTGTACTTCTCTGTCTGAGCCGGAGAGGGACAGTTGTCTGGTTTGACAGATACAATAATAAGGTAGTGAGGCATATTTGAACCAAATCTAATTTTGTATGCAAACACTAACAATGCTGCTGCACCTTCAATGCATTTAGACTTGAGTACAACAGAATGGGCTGAAAACAGATAGAAATGTTGACGTACAGTTCATGTTAAGCACCGTACATCTCAGTTAATGGGAGAGCCAAAGACATGAGTGGGCATTCTTTGGCAATGATCTACTGACATGTAAATCACTAAGACAGGGCGGTGGTCAAAGCAAATGAAATGTCCTTTCAACAGCAGTTCAGTCTCAAATTAAATATTTTCTTAAAATAAGGCAGACTTTAATGAAGATACAAGAGCACTTATTGCACTTGTAGACAGTTTGAGATACTTATGTAGCATGGTAGAACTAAGAGTGTTTTCACTCCTGATGTTTAGAGTAATGAGTAACAAATTAATGAATACACACTGACACCTTAACCTATAGAAGAGATAAAACATGTTTGTTTTTTTTAAACTGGTAATAAGCTCATCCAGCTGGCAACATTTTTGTTAAAAACAAACAAACAAACAAGTCTAATGGACTGGTAGAAACCCCTAGAGACTGAAATGTTAATTAAAAGGGGTAAAAATGTACATTTTGCTCTGAGAGTGGCAATAGATGGAAGGTCATAGGGTACTTTGTCCCCTAAAGAGCATTAATGTACTAAATAAAGGTCTAAAAATCCATCAAAATATATCTGCATGTCATATTCGTCCTCTGGGGACCATGAATATCCTCCAAATGTCATGGCTGTCGGGCCAGTAGTTTTTCACCCCAGACCTTTTAAACCCTTTCATTGTTGACTGGATCTGCACATTCAGCTATGATTACAGCTCAGTCATATTGCCCAGCACTGATTATGTCCCCTGATTACACTCCTGACTATTCTGAGTTTTCCAAATGTTTCAAGTCCAGACAATCATGATTTCTTTTTGTTTTACAGACGGTCCTGGCCCGAGGGCTCAGAGGTCACAGCAGAGGCCTTGAGGTCTGTGGGTCATTTCTTTGGGCTGCTGTAGTGTCCCAGAGGTGAGCCCTGCACGTAGGTGAGGATGGCGCTCTGAAGGTAGCTGGCTCTGTGGGCCTCATCCTCCCTCATCCTCTGAATCTCCGCCTCTTTCAGCCGTAGCTTCTCCAGCATGGAAGACATCTCACTCTCTTTGTCGAGGAGCACCTCTCTGTGGTTACTGCTTAGTACTGCAGGACAGCAAGCCACAGGGTGAGGAATGAAAGACAGCACAACAGAAAATACTTCATATTACAAAGATGATGCATTTGAAATCTAAAATGTCTCTCGTGGTTACAGGAGAAAATATTACGTTCTGAACAAATGAGTTGAGTTTCTTTTATTATTGAAAAAAGGAAAAACTTAGTATTTCAAATTACTGGTTGACCTGGTTACTTCTACTTTGTTTCAAGCAGTGTTCATTTTCACAGCTTCTTGGTCTTGGTCTTAAAACAAAAATGCTAAAACATATTAGCTTTAGTCACATTTTAGTTTTTTATCATTCATAGTTTTAGTCAACGACAACACAAAAGGTTTTAGTCCAGTTATACGAGACAGGATGAAAAGGTGGAAGGCGACGAAAATAAAGAGAGATTTTAGTTGAGTTTTTATTTTTTAAACTACATTTTAGTCTCATTATTTTCGTCATCGATACTGCATGTTGATATCCTCACAGTCAGTGTTTAATGACATTGGTGCCGTCTTGTCATCGTCTCGTCTTAGTCATGGCAGACAAAGGCGTTGACGAGCATATTTTGTCATAGTTAACGATTTTAACACTGGTTTCAAGTAAGTTGTTACACATGTAAAACTTCTTGGTTATATCTTGAATTAGGGCACATGATGCTACTGGTATCCTTACATTTCTTAAGAAAAATACATTTGAACTGGAATAAATGACACACATAAAGATTTAAGAAGAAACTAATTGACAACATTTTCTTTTACATGAGTGGGGTGCACCTTTAATCTTTCTCTCCAGAGCGCTGATCTTCTCTTTGAGTCCTCCCTGTGCCGTTCTCTCTGCCTGTAAATGTCCAATCTGCTCCTGCAGCTCCACCCTCACCCGGCTTA
This sequence comes from Bovichtus diacanthus, assembly GCA_943590825.1. NCBI lineage: Eukaryota > Metazoa > Chordata > Actinopteri > Perciformes > Bovichtidae > Bovichtus > Bovichtus diacanthus. The sequence continues at coordinate 6,032,111 of CALSBV010011050.1, read as the reverse complement.
CCTCGGCCACCTTGTCCTGCTCCTTCCCCGACAGATCCTGCAACAAAACAACAGCTGTTCAACAGCCACATCCTTGTGATGACAACAAACAAACACTCTTCATTTATCCCTTCTGGAGGCTCGTCAGATGGACGATGCCACTGTACAGCAGCTCCGAGTGTCTGTTTATCCCAGCATGCATTGAGTAAGAAATGTGGATCATAGAGTTGCAAAGTGGAGTTTTTGTGAGCGTCCAGCATCTGTCTGCAAATAAAAGTCCCTTTCATGTTTTCATAGACAATGTTAGGTGACTTATAGTTCTCTCTCTTCAAGTCTTTGATGGACATTAAACTCTCTCGGATGAATCATCATTACAAAAGATGAACAGCTGTGTTATAAAATATCTGGTTCTTTGATCAAAATTTTAAAAAGCCTCTGGACATAAAAACTGAAGAGAAGTCAACTATGAAACATCCAATCACTGAACTTAACATTCTGTTGTATGAGCCACGAACAATAAGCAGAGGCTAAAAATGCCTGATAAATATCAGTTCATCTTTGGATTCTGACTCAATGTTTGATGAATTTGGCTGCTTATGCAAAGTGTTCAGTTATTCTGAATATGCGACAGCTCTACCACTTGGCCGTGGCTGAAGTTCCCCCACTACATACGTGAGCAGTGTGTCTCCCTCATGGCTCTGCTCTCTGCTCTACTTCTATACACACCAAGTCTACTTTTACCAGCTCTGGTCTTGGAAGCATGAAATTGACTTGTGAATATATTTAACTGACTATGTTTATTAACAATCCTTATGCATTTAATATTTAGTGATGCGTTTAATGTGTTATTGACTTTGTCTTTAAGTACGTACAGAAAAACAATGTTTGTTGGTTGTTTTTATTCACTTCTCTGTGCTTCGGTTATAATACACAATATTCAGGATGTACAAATACAAAATAAAGAAAAAATGGCGTGCTGCGTACTGTCATTACAACGAGTTAAGTACAGCCACAAAGTATCTGTCAGCACGCCGATCATAAATGAGCTGCAAATGTTTTTTTCCAATTGCTGACTAAAAATGTCAATGAAACAAATAGAAATAATCTGATGTGTCTGCTGAACCACAGACTGCCTCGAGATGCTTCACTTCTGTAACACAGTCGGTGGACGTTAGAGCTCCACCGATACATCGGGCGCCCGATACATCGGCCTCTCGGCCTGCTCGATACATCGGCTGAGATTTGAGCTCATTGCAGATATATATATATATATGCGTATATGTCAGCAGATAAATGACTAAATGAAATTGAAGTACAGAAATGCCAAAGATATGTTGTAATTGTAAAAAGACAAACCAAATTTAAACCTGCAATAACGAAAAAAAGATTTTGGCCAGTTGGACACTACATTAACACTACATTAACTTGTCACCACTTTTTGAGTTGATATAGTTAACAAACGGTTGCATATTTATAGATCTAGTAGCTGTGGAGCACCATCATTATTCATTAGGAGTGGTGTTTGTGTCCACAGGATGACTGTAAATCCTATATTCTCTCTCTGTACACTCTGTACCAGGTCCTGAGGGAAATCTCTGTCTCTTTAGCTGCTAAACGCTCCACTGTTCACCAGCGAGTCTCTCACCGTGTCGATCTGCTGTCTGCTGCTGAGCGCGTACAGTACACTGGCTTTTTACTGCTTTTTCACTGAAAATGTTTTTCCTTAAGTGAAGGAAACCCACACAGACACATGCAAACTGCACAGAAACAGGGCTCAGCTGGCTAGGTTGGTTTTGAGCCACATTTAATCCAATGTTTTTACAAGCCCACATTCATGTGAAAATCAATCTGATAAGAGTCACATCCGATTTTTGGATCCAGATCTGAGATCCCTTTTCTTAGTCTGATCTAAATAAGTTTTTTTTTTTTCTCCTGTTTATGACTTAAGAACGGGTGCGGCTGGCAGGTTTTGGCAGGTTGGTTATTTTTTTTATCTCAGGATAATTTTTTCTTGTTGTAATGCTGTTTCACAGATGGAAAAAACAATGTAAAGACCTTAGAAGTATTACCCTGGCAACACTTTGTGTTTCACCTGTTCTGAAGTCATAAACACAGGAGAAAAGAAACTATTTATATCAGACTTAGATCTAGAATATATTTATTGCTCTTGTTTTTGTAAAAGCCATGTGCACTACTACCCCATGTTCTAAATAAGACTGAAATCATTCATGTTTTCTTCCAAGTGAGTTTGAATTTTTCCATGCAAAAAAAAGTAAATTAGAAAATAATCCTGGCAATACATTTTCCCCACCTGTATTACATATGAAAACAAAATGAAGGAGTTTAGAAAGATTATCTTGCCCCAAACTTTTTAAGTCATAAACAAACAAAAAAAATATTTCCATTAGAATTAGAACATGGAACTCCAAAGTTTTTTTTTCTCTCCGGACTTCCGTATAATTTCTTATTCATATCGGGAGTCACTTATGGGATATAATAATGCCTGCACATAGTGAACCTAAACGGTTGTAGGTGTAACAGCTGATGGGCCCTGACCTGCTGAAGCTCCTCTGTCCTGCGCCGCAGTCCGTTCATCTCAATACTCTGTTGGCTGTTCTTGGCCTGCAGCTCACAGATGGTCTGTTTCTGCTGGGAGCAGTGGAGCTGGACCTCCTGTAGGTTGGAACGCACAGAGCGAAGCTTCTCCTCAACGGACGACACATGCTCCTGCTGCTCAGAGGAAGTAAAGGTGGAAGTAAGGGTGATGGTGAAACCGAGAACTGACTTTATTTCACCAGGATTATCCACTAAGTAACAATGCTCCTTTCCAGGGAGTCCCAGAGAGTCATTAAAAACAATGACACGCGAGGGAGGGGGAGAAAAGCATTTTGTCTGAAATACGTGTGAATTCATAATTACAGTCAGAATAATCTCTTTCCTCTCCTTTTCAAGATTCTTTCACGATAACCACAATGTCTTTGTAGGACTTTTAAATAGTCATAAAAAGGACTGAATATCAAACCTCTGTTTGGTGTCATCCAAAAGGTTTAATGAAGACAAAGTTCATGTACATGTACAGTATTATAAAACATAATAAAATGTATCTATCTAATGTTAAATGAAAAAGGGGTTTGTTAAGGGAAGTTGTTCGTATTGCTCAAAGTCAGGGGTCAAAAAAGTATTGCTCGGTGTAAAACTCAGGGATTGTGTTACTTATACTGAAAAGGTTTCGATCACACTCATTGCTAACTGATAGAGTATTTGCCTCCATTGTTTCCAATGTAATCAGCAACAGTGTAGCTGAGGTTGTCTTTTACCACTGCCATCTGAGACGATGGTGGTTGAACTTCTTGTGATCTGCCACTGCAGCATGTTAACAGAAGAACATCTTGCAGGAGTATCTGAATTCTACAGCTCTTCACCAGCTGGAGAGAAAAACTCCGATAGCGGTTCCATTTTTAATCCAGTGTCCAGTCTGTAAAATACCCAGATTCCTTAAACTCTGGCGCTAACAAATCTCTCATCAAACCTTTTCTCTGTCCTCACTCTCGCTGGTCACACTGACTAACACCACCGCCGGCAGATTAGATCAGATCAATTATATATTATATATATTATAGCTAATTATAGCTCATTCAGATAATGGCTCAAATGAAACGTTTGTCTGATTAATGTTCTGTATTCAGACAAAGATTGTTTGTGAGTTAAAGACACATCACTGTAAGAGCGCCAGTGTGTCTTTGTAACTCAGCAGGGACCAACAGAATGATCACTCTTCTCTAGAGAAACGATCAGCTGATCACCAAACATCCAAGGTCACAATAAAGTACCATGGGCCCCGGGGATACCACTTTTTTCAAGGCCCTCTCACTCTCTCAGACCATCACCACTCAACTATTTCCCCATCCAACCTGCACAAACATCCTTTCATTCGCTTACAATATTGTATGAAGGACTGCAGCTTAACTTTATGACTGTTGTATGACTGCACAAAATACAAATCATATAATCATTATCAGGGATGCAAAAGGTGACAAAGATGCACATCCCCTAGGGAGGGCCGGGGGCATGCACCCCCAGGAAGATTTCTTTCTAAATATCAGCTTTAACAAGGGGATTTACAATCGGTTTTAGCATGAGGATATAGGGAAAAACTCACAGAATGAATGTAATCTTACTGCTACAAAAGTAATATAAGAGGGACATCAGTTAAGGGCACTTAACAAAAACAAAAACAAAAATAAAAATAAAAATAAAAATAAATAAATAAATGCGGATTTCAGTATTTGGAGTCAGTGGCTGATGAAGGATTTGCTACTTTATTTTAATGTTATAAAATGCAATGGAACCGTATCCCTTCTTGTGACACTATTGAGGCTTGGATTGTACCTCATTTGTATGTCGCTTTGGACAAAAGCCATCATAAATGTAAAAAAAAAAATGTAGTAACATCTTCATAATATTTTTAAACCCACCTCCTCCAGACGCACTTGAGCTCGCACTCTTCCCAGTTCCTCCTCTGCCTGGGCCCTCTCGGTCACACACGCCGCTCTAGCTTTACTCAGCTCCTACAACAGATGGACATTATAACATGACGTTACATTAAGCGCACAGGTCGACTGGAGACTTCAGCAGTGCTTCTCACGCTGTGCTGAAGGTGTAAAGATCCATATCACTGCAGTTTCATTCTCTGGAAATGCTCCCAAAATATTAGGCTACTGTATTGGATAAAAGTACAATGTGAAGATGTTCATTTTACAGCGCCCACTAACTGTACCTCTCCACTTACAGTGTTTTATCATTCAACTCTCCAGCATTAAGGTGTCCCATGTCACCCCTAGCTTGACATGAAAAGTGGGGAAATTCCCAGCATGGAAAGAGAAGAAGCCACCTTGTGGATTTGAATAACTGAACTGGAAAAATACAGTTTGGGAAACTAAGTAATAACATCCCCCCTTCAATAAATACAGCCTCCACTCATTGAACCCCAGGTCGAAGGTCGAATTCACTTAGTGTGCAGGTATCCCGGCCTGTGGTTTCACCCACTGACATGAGACAGATGTGCCGTACTGCCCTACATTATACATTCCAATTGTTTTGCTTTTGGCTAATAAACAACTACGATCTGTTATTAGCAGTTACTTTATCAACTAAACATGGCTTCTAAACATGGAAACTCTAAACTCTGACCTCCTCCAGTTGTATCCGCTGTCCCTCCAGTTTGAAGATGCGTTCCTGCAGAGCCCTCTCGCACTCTTCTAGATGTCGATTCACATGCTCCACCTGTACATTTGACATTTTTATAATTTTATATCTCATCTACATCCATTAGAATATTGCATTTTAGTGAATCCTACAGTGTTGCTTTAGCGAAGCTCTCCTTCAAACTTCACAATAGAAACAGAAGGTTAGTGTAGGGTCAGCACTGTTGGAACTGGATCAGGGGATATCAGCTGAACTATGGACTGACAGTTTAAACCTCTTCAATCTAACCACTGAGTAGACTGCAGAGGGCCCAAAGACACACGGACTAACTCAGTATTTAGAGCACAATTGCACCGCTGTGGTTCCATAATGACCGAGAGTCGATAACACTTTTCTGGACTGGAAAACTAACTAAAAATCTAAGTTCCAACAGTATTTTCCGCCGTCATAAAAGACTGTGGGACATCGAATAAATATACGTTTTTACTACCAAACTATTTCAAATGTAAATAAAACCTTTGTTTTATGAATCATACTGTTTCTATCTCTGCTGTATATGTGTAACATAGCCATTAATGAAGGAAACAGTAATGTATAGAAGTTCCTGAGATCACCTCCTTCTGGCGGAGACTGTCCATGTCCTGCAGAGCTTGCTTGGACCTTCGCTTCTCTATTTCTAGACGGTCTGTCAGAGGGCGACATACAGGAAATCTGCTCGGTTTATGTTGTATGTTTAAGACATTCTCTTTGTGTATCTGTAAAAAAGAATGGGTATGTGTGTGTTCTCGGAGTGTGCGTTACCTTCTGCCTGTGCTAGTTGCAGCTTGAGCTCTGCCGTGCTGTTGGTCAGTTCCTGCTTCAGTTCAAAGATCTGCTGCTGCTGAGACTTACACCGGCGCTCCATCTCCTCCACCTAAGACACACACAACAATAGTATCACATCCAACAGGGCTCATGATGGAACTTTGGTCTGTGTGTGTTGCTCAGCATTGGCATAGACAATATTAGTGCACGTCCTCCGACATACGCTCACTCATTCTTACTTTATTCATGAGTTGGACTCTGGTGTCTGTCAGGTTTTGGGTCTCTCTGAGGAGTTTGCCTTCTCTGAGTTCACCGTCCTACAGGAAGGAAACACACGAGGTACATTCATTAGTTACAGCAGTATCTCAATTAGCATCATTATATTGATCCTGTGTTTGTGAACTCAGTTCAGATTACTGAGCAGATTGTGGTGGGAAACAAGACACCAGTCATTGTAGTTTTTGGAACACTGAACCCAGACTTCTGCCATGTTAGCCTGTAGATGTTAACAAAGAAATGTCGCAAAGTTGATTTCAGCCACACTGAACAAGTCAATATGAACTAACAAATCAAGTGAATTAAGGATATGAAATCAATCAATTTGTGAAATAACTGTAGAAATGATTTAAATGTTATTTCATCGTTCATATTTTCAGCATTTTAAGAGTTTGTTTTTATTACAAAATGCCGCATTTAAAAAAAAAAAAAAAACATCTACACAAACACATAAATGAATATCTCCTTTTTTAAATTTATCTTAACAAGGATGACCATGCTACCTACTTAGCTTAACTTGCTAGGCGGGTTTGTAAAGGCAGACAAAGCTACATCTAAATTCCAATCTCCATGTCTTCCTATATTTGTGAATTTAAAACTCATCTTTACACAGAAGATACTGTTTTGTATTTTGTAGCTAGTTCATGGAATACAAATATCTTGGAATCTGGCTTGATCAGAAAATACAATTGTTTCATCCCACTGAAAGCTTGCTGGTATGAGGCATCAGGAATGAGTCCTAAAATAGCAAAATAATAAAATAGCATGTTTGCACTTCCAGTTCCCTCCACTTGAAGTCAATGGGTTTTTGGTTAGATGCCTGAAATAAGGTCTGTGGTTAACACAAGCTTAGGAGATTTTCACATTTTGTTCTACGACATAAAAAACATATGAATTGTTAAAGCTTTTACGTGTCTTAAAAAAGGCGGTTGCTAACAAGAGGCTAAATGAGACTCCAGAGCTTGTCGGGGACATTAAACACCATCATGACAAACACATGTCACCACCACTAAACTTAACCGCCTTGAAACCAATCAATTATCTAAACTTCAAGCATGTCTTAAAGACATAAAAAATTGGATGTCCTACAACTTTTTGATGTTGAACACCGACAAAACAGAAGTTATTGTACTTGGCCCCAAACGCCTCCGAAACGTATTGTCTAATGACATAGTAACTCTGGATGGCATTAACTTGGCCTCCAGCACCACTGTAAGGAATCTCGGCGTTATCTTTGATCAGGATATGTCTTTTAACTCCCACATAAAACAAATGTCAAGATCTGCCTTTTTTCATCTGCGTAACATTGCAAAAATAAGGCACATCCTGTCTCAAAAAGATGCAGAAAAACTAGTCCATGCATTTGTTACTTCAAGGCTGGATTACTGCAACTCCTTATTATGTGGTTGTCCCAAAGAATCCCTTAAAACTCTTCAGTTGATTCAAAATGCTGCGGCACGAGTATTGACAAGAACTAGGAAACAAGATCATATTATTACTCCTGTATTAGCTGCTTTGCACTGGCTCCCGGTAAAATACAGAATAGAATTCAAAATCCTTCTCCTGACCTACAAAGCGATTAATGGTCAGGCTCCGGTTTATCTTAAAGATCTCGTAGTACTTTATAAACCAACTAGAGCATTGCGCTCCCAGAGTGCAGGGTTACTTGTGGTTCCTAGAGTTTCTAAAAGTACAATGGGAGCCAGAGCCTTCAGCTATCAAGCTCCTCTACTGTGGAACCAGCTCCCAGTGTGTGTTCGGGAGGCAGACACCCTCTCCACATTTAAGAGCAGGTTAAAGACTTTCCTCTTTGATAAAGCTTATAGTTAGGGCTGGCTCAGGTTTGCCCTGGACTAGCCCCTAGTTTCGCTGCTATAGGCTTAGACTGTCGGGGGACTCACTCCTCTCCTCTTCCCTATCTTTCTCGTTCTCTTCCTCTCCCTCTCTATTGACATGCATTCATGTCCCTTAAATGCATGTTACTAACTCACCATCCGGGGCATCATCCCCGGAGTTTCTGTGTCCCTTATCTGGCAGGTTGCCACTATTAAAGATTACTTCTGGACCGCAAATCGTGGCTGCACCTGTTGCCCTGGTCCTGCCTGACACTAGGAAGCCTTGACATCCCCCTGGATCCATCTTTTTTTTTATATACCATCGTATCATGTTTTCTGTCGCATGTCCATGCTGTATTTTTAACAATGTTGTTTGTTCTGTACACACGTCACCTATTGCACGTCTGTCCGTCCAGGGAGAGGGATCCCTCCTCAGTTGCTCTCCCTGAGGTTTCTTCCATATTTCCCCCACTAATTGTGGAGTATCTTTTAGGGAGTTTTTCCTTGTGCGATGTGAGGGTCTAAGAACAGAGGGTGTCGTACCTTGTACAGGCTGTAAAGCCCACTGAGACAAATGTATAATTTGTGATATTGGGCTATATAAATAAACTTGATTTGATTTTGATTTTGGTGGTGACGACATGAAGTCATGCGACCCTGTAAGAAACAGCCAGTGGCTAAATGTATTTTCCTCACTAAATTTAGTAGCACATGAGCTCTCATGAGCTTCCTATAGGCTGAATTACATCTAAAAAACAGTAAGCACAGCTAACATCTGTATAAATCGTGTTTCCTGTGCAATCCCATTCGAGGTGAAATGACTTGTTTTTGCAGTGTTGTCTCTCTTCCATATTTCCGTACCTCTTGCTGCTTCTTCCTCTCTCTGCTCTGTCGTTCCCTCTGTTCTTCTTTCTCAGCCTTCACTCGTGTCAGCAGCTCTCCCATGTTGTGGTTTTTCTGCTCAGAGAGGGCGAGGGCAGCCTCTGTCATCTGTAGTCTGCACAAAATCACATAAGTGTCTGTTTTTGGCACAACCCCCCCAATTACAAGGTGCATTGAGAAGGAGAAGTTGTCTTAACACTTGAAGTACTAAAAACAGCTCTATTATCAGATCAATGCATTTCCAGATGACCACAAGCTAGAATATGAAGTTGTTCTTTGCCGTCTGTGTGGTATTCTGGTGCCAAGTGCAGAGTGCACGATGCACAGGTGGAAGCAGAGACGCAAAGCGAGGTGTTGGTGTTTTAGTGGAAACAGGGTCTTTTATCAGCAAGAGAAAACTAAATACTTGGAGCTAATGCACTGCAAAGACGGAATATTGCGGAATATTGCTGCAAAGTGTAAATCGCCCTTCAACCAGCAGATGTGTAACGCTTAACGTGGTTAAAGCAGGAACGTTGTTAAAGAAGCACTCACATTCATCTATAAATGAATGTGAGTGCTTCTTACAGTATCTAATGTCAGCAGCTCTGGGATATTGTATAAAAAATGTCTCCTTCAGTTCATTAAATCCCTGCAGCCATCTGAAGGCAGCAGGACGCATCTATATAATATTAAATCTGCATTCTGATTTCAACAAAGGAAAATGAAACGCTTACTTGGCAGTGAGAGAGCTGACAGCTGACTTCCTCTCATTCAGAGCTTCCTGGAGTTGGCCTATCTGAATGGAAGTGGACCTACTCAAACAGACACAAGGTCATTGCCATGAGGTCATGGCTAAAGGCTCATGTAAACGTTGTGCTCTCAGTTATAAAACTATAGTTTTAGCAATGACCTCCACTCACCCGCTGGAGCGTCCCATCTCTTCCCTCTGCCTGTCTACGGTTTCCATGAGGCTTAGGAACTGAAAGAGAGGAGGAACAACCACAGTAATCACCTCCACAAACTTTATCCTAAATCTGCAATACTTCATTATAATACTTAGAATTTAATTATTTATTTACTTTTACAAATCGCAGACCTCACTATGCACGGTTTTCACTGAGACTCTTCCTTCAGTAGAAAGTATTTCCAATGACTGAGGAGGTCTTTCAATATCTAACAAGACTAATAGTCCATTGCCATGCTAGCAGCTCTGCTGTAAGTAGCTTAAGTAGCTTTGAGCTACAGTAAATGCTAAATGTCAGCATCCGATCATGCTTATAACAACTATGCTAACATGCTGATGTTGAGCAGCTATTATGTTAACCATATTCACCATCGTAATTTAGCATTGTAGCATACTATCATTATAAAATCAGTCATTAGATAATTACCACAAAACAGCTGAGGCTGCAGGGAATGTCATTAGTTTTGCAAGTATTTGGTAGAGCCAGGGGATCATCATCCATGAACGTTTCTAGTCAGTTTTTCACCAATCTATCCATTAGATGCAGAGATATTTGACTGTATATGTGAACACATCAGGGGGGTCATCAAAGTTACCACAATTCATCCTGTGAGTACCATGAATATCTGAACTAATTTCATGGCAATACATCTAATAGCTGATATTTTCATCTGGACTGAAGAGGTGGACCAACCAACAGACCTAAAAACCTCTGCGACTATGTACATGGCCACATTCTCATTGGGAAAGGTGAAACATTGTTTTTTTTTTTGTGATTCTTAAAAGTCTTCAAACAGCCGTCATCCACCAGTGTGCTTATGTAGTTTGAGGGTTACCTGCCGGCCCTTCTCCTCCTTTAGTGTCTGAATCTCCTTGCCGAGGATCTGGGTCCTGCTGCGGCTGTCTCTCAGGGTGGACTGTCGGTCTGAGTTGTGCCCTGTGGTCTGCTCTGAAAGGGTTCAACAACAGGAGCAACAGGGTATAGAGTGAAGAGCGAAAAAGCCGAGGATGGTACGCGTGTGAACTGGAACCACTGGCTGATAATCTGTACGACAATCGGTCCACATTAGAACAGTGTTATTACTTTCCCAGTAATGAGAGCGGTGAACAAATATTATTCAAATTGAAGCCATAGTAAGTATTATTTCCTCTGAATATATATCCTAAAACTGTATCCCACCAGCAGCTGTCGTCATGGCGTATGTCTTATAAACTATGTGATTGTGCCAAGAAAATCCCTGTATGTTGTAATGTGTTGAAACAGAACAACGTAATCTCATATCCAATATCATCATTTATACATATCAGCTTGTATGCTATGAAAAGTGGTGGCCTCTGTTTTCATAACGTTACTAAGAATCTATGCTATTGATTGACAATACAATTTCCACCACTCCAACATTTAGTAGTCAAAGTTAGGTTTAAACATTTTGGTGACATTAGACTGTATTATTCAGGTTTGGTATATTATTAAAGGAATACTTCTCACACAAAAGACCATTTTAATATCAGTTACTCACCCCGTGCTACCTTGAATTCTTGAGGAAAATGTTTTCCTCCCATTCCTCCATAGTGAACGAAAAATCAAAAAATGGAGAAAAGATGAACGAGGTAAATGGGGGCCAACAAATGAGACTTTGATTATACTGCACGAGTTGTGAGAGGGTTTGTAAACAGATTTTGTCATATAGTTTTGCACGGCCCCCTTTTCCTTCCATCAAGACTTTTCTCTCTTTTGATGCTTTGTTAACCATGGAGGCACGCAAGAAAAATAAAGTTCTCTTCACAAATTCACACAGGGTGAATAATTGATATATCAATGGTCATTTTGTGGGTGAAGTATTCCTTTAACATGTTTAAGTGTATAAAGACAAACATATGCTAATTGTTGTTGTATGTGAGCAGAAGAAACTTCTGCTTCTGGAACTTCTAGAAGTTAATTTAATAAGTTACAAACAATGAGCAATGCAGAGTAGAAAAAACTAAGGTCAATGTGTATTACAGACACATATGTGCTTAACCATGCACACACTCTCACACCTTACCAAGTGCTTTGAGTGTGTCACTGGGTATGTTGTTCCCTGCCATCTCCAGCTGCACTACGCTCCTGTTCTTCTGCAGAGCCTCGAGCAAAGTCCTGCCACCCAGCAGACCAATGTTGTTCCACCTCAGATCTGTAAACACGGTCAGTTAGGGCTGAGCTTCTATCACAATATAGCTCATTTCATATTGATAACACTTTATATAACAACATATCATGTTTTGCTGGAAATTCAATAAATAAATCGTCTGTATAAAATAACCACATCATAAAGCCTATTTTCTCATTTTAAACAATGCCACTGCAAAATCAACATAACAGTTTTGAGTGAAATTATAGAGAATAAATACATTTAGGCCAAAACTATATTGCCAAAGAAAGGGATATAGAAAAAATATAAACATTATAGACAGAGATTTTTGTATCGTTTTGACAATATATATTATCATATTGCCTCGGCCTCCAGTCAGAGAGAAAGGTGTACTACAGTGTACCATCAGTCAGTCAGGCGATATAAACCAGAACACAAGAATCTACATGGTTCTGTCTGCCAGTGGTTGCTGTGCTGTGTGAGGCAAATTATTAATAATTTTTTTATATAGAAATTGCAATTTGTAAGATAATTTGAATTTTTAAATAGTTAAAGCTGCAATTTCTATACATTACTTTTTTTAAGTTACATGACAACTATCAGCAGTAAATCCCCTGAGCTGTATATAACTAATGGTGCAGTGACTTGGCAAAAGTACAAGAAACTATAGTCAAGTCATGGTTACATTTGAATATCATCTTACCATATGTAAGCTGTATTGATTTTTCTATTTAATTAAATTAGATTAAATGAGTTTACTTTTTTTTTTTTTTTTTTTATATATAAAAGAACCTTTGCAGGACTTCAAACTACAAGCAACATATTATCTGTTTGATTGCATGCAGAAACAATCTGCAATTATGCTTGGTACAATCAAATGTATTTCAAAGATATGAAGACCTCACCTAGCACTTGCACCGCGGTGTTGCGTTTAAGTGCCAGAGCGAGCTCGGATGCTCCGTGGTGGTTGATCTGATTGTTGCGCAGGTCCAGCTGTGTCAGCACACTGTTGGAGGCCAAACCCTCACAAAAGAGGGAGAAGGCTTCGTCCCACACCCCCAAAGCGTTCCACTCCAACACCACCCTGGAAACAGTATTTACTCGTTTAAAAGCTGTTCATGGGGTTATTTCTGTATTCAAAATCTACTTTATGTGCTGATGGAAAATCCTCTCTAGGAAGATAAATAAGTGAGTAATTAGTTGATTCTAATGATATGTAACAGGTAACTGCACCTAAACTGCCTACATTAAGATGACCTCTTAAAATGTGATTGGCTGAACTATATTCGCTGCAAACAATAGAAATTAAACCACCTTGCTGTGAGGAACCTATCAAAAGTCTGCAAATAAATGTAACAATCAAACAAACACCAGCTGATGTATGAATGCAAAAACATATTACGGTAGTAAATTTGTTATTTTAAACCAAATATATATTTATGATTTCAATCGTAGCATAAAAAATACATGTGTAATTTTTACTTCATTTGTAAAGTTCATATGATTTGATCAGGAAAGTTATTTCTTGACCTTGGACAAAGCAGTTTAACAAAGTCATCCTAACTCAAGGTCCCCTTATTAGCTTTTTCTTAAGTTTACAACGCATCTCAGGCTTTTCATCAGTGGATGGAGTTTACTCTGTTGTCATGGAGAGGTTCCATACTTAGGTCATGTGATGACAACTGAGAAGACTACACCCACTGATGAAGACCACGAGACGTAGATGAAAGCACTGGAAACAGCTAGTAAGTGGAATGTGAATTAAGATTATTTTGCCAAAATTCATATTATTTATTTGATATGTATTTGATAACATACAGCAGCTACCAGCTGACATTACGACCAGATGTCTACATGTATGGTGTTGCAGCGACAGAAAAAGTATTTGGACATGAATAGCAACGTTCTCACCGACGCAGAGTCTTGTTACGTGCCAACAGCTTTCCCAACACCTCAGCCCCTGTTGATCTCAGGTTATTCCCCTGTAAAAAAAATATTTTCCATCAACATGTCTCATGAAATAAAACCAATTAGGGTCTGACAGTACGGACAGTTCCATTTGGCAGGTGTTACCTTCAGATCCAGGACCTTTACAGTTGTGTTGTCTAACAGTCCAGTCAGAAGTACTTTTGCACCTGAGAGTCACACACAAGCATGAATGCAGACACTGTTATACACAATGTTACAATTAATGTCATCAATCCAATGTGCAGCAGCGTCAAACCAGCAATGATCATTCCTCTGTGCCATACAGCTTTATATGTATGCGCCCCTTGACACCTGCTGTAATACTTAGCGACGTACAATACAATACTCCAGGCTACATATAGGCTGTTTGTCGATCTTAAGAATTACGCACCTTCCTCGCTGAGCATACAGTCACTGAGCAACACCTCTGTAAAGATGGTATCTTTTTGGAAGGCCCTGGCCAGCACAGAGCAGGTATCCACAGACAAGCTCTGTCCACTCAGGTCCAGTCTGGAGCCCTGAGCCCCCTTGCTCTCCTGGAGCTGAGCCACAACACTCTCCTGAGGCTCCACACCGTTCTCCTTACACAGACGAAGGTATGTCCGCCTGAAATCCTCCATTACGATTCACCAGTCTCTCCTTTTCATTTGAGACGTCTTCACGTCTCCCGTCTTTACTCTGTGACCTGGATAGGTCACTGGAGAAAAAATGATTTAATTTTCAGAATAGGGATGAAATAATTAGATGATTAATCGATCGACAGAACATTTACTATTTTGATAATTAATTAATTCTTCAAGTCATTTTTCAACCAAAAAAGCCAAACATTCCCTAGTAGCTTTTTGAATATTGAGGATTTGCTCCTTTTCTTTGACACGTGCGATTGTACACTGAATATCTTTGGGTTTTGGACTGCAGGTTGGACAAAACAAGACATTTCATGACATCACGTAGCAGCTCATTACCATCAGTAAGTAAGTTTAGGTGGAGCAGGAGGACTGCAGAAGGACCTAAATAAAAAAAAAACAGCGATCAGCTGCCTTTGTGAGGCCAAATGATCTGAAACTGTGGTGTGTGGCAGAGTCAGTGCTTCCTTATTACTGGCTTCACCGACCACAGGACAGTTTGTGATTAGGATGCTTAATCAGGTAAAGGCTTGTTAGGCACTGACAGTGTACAGAGTCACTGTGTGCACTGTGAGGGACAGCAAGGCTAATCATAGAGATGCACAACCCACAAGTACAAGCTCCACTCATTCATTAGAATCAGTCAATGAACAATATATCTTGAGTTAGAAAATGTAAACTAGCTGCTGCAAGTAACAACTGGAACTGATCTTGCAAGTACTCCACTATGACAACCGCCATAAAAACTGCAGCAGTTTGGTGTGCATCGTGATCTCAACATATATACATACAGCGTAACATAACGACTAAAATGCACCCAACACCACTAGATCCACCTCTTCAATTCGGCAAAATCCAACCTAAGAACAAGAAGTTAATAAGAAATTCAAACTTAAAGAACTGATTTGCCTGTTACGTTAGCTAGTTGGCGGAAGCAAGTCGTATGACACAAACAAACTATAAAACTCTTTATAGTATAGAATTCTGCTTTGTGGTATCTTATGTGTCCAGATTTAAAATGTGGCTTCCATTAATTGAGAAAAGGTATAGCCTATATTGGTGATAAGCAAGCTAAACTTTTATTGCCAAATTTTGAATGGGAGTGTCGCGCGCGAGTGCAGCGTTATCAAACGGTTAACCGACGTGTAAATAACGGAAATCTTTGGGAGTTTTCTTGAAATAATAAGAACGGTATGTTCAGACAAAAAACACACAAACCTCAGCGACTACAGCACACGTATCTTCCTGGCAGTTGTTATTGTTGTAGACAGCACAGCTGACAGGCAAAAGGAAGCCAAGCAACAAAGTAACTAGGAAGTGTATATCGGCGCAAAGCATCTTGGTCAACGCAGTTTCGAAAACGTGAGCATTTTTTCAGCCATTTACCCTCTATAACAGCTAACTGAAACGGTACCTAATCAACACTAATCAGCAAAAGCTCAAAGGAGATATATATTATTAATATGATGGTGTGTAACATTGTATTATTTTGGCTTGGAGCCCAAATGCAAAAATATTATTAACTTTTTGAACCAGCAGATGGCGAACGGTTCGCGGTTGGTAACAATAAACGTTAGACGAAGAAGAGTATTGCCCGAAGAAGAATAAAACAAGCATGACCGGAAGAATAAGTAACACGGCTCAAATAAAGAGTTCTCTATCGCAACTACAGTCTTTAAATGGATTGTTTGCGATATACAAAAAAAAAGGGCCGACTTCTGCAGACGTGTTAAATACACTCAAAGAAGTTTTACTCAAGGGTAATTCCACAGGGGCCGTAATCAGGAAATACGTGTACTGTCATTTGTTGAAGCCAACGGTGAAATGTTTTTGTGTCATTTATCTTTCAGAAGCCGGTGTAGAAAACCCAAACCCGCGAAAGAGGAAGAAGCAGAGCCTGAAGATGGGACACGGAGGGACGCTGGACAGTGCTGCCAGTGGAGTGTTGGGTGAGCGGGTTGTGTCATTTACATCACACAAGTGTTGGTGCACGTGCGACTGTTGTCATTTCTGCCGTGGCTGGGTTGTAGTGGAGCAGATATCAGAGAAAGAGATTTCCACGCACACTTAAAGGTTAAGTGTGTAACTCCGAGCCACCTGCTCCTAAGAAATAGGGGGAAGTATTTCACCTCTAAACTGTGTCCATACAATCTCTAATGTTCATATTTTAGTTGTAGTAGTAGTTTGTCAAATGTATTGTATTCTAATTTATTCTTTATCTTGTGTATTGCATTTACTTCTGTGTAATGTCAGTCAGTCAGTGGGCAAGAATACCAACATTCAACCAAACTGCTGAACCTCTGAGAGTCAAATAACACTGCTGTTTTATAATCTTCATGTGGGGCTGATCCATCTGTGTGTACTGGGGCACTAATGTTAACTGGGGCTGTAGTCTGTGTAACGTTACCTTAGTTTTATTGGACAAAGTGGCAGAAAACAAAAAAAAAAAAAAATCGTCTCTGCGGTGGCGGCGCAACCAGCAGAGCGGCCTGCTGGTTCAATCCTCGGGCCAGCAGGATAAATTTGGGTGGTGAAAATGAAAAACAAGGCTTGCTCCTGCCTCATTACCACCACTGCGTCTCCATTTGAACAGTGCGTTTCTGAAAAGAGAGCATTGCTCAGTGACCTTCCACCTGAATAAATAAATGTTAAAAAATGTTTTATTTAACTTAATCAGATCAATTAGTCACACTTGAAAATACGGACTCTAAAGAATATCAGAATTCCCAGATGCAGCACAGAGGACATGACAATTGTGGTCAATAGTAGTTACGGCCCTAGTTTATTAAACAATATACTTATGTACAAAGTATATAAACAAACACTTTTTTTTTTTTTTTTTTTTTTTTTTTTTACAAATTTCTAAATAAAGACGCAGTAGATGGCACTATATCAGAAGTCTAAAAAATGGTTTATGTTTTTGGAGATTTTGAAGAAGAGCCACTCTTAATATCAGAACTGCGCCCATTCAGGTGAATCAGATGGAGACCCGCTCATACGACTGTCAGAAGGCTCAGTAGGTCTGCTGAAATGATTCTAGTCGACAGTCATAAAATCCACAGAGACTAAATCTGAGGCATTTAAATACTTGCATTAGTTGCCTTCATCAGCTATTGGAATCAGAATTTGTTTTATTGGCAAAGTACACGTACACATACAAGCATCTGATTGCACACAGTTCTAAGAACATTTGAGATAGAAAGGAAGATGGGAATAGAATTTCTTTATCTTATTTTTATTTGCTGACATTTTGTAGGCCAAACATGAGGTAGATTAATCAGTAATGAAAAGTATTATTAGTTGCTGCACTACCCGAATTTAGACAATAGCATTCCCAACTGACCGCATGGTTGAGACTAATAAAATACGCTGTATAATAAGCACCGTGATCAGTATGTTGTGGTCTGTTGGGTGTAATGAACATGCCACCTGTAGGGGGCGCTAACAGTCTGCTTCTTTCAGTTGTTGGTGTTGGAAATGGCACAAAGATGCTCAGTACAATGTTGGCTGGTTCTAAGGTGAGTTTGTTTGCACTTATGTAAATCGTAAAAGTCAATTGATATATTTTTGAACAATGCTCTAGAGAACTATATAACAAAACTGGTTCAGCATAATTTGTGTTTCCATTATGATGATTCTGTTAATTATAAAACCATACAAAACAATGAGACTTGTGGTTCTGAAGATTGGTTAGAAACACAAATTTGATTTAAAAAGAAAACAAGCTATTAATTACTGTCCAGACAGCTATATCACAGTAGGACTTGTTGAGTAGCCACAACAGAATGTATCTTACTATATGATATGATAAGTCAGGAAATACAATACTGATAAGTGAGAAATATAAGTTATTTTTGGATATTTTCTTACAGTGGCTTTAGAAATGACAAACAAGAATCCAACTATATTAAGCTGACTGTAAAGTAATTTAAACCCACCAGATATGTTCAAAGCTTCTTTTTTTTATTTTTTATAGAGATAAGAATTTTATAGCATGAGTGCAGTTAAAATCCTTATAATTCACTTTAAAAACTCTACTTGCACACTCTCATACATATGAGGTCTTTCTTATCCCATTCTGAACATCATGCTACACAACATGCTTTTGAGAAAAAATTGAATCAAGTGGTATTTTATTTTAAATGTGTGTGTAAATGATTGGGATGATTTAAAATAACCAAAAGACAAATCAAAATGTCATGTTTGCAAATGCTTATTTATTGGGAAATAAAATAGAAACCTCCATTTGAAATAGTTTTTAGTGCACGCAACATGGACTTCATTTTCAAATTGCCCGACAATATGCAACTTCAGGAGACAATAAATCAGACTCTCATTAGGACATTCATATTTTTTACTGAAACTTACCACAGTTCATTGGGTTGTTCTGAATGTTTGACCCAGATGTTCTTCTTTGTTGTCAACAATGGTAGGCTTAATTACTATCTTATTGATATGCTTTAGGTAGCCTGTATTTCACTGAGGACACTGCATGCGTTGACCAAATGAAATACTTGCTACTGATATATTTTAATATTTGGTGTTTTAGAATGAGCAGCTTGAATATTTGCTAAAGTTTTAACAGTGATGTGTACCATTTTGTTTTTCAGAAATATGTTGCAGTGGGGGAACTGGGGAAAGCAACAGATACACTTGATGCCACTGGCAGTGTGATTCTTGAGAAGGATTTTGGTAAATATTGAAGTACAAATTGCATTATTTCATCTGAACAGTTCCCACCTATTTAGCGGTCTAATTTAATGTATGTGTGCCTCGTTCTGCAGCTTGACAAGATGTGTATGTGATATTTGCCCACAGATGTCATAACCAGGTTTGACATTGAGGAGAAACTGAAAGCTTTCACTGGTGACATCATGCAAGTTCCTCCACTGTGGGTAGAGCCTCCAATCTGAGAAAATGTTGTCATCGCTGTAACATTTGTTTATGTGAAAGTAAACTGGGTTCAACTCGCATATCTAATTAGAACAAAGCCATGGAATTTACTGTGCATATTGATGCTCCTACGAGGATGTAGCCACTGTGCTCCATGAGTTTTCTTATCACAGGAGAAATTGGATAAAAGGACCTTCATTTCATGTGTTAATTGCTGAAAATTAGTATAGATAGATCTGATAGATTTGTATTGTACAACAAGTCTTCCTGCCAGTGGCCATTTCACCTCATGTAGGCAAACGGCCTAAAGTTGCAACAAGTCACATAGAGGGAAAGCTTCTGCATTAGAGTGTCACGTTGTGATATGGGATGGATGGATGTTTTCAATGAAATAAGACGGCCATCTTTAGCATGGTGTGATTAATTAATTTCAGCTACTCTGCATTGAAAAAAGACGGCCAGCGTCTGTCTGTCCTGCTGAAGAAAGGTCACAAGGTGGAGGCCAAACCAGCCAGAGCAGTCACTGTGTACAACCTGACCCTGCAAGAGTTCAAGCCTCCCCTCTTCACTCTGGGTTAGCACACGTAATACTCACTTCTGACTTTCTGGTATTTATTTATTTTTTAAAAAGCATTTTGGATGTCATTTCCTGCTGTTTCCATTTTTTGTTAAATTACACATTCAAACAAATCGTTAAAATTATTTTATTTCCGTAACAGATATTGAGTGTGGTGGTGGATTTTATGTCAGAAGTTTGGTGGATGACCTGGGAAAAGGTGAGATTAATTAATTTCCTCATCACCATGTTTATGGAAAAGTAAAAAAATGAAGTGAACTAATCAACCCTGCTAACACACCCGTGCCTGTGTGCTGCAGCTCTGCTGTCATGTGCTCATGTGAAGGAACTGATCCGGACCAAGCAGGGTCAGTTCACTCTGGAGGAGCACACCTTGCATGAGGAGCAGTGGACACTGGAACACATCCTGCACTCTCTGCAGCCCTGCCCCGAGTCAGAGGGTGTGAGCTGCACAGACAAGCTGACAGCTGAAGAACAAACTCCCTCTTCTCTGGAGCCACAGTGACAAACTGTTACTGTCTGTTCATGGTTCGTCAGGACTCGCCTGCTCCAGTTTCCAGAGAAGAGAATATCCTCCAGCCCCTGCCTTCAACATGTGTCCTTGGGCAAGATGCTGAACCCCAAACGCTGTGTTCATATCCTTGTATTGTAAAGCTGCATGATGGAAACATTATGCAGTAAACATGCATTCCACAATAAATAAACATGATGCCATAGTTTTCCATTTCTGAGACTTTAAAGTCTAAGAAAAAACAGGCTTACAGTGTATATTACACACAAATTGGAGCAAATCCTTTCACACTGCTGGATTTATGATTTATGCTGATTTAAAAATATTAGTTGATTTTTGTGTAATGTCTTAATTAAAATAGGTTTCTTATTGCAGCCACAGCTGTGGGGAATCTTTAAGACCAGTAAAAACATCGACTTAATTTATATTGTGATATAATGGGATATTGACTTGAAAATGCTGTTTGCTTTAAGCAGGGCTCTAAACAACGAAGGCTATTTGTGTTCTTCCACTACAGTGTAGGCTGTTTTTTTTTTTTGTTTTTTTAAATAAAGATTGGTGTACTCCTCATCTGAAAGTTGTGCATTAGCAGTGGTGTGTTAATATAGCATGTATAATTTAATTTGTTCTGCACTTGCAGATTAAATAAATATTCAAGAGAAAAAGTTTCTTCTTTGTTAAATACTTTGATTTCATGCCAACATTTCTAACACGATTGACAGCAGAGCTGATGCACAGTCCTATACAGCAGCAGGTGAAGGTCAGAAGAGTCGATCACTTGTTTCATATTTCTCTCAAATTTCTTGTTTTTCCTGCTTTCTTTGTTTTTTCCTCTCCTTTTAAGCAAATACACATAATTTCACTGCCTTATATCTGCACTCAAGCAGGGAGATGCGTACTCTATGGTCCAAGTCTTTCAGACTTACTGAGTGCATCCGCCTGATGAACTGGGAGAATTGGGCTCTACCATGATGCAGCACTGCTATAGTCCATATTGCAGATGATGGGTCAAACATTTGACTTATTTCATAACTTCCATTTCCTAAGACATATGTCTGACTTAGTATCTCAAAATTGTATTTTTCATTTCATCATAATTTTCCCTAAGTCAAGGTTTCAGTTCATTTTCTGACAGGTTTTAAGTTTCTATTGTTTTAGTGTCTTGTGTTTGAGGTATAAAATATATAATACTTTATACAGAAATTAGGGATACTCCTTTTTCATAAATCAAAATCTTGATTTGTATCCTAATCTCAACATAGTATTGTATGTGATAATTGAGTTTTTGTATCTCAATGTTGCTACAAAGGCCCTGCTCAGGCCCGGCTCCCTCAGCTGTTTTCAAACGTTCTGGCGAGTTAGAGGTGAAGCTATGTCGGTAATCACGTGACGTCACCGAACTAAAGGCGTAGCAGAGTGAGCTGAAATTAAAAACGTTTTCTGAAGTGTTTAGGTCTAAACAGTCAACATGAAACACTTGTGTGTGGACTACGAAGTGTATGGGCTTTAAAAAGTCAATTGTTCGACCGGTCGATCTAGTGGTAAATCAAAACTTTGAGATATCAAGTCAACATTGTGACTTTGTCCTCTTTCACAATTTAGATTTGCGTTCTCATAATTTATACTCACAATAATCACTTTTTAGTTTTCATTATTAAGCCACTTGTTTTTCCCCTGGCGAAATGGGCTTTCATAATTATAAAACCTCTGGAGTTTAAAAAACAAAAAGTGGACAAATCAAAGGACGCATCTGAGCTGAGAAAGAATTCCAAGTGTGTCATATTCTATGACATTGTTTTTCCCCCCATATTACCAAACTTCTATTACCTTTGGAATTGTTGATGGTAACATGCAGGCTTATATGGCGTCAGCTGGCAAGAAGCAGCAGCGCCTCTGCTGAGGAGGTATCAATCGTTTCTGGACAGGAGCCTGACGCCGCGGAGAGCTGGCCGGATCAATGAGCTGCAATCATTGTCTCAGTCCAAATATTAGCCGTTTGGCCATTTCTTTCATGTCTTCAAGGCTGCCCATATCCCTGTTTGCTCTCTGAGTCCACTTTATCTAAATTACAGCCGTTAGAAAGTTGGCAGTTAGCGGCGCGCGCTTTAAATTTTTTATCAGAAAATCGAACCATCGGAGTCGATTAGTGCGCATATTTATGAGTGAGACGCAATGGGCTTCCTCTTAACACTAACGCGTGACTTGTGACCGTATCATTAATGAAGTCACCTGGTCATAAAAAAACCAAGATGACAATAACACGTGCAGCTGGAGCCTTCGAGTCAGAGAGATTTTCTGTCCGTGGTGTAACTGAAGCAGAGAAGTTACCAGTTATTGTTTAACACTTTGCGGAAACGTGTGTGAGGGGATAAACATGCACTAAGTGAACCATTAAAGCGATTTGTATTTGTAGCCATTATCAGTATAATAAGTAAGTATATCACCTCAACCGCTCTGATTTCACAGGAAAACTCCAAACATTCAGTTTGTGAGTGAATCACTCGCTGTTCAGCTGCCCCGTTAGGGATGTGGATTGCAGTTAGTCTGTATTACATTGTTAAAGATAACACTCTAACTGTTTGATTAGTCAAAGAACCATTTAACGCACATTAGGCTGTGTAAAACCAGGGCCATATAACACTGACAACACGAAGGCCATGCCAGCTGGATCTTTCTGAGAGTTCGGAGGGTTACGTTCTGGGGGAGTTCAGCTTAAGTATTTTACACAATCCTATATTATAAAACTAGATTAGCTGTAGGTCAACAACAAATAAATGCAGGCTTCATTATTTCCCCAGCATGATGTGAAGAAGACTTTGAAACAATATTTAAAGATAATTTATTTAGTTTAGGCTAATGAAAGACAGGCAAGAGTATCACTGTAACTCATTTAAAGGTGAAGGAGAATTATTGTTCAGAAATATGAAGAATTGGCAAAGTGAACACTGATCTTAATGAAATCCAAATATAAAGCACCCATTTATGTTTTATTAATTAATTTAGTTTAAAACAATATGATAATAAGGGGTCACATCTTAGAAATGTCACCCTTAGAAAAAAGAGTGTTCACTTAATCTCAGCCTATAGTTTAGGGAGGCAGCCCCAAAACTCAGAACAGTGTAATAAATAAAAAAGAGCCTCCACATGAAGTGACTTTAAAATCCTTTTTGATTTGAAGTCAAATAATTCAGTCAAAAGTACAGATGTCCTGATCATGTTTTTTTCTTTGATGATTTAATATATCTAGTGTTGCTGGTTACCAGATGATTGGCTCTCGTGAACTGATTCTCCTGAAATACAATTATCTCTTCTCTCCCGTCATCTGATTACTGTGAGGCTCCATTGGAGCCGCGAGTAAGCCAATCAGAAGCGGCCGTTGGCCACCTGCAGGAAGTTGGCCGTCCACTTATCTCCTCCCTTCTCCGCCTGCAGCCTGATAACAGTCCCAACAGTTGGACCGAAGCACCAGCTAGCCCACCACCGCACCCTGATGGACACCAAAACACTCCAACGGTCTCCTCCACAGCCCTGAAAGACTCTTTACTGTGTTTCGGATTGTCACTGGACTGAAGTTTGCGCTGAAAGTTACAGTAGATTTTTTCGTTAGTATGTAAAGAAGTTCTTCTGAGAAACAGTCGATAAAGAGGAAGGCTTTAGGCAGAGAAAGGAGGGACGCAGTTTTCCGTTAACTGGTTTCTTGCGCGCAGCACCATGAATGTCCCGCTTTACGCACCGACTCCCATCCAGCCGGCTCACCCGACACCCTTCTACATCGAGGACATTCTGGGGAGGACAGCCGCCACCACCACCACTTCACCATCTTCCTCCTCCTCCTCCTGCTCCACTCCGATAATTCCCACACCGACTCTCCCGTCGCCCAACTCCTCCTTTACAAGTCTCATCTCGCCGTACAGGACGCCGATTTATGAGCCAACACCGATCCACCCAGCACTGTCTCACCATGCTACTGCTGCGTTTACTGCAACGTACGCCTCTGCCGGGGCTTTCGCCGGCTCCATCTACCCGTTCCACCACCAGCACCACCGCTCCATGGGGGAGTACGCACAGGCGCTGCTGAGGCACGACCCTCTCGGTGAGTTGGGCAAGTGTGCGTAAAACTCATCGATGGGTTTAGAATGATATTTTAGGCATAAATATAATTGTTTCTTTATAGATTGTCATTGCAACAACTACGCTGTTGTGCGTATGACAATAAAGCCTTTGTCTCTTTTGAATGGTTATATGTAATTTACAGCAACACCCATAACAAGCAATCATGTGTCTGTTTCCTATGTGAAAAATCTCGTCTACTGTTAATGCTCTGGCCTCATGACAATGTCAGTTAGTGCTTCTGGAATCAGGCTGTATACAAATCTTCACTTTTCACAAGTCTATGTTGCATTTGTATCCTTTTTATTTTATCATTGTACACGAGATGAGTATCTGCTTCCTTCTGTGAGAAATCAAATTAATGTTGTCCAACAGAAATCACACTTGCTTTGATGATGTAGTAATGGTGACACTTTTCAGCCTTTGCATGAAAACTTTTCTGTCTTGCAAACTCCGTTTCAGTGCCAACGAAACCATTTTTGCATAAGTATATCACGCTTGGCCATGCATGCATATCGAATGCAAGACAGTTACATGCAGCCTACACATACAGATTGCAGGGTAAATGACCTTTTTGTCTTCAGCTCATCTCAGTCCCAAAAGAACATGTCTGCATGATGCCTGCTGCCTGACCACGCACATATGAGTCACTTTGTTATTGTGACAGACATATTTGGGGCCACAATAGTAGCATGGCTTATCCATTCTGTCTGCTTGTGGTGGTGGTGATAGGGGGTGGCGGGGGTGCATGGCAACCTTGAGTCTTTTTCTTGACTTCCATTGTTCTAAAACATCAGAGGAGCGAATCAGCCGGTGACTAAAACATGCGCTCAAAATCACTTGTTATTTCACTGCTTTGTGCGTGCGTGCGTTACACCACATGTCTCCTACAAGGATGACAACTATTCAAAATGCAAATTTTAATTCTAATAAAAAAAAAATTGCGTCAGGTTTTTTTTGCTCCCATTGGAATGATCCATGAGAAATGAAAAGATACCATATATGGTTAAAGGAAATGCAGAGCCGAACATGTTTCAGTTTGATGCAGTGGTGCACCAATTAATTATGTGTCCATAAGCATGAAATGGCCTCCGGGTTTCACTTGTTTTGCAGTGTGTTGTTTTAGAGGTTATGATTTAAGTCCATATTATAGCAGCTGAGTTAACGCAGAGTGATGGTCCTCTTAAGTATAGTGTGTCAGGCGCACCGTCTGACTTTGTGTTGCGGCTTTTCCGTTCATAGCGGAAGCCGTGAGTCTGTCGATAGGATTAAATCTGGTTTCAGAAGCTGTTGAATGTTTTCCTGGCTCACCCCGGCCAGCCGCTTCCTCGGGAGCTCGCTGCACGCTGCTGATTATTTTATCGACATCCTCAATACAGACATATTCAGGAAACACTCGGCCTCTGATAGCCCGGGATCCGTTTTTCACATATTGTTGCACTTCCTCTGCCTGGCCCGCGAGGATGTGGCTGCCTTTCTTTATGGTTGGCGGCGAGAGAGAGAGAGAAAAGAAATGAAGCAAACAGGGCAGCACATCATGTGTGATGGGATCTCTCCAGATACAGGCTCATTTAGAACTGTTTGAATCAAAACAAAGTCTGATCTCATAGTTCCTCATCATACAACAAACTAAAACTGAAAAGAACACGGCACTTTTATAAAAGAGTATTATTATAGAATATATAAAAGGTGCCTTGTGAATCCTGAGACTATATGATGTGAAGCAGTCCTGGTATGGACCAGATTTAAAATATAATAAAATAAATAAATAACATATATATTTGTGTGTGCATTCAGTTGTGTTTGTAGGCTCTTTAGTTATTCACATTTTTCTCATCTTCTTTATTCTGTTAAAGCATATAGTAACATTTACATTTCTAAGAATAAAAAGGAAACAGGAAAAGGCCAAAGCACAGCTCTGTGATTTTATCCGGATGTATTGTCTAGTTTTACAAGATAAATCTTTACTTTTGCCACATTTGTGTACAAGCCTCGGAACATGAACAAGCATAATTGATAAGTAGTTGATGCCCGCCATATATTATTTACTCCTTTTTATACATTTCAACAAAACATTTTACATTTAATTCAAGTAGGGTACTAGAAAGTTAGTAGAAAGATAACAGTAGAAATGGAAACGTCGTGGATTAATATTCATAACTTTTCTTTCTTTCTTTTCTTTCACACAATCGTAATCAGTCGACAAAGTATGAATATGTGTAATGACTTAAACATGTGTCATGTTTAATGAGCTTAGCTTCACTGCAACCTGCTATACATTTGTTCACAGAGTGAAACATCACACATGCAGAATATAGAACAGGATCCACATGTCACTCAAAAGGAATCGAAAGTGGTTCTATATTTAATTTTATGAATGCATGGTTGTTAATGTAAGCTTTATTCTGCCAAACCTTTCCTTTCATGATATTTGTGTTTGGAGAATATATCTCAGGGGACTGGATTAGCTAACTTCCTTTGGAAAAGAGCTGCAATAAGAAGGCCTTTGACAGCAGTTTCAACCACAGCAGATTTACATTGTGTCAGTGAGAGCAGAGGACACGAGCGACTGTTGGTGGATGCCATCGCTTATAATCACACCACAAAGCAGGAAGCACATGAAGCGGATATTTGGCCATAGTTTTCACTCTGTCACGACCTTCCTTAAAAGAGCCGTGTGGCGGCCGCACTGCAGCCTCTGCTATTGTTTGTTCCAGGTCATTAACTGCGGAGGAAACCAGACAAGACAAAAACACTGCTGCCCAGTTTCTCTCCAACCAATCCGGTCAATAGTCAACTGAAACAACACGAGAGCTTTACACCAACACTCGTGTTTATTAGAAGAAAAACAACTTTGTGAGATGTATTATTTCCCCCTCAACTCTGTCAGTTGGTATCAATTATATTGTAATATATAATCTAATTAAACACATTAACCGAATATCATATAAAAGACTAACTACAATAATAGGCTAATAATAACAACAATAACAATAATAATAATAATAATAATAATAACGATAATAATAATAATCACGTATCACATGCTTATGACGTTTTGAAATGTTTTTTCTTTCCCTTGTGTTTTTCTTTCCTTTTTCTTCTATGTGTTCATTTCATGAGGCATACTGTTTACCATTATCGTTTTTCTTACTTTTAATTGATATTTCAGTTTATATACCCTAAATATGTGCGTGTGCCATCATGTGTGAACGTCGTGGGGGAACATCCTACTTGGAGCAGTCACCAATGACAAATGTCTGTGAATGTTGAGGCTAAATGTTTTTATTCCTCCTCCCAAGGGAAACCTCTGATGTGGACTCCCTTCATACAGCGGCCCTTACACAAACGAAAAGGCGGCCAGGTCCGCTTCTCCAACGACCAGACGATCGAGCTGGAGAAGAAGTTCGAGACGCAGAAATACCTCTCACCCCCGGAGAGGAAGCGACTGGCCAAGATGCTGCAGCTCAGCGAGAGACAGGTGAGACAGGCTCTCTTTACTGCAACATATTCAGCCATCATGTAAGACACTGCGTGGATTGTACACGTTACTTTGATTCTCTGCGCGCAGAGGAGACGGTGCTGGCCCCAAAACGCGTGAAGCATGCAGCGCATTTTGACTGAAGTAATGCGTGTTCACGACCTTTTTATGACTTTGTGGGGAGGAGGTGTCTCGCTAAAAGGGAGGCAGAGGTAGCTGAAGAAGGATTAGGCGACTTTATCCATCCACTCCGGGTTATTGTGTGGCACAGGAGGAGCCTGGTTCACTCAAGAGGCTAATTGAAACTGTTTTCTGTTAACTTATTAATGGAAGTCGTGTTTGAAATATTTGTCACAAGGTGCTACAAATTTATTGGATTAGACATTAATTAAATGAGCACTTTAATCTTTGGTGACGCGCGCGGTACCGGCCTGGTCCTGGTTAAATGCGGGAGAGATCATCCCATCAATTAGTGTTGGTCAGTGGAATTATAATACATTCATATGAATTAATACCACTACAATATTCATGTATGATATCAATTAATGAGTTATTAAATTAATATTAAAACCAATCTAGTTAAATAGTGTTACTGCAGGAGAAACCCGGGCATAATAGACATAGCCACCAGGTAAAACACTGGAATATATTTTTAATAAATTAATTTCATTTTGGACAAACGAGATTCTATGAGCACTGGTAGAGTCCAAATAGTTGGCAAATAAATCAAATCAAATCAAATCAAGTTTATTTATATAGCCCAATATCACAAATTATACATTTGTCTCAGTGGGCTTTACAGCCTGTACAAAGTACGACACCCTCTGTCCTTAGACCCTGACATTGCACAAGGAAAAACTCCCTAAAAGATACTCAATGGGGTGGGGGAAAATATGGAAGAAACCTCAGGGAGAGCAAGTGAGGAGGGATCAATGGACACTATCACAATGTCACCCAGGCGGATTTCAGCCCATAACCACTATTTGACATTAATAAATGTTGATTTCCGGACGAAATCCATTATAAAAATCCAATGAAATCCAATGTCCACGTGCTTAAATTCTGTGGATGAAAGCTCAACGGCAACGGTCACAGTAGTTTTATTGTGGCGCATGTTTGGACTGCTTGTAATATTGTGTGCAGGCATCATTTGAATGTATTGCTTTGCTGCATCTGTATTCCCCGGTGTTGATAACACGAGTAGCCTGAATAAAGCCATCATTCGTTTGTGTTTCACTTTGTCATCCAGGTTAAAACCTGGTTCCAAAATCGACGAGCGAAGTGGCGAAGATTAAAACAGGTGGGAGGTTGTTGACTAACGTCACATTAGAAACAGTTCATTTGACTCATTTATCACCCGACGACAGCCTGGTGATAAAGGGCCTTAATACAGACCTCTCATCCCGAAACGATCTCTTTCCGTTTGCATCAGGAAAATCCTCAGGGAGGTAAGAGGGAGGCGGACGAGGACAGTCCGGCCGGCAGGAGTAAAGGAGACGAGACAACCGAGCCTTGTGGGATCCAGAGCCCGGAGCAGAGACAGACAGCCCCGGCCTCCGAGCTGGCGGGCCGCTGCGTGCGCCCCGTGTCCCCGCAGCACCAGCAGCAGCAGCACACAGAGCTGGACTCTGACGTGTCAGATGATACAGACCAGGAGCTGGACATAGAGGACGACGAGTTCACACTAAACTAATAGTGGCGGCCCGCAGGCTCCACACTGACACTGGATCCTCTTGGACACGCGGAGCCGGATAACGAAGAGCTTCTGATGTAATGTTTAGGTGAACACCAATCCCCAACATATAACGTTTCCCCATCTTCTAAAGTCTTTCACACCGGACTGTCACCTCTATTCTAAACTGTTCTTGTTGTATATAAAGCCCTCTGCTGTGTGTGTGTGTGTGTGTGTGTGTGTGTGTGTGTGTGTGTGGATTGTTTCTGTGTTGTCCATCACTGCGTCTCCGGTTCTGTAGAACTGGGATAACATGGGGCCGTTGCCTTAAAATGTGATATTCCAATAAATAATCATTGTAGCACACATTATGTTTTTGTCTGGTGATGTCTAATAAACATTTTTTTTGTGGTAAGAATACATGTGTGTCTTTCGGATGGAGCGCAGCTGGAATATGACTGCGATTTATTAATTTGTATTTCGTAGAATTGCACGGGGAAAAAATTAATCAATAAATAACGTAGGCTAATGTTTTAATTATAAACCATCTACAAATGACGAATGAATGCGTCAACAAATGGGTCTTTTGCCTAATAATACATATATAAACATAATCCTAGTCACAATCGGTAATAATTGAAATTAGTAGCCTACAATAAAAGTGAAACAAGTTCAATAAATGGTTATTGCACCTACATAATGAAACGAATTGTAATAAAAAAAAGACACGTGAACACAAATTTAATGCAGGCTGCTTTTGTATTGTTATATAATATACATAATCATAATGTGTTTGACGATTTGCTTGAACACAGCCAAAGTAATCCTCACATATTGGGTTTGCTCTTTTTTTTTTCCGTTGGTTTAATCGGACCCTGTTGGTAGTTTTGATGTTTTATTCCATTATAGGAATCAAATCCTTAACTTAGATACACGATACAACATTATTAAATGACTCCTTACAAATCAAAACTGCATTTCAAATTTGACTTAAATACAAGTATAATACAAATAATAATAATATAAATGTATTATCAGAAAAAAAAAAAGTGCTTAAAACATCAAAAGCAAAGTGACTGAGAATGCACATTTTAGTATTATTATATAATTTATGATGGATTTATATTAGACACAATAATCAGTATTTTAACTAATATATAATATAGTTAAGTCTATAAAAATGTGTCAAAGTTGAAAAGAAAGATAATTAAATTATATTTCAATATATATTTATTATATGTTTTGGAAGACATTACAAGATGAAAAGTAATCAGCAGTCCTGATAAGGCAGGTGCTTTCTTTAGATAATCTATAACAGTGGACATTGTGTCTTCTTTCAGTTATTCCAAGCTGCCCCCCCCCCCCCTGCCATTACATCACAAACTGAAGAATTGGATTGGTGGAGTAGTGGCCTCTGTCCTCTACTCTATGTCTTTGAAGAAGATTAACTTCAAACATACAATGTTCTAAAATAAATGTGTTTTGTTGGTTGAGTGGATGAGACCCTCACTCCTGATAATTTGATTGACACCACCCACCTCACCTCATAGAAGCTGTGCTCTTTAGGAACATTCTTTAGGTCTTATAGGTCATAAACATACTTCCACCCCTCATTGAGTTGCTTCGTTTTATTGTTATCTTCAGACAATTTTCTATGATCAATTAATATCTCATCATTTTTTTTCTCCAAATCTGTGAAGTAGGATCCTTTGTCTTTTCCAGTCTTTTCATTTAAAATGAGCTATTTATAAATAAGATATCCATTGTGCTTTACTCCGCACATTGATGCAAAGACAGAAGGAATGCTCCACCCTAGTTAGAGTGCTGTACCCACTACACGTCCTGCCAGGTTGTCTGGAGAGAGCTCGCCAACAACACCTCCTGCTGGAAAGCATGACATTAAACAAAGTGGGCCGATGTTATTTTTAAAAGGAAGACGCTGAACCTCAAACTCTTTGCACGACTTTTAAAGTTGCCTTTATGGCATGGCTGGCTGAATTCATTATTTGTTGTTGCTGTTGTTGTTGTTGTTGTTGTTGTTGTTGTTGTTGTTGGGAGGACCGGTGATGGACACATGAGAGTCCAACTTAAAGATGCAAACCCAATCTTTGCTGTTCCTTCTGCTGTTTCACTGCTCCCTGATTTCCTGAGGAATCAAAGACAGCCACAGATTAGCAAACAGTTTAGTCCATGTCAATGGTCGTTCCATCACCACATTCAACTTCAAATAGCTTATCATTGAGTTCTCATGCAAACACTGTGGGAGTTTTTCAGTAAGTAGATTAGGTTAATGATTGAGTGAACCCTCAGAACAGCCGGGACAGCAGATAGATACCAGCGGGCTGATTGATAGTCATACAATATGTTCACAGTACTTTTTAATACCAGAGATGATCGCAGTTGTTGAGGCTCACAGTTAAACCAACAGCAATTTGGAGGCTGACTATAAGGCTGAATATTACAGAAAATAATGTTATTATGATTTTTTTAAGGATTCTGATTGCTCTTATAACTCTATTTGTGTTACATTACTGAGGTTCAATGGCCGCACACATACGAGACCATTCCAAAATCAACAGTATGCACATTGATCTCAGTCTCTGTATTGTGTAATGGTTCACAAATTGTGCAGAGGAAAGTCAACATTTGTGGGTGAAATGTTCAGCAGATAGCCGGTTGATTCCAAAGTGCCTGTCTGATCTGGTCTATTCACTCACACACACACACACACACACTCACACACACACACACACACACACACACACACACACACACCACTGGACCCCTTTCATATTGGCTTGATTGGTGCAGTCGTAATCTTTTTAAGAATAATGACTACAATTATTACTACAATTACATAAAGATCATTTCAGTTTTGGCAACATGTTACAAAACCCTTTTGTTCCCTTGCTTACGTGTTGAAGTTGACATGCTTTCATCAATGATTGTACAATTCTAAAATCGTAGGTTGTTCTACCCAATAAATGTGATCAATATGTCATGCATGAATTCAAGGGCTTTTTTTTTTTTTATAAAGACTATACTGATACTGTGGAAGCCAAAAGGAAAACCTGGTGAATCACAATAAAGAGTCATTCTGTGTTTAATATTATTACCCAAATAAACTGGTATAGTAGAAATTATGATTATATTCTACTCATTAATATGTGTTTTTAGATAAAAAATAATGCCATCTGGACTATCATTTTTTTAATGAATGTATTTTGAAATGTTGCTAAATGTTCATGCTAAATGTTTCACTGTCAGTGTATTTCATTAGTTTTCAGTATATACTGTTTAGGCATTTCAAAGCTTTTGGTTAGTGTTAGGGAAAGATGGTGGTTTTAGGTAAATATCGAACAAGCCAAAGTGTTTTCTTTTTTCTTTTTTTCTTTTGACCAAATGATGATTCCCGAGACGTAACCCTAACCATACTGACCCTGTGTCAACGTCTTGCACTTGTTGTCACACTTCCTGGACTGGAATTCTTTTTTGTTGGTGTCTCCAAAATGACAAAACCCTATATATATTATATAT
Source organism: Bovichtus diacanthus (assembly GCA_943590825.1). Taxonomy (NCBI): domain Eukaryota; kingdom Metazoa; phylum Chordata; class Actinopteri; order Perciformes; family Bovichtidae; genus Bovichtus; species Bovichtus diacanthus. The sequence continues at coordinate 5,998,677 of CALSBV010011050.1, read as the reverse complement.
ATAGTATATACGTGTGAATGTACGGCACACACTTGCTCAAAGTGATTTTTATGTTTCCAGATATTTATATATATATATACTATAATATATAATATATTATATTATGTTTGTACTGTACAAGATTACATGTCCCTCTGTGACCTGAAAAAGATCTCTGAACTCTGAGGATCATAAAAGCCTTTCAGAGGCCGGAGGTCAACATGTGTTGTCATCCAGTTCTATCTCGAGGGTCCGTTACTGTATCAGAGAACTGAAAACAAACACATTGGTTTCGACTGAAGATCTTTACAAACACCTCACAAAGATAGTTTCAGTTTTAAAAAAGGCTCAAGACTAGGGAAATAGTGCCCTGAAAAACTAGGTTGTCATCTGGTGGTGATTCTTTATGTCATCACAAGTGGACCGTTCTGATCTGAACAGCGAGGGAGACTTTGTATCACCTCTTTAATAAACCCTCATACACAGGCAGGACAGTATTACAGCTAACAGCTCACCACCAATCTATTAGCTGTGTGTGTGTGTGTGTGTGTGTGTGTGTGTGTGTGTGTGTGTGTGTGTGTGTGTGTGTGTGTGTGTGAGTGAGTGTGTGTGTGTGTGCCCTTGTGGTATTGGTGGAAACAAGTTAATGTGTGGTTATATTTGAACGACTGAGGAATGTGTTGACTGTTGACCTTGGCCAAATGGAAGCCATTATCCCCACAAGCCCCCCCCCCCCTCCACTGAACTGATAAATTAATGAGAGAAAACACGGCTTACGTCGATACTAGTGTCGCCAGCAGCCACAGAGACACAGAGAGGGAGGAGGGGGAGGAGGGGGAAAAGAGGAAACAGAGAAACACAAATATCAGAATGGCATATATTCTTATTAACACTGGTTAGACAAGGTGAGAAAAAACAACAACATATGATTCATTTCAAGGTGTATAATAAGAAAAAGTATAAGAGAAACAGAAAATACCAATAAAAGAGTTTACTCTGACTGGAAAAATGTCTTTAAAAATGTTCAAAACACAATGTTGTGAACTATGTGCAGAACAGTAATACTGATCGTAACAGTTGTGATTGGTAGTCTATGTTGTTATTGTGTAAAGGTCCATCCAGGCTGCTGACCTGGAAACACTGTCGACAACAAAGCTAAAACTATTGAAGGCTATAAGCTTAAAAATAGAACGTCAAAGTGTTTATAATCATGTTAATGAATAACATAAATCGCCTAAAATTTCTAAAAACAGATAAAGGACTGAGAGTAATACAGAGCGTAGTGAAGACAGCAATGACAATTGACGTGCTGAGACATTAATAGTACTTAGAATAACTGAACTGACTGAAAAAGTACAGCTTTATATTTAAACATTTCACACTGATAGGAAAAGTCTTTTTGGGCACATTTTCTGAAGTGAGTGCAGAAGGGTGCAACCTCTGCAGGCCTTCAGCATTGTGTCCACTTACATCTTGTATTAACTGACAGTGGGAGCCACATAACTCAGGTCATGACCTTTTTAATTGACCTACTACTGGTTTTTGACTTTGACACAAAATTGATGAAAACTTGATTGATTACCTCAGGGGACATTTTCCTGATGAGTTTATGTCTCAATCTTTTGTTTCAACTCTTCTTCAACACAGCATGATGTTCATTCAGTAAATTGTGGTCCCATTTAGAGTAAAATAGACGATAAAGCAGGGAATGCTTTAGGGCGAAGCTCCCCTGCAATTTACAGATCACCACCACGGTGTTGTTTAAGTGCCCTCCGTGTTTTCATCTCACAACATTATCCCGTTCACAGCATGTTTCAACTTCATGAAAGTCAACTATAACATTTGGGTGACTTAAAAACGTTTCGTTCAGGGCTCAGTTGTAATCTGCTCCACCCTCTCGTGTCACTTCTGGGCCACCAAGATGGCCGCGGTCAAAACGGCAAACTTCGAGGCTTCAGAACCGCAACCCACAAACCACCGTCTCATATACAGACGATGAACTGACCCAAGTCTTAACCATAAAACACACACACACACACACACACACACACACACACACAGCAGCTAGCACCCAGCTATAACACTGTAGGTAGTTATTATTATTATTATTATAATTATTATTGTTATTGCAGCCTGGGATGATTTAGTCCTGTCTTCACCTCTCAGGACCTATGAGTTAAGTTGGCCGTGTGCTGATGGGTGTTGGAAGAGAACAAACAGCGGGTGAACATGAGGCGAAGACTCCCTCTGCCATTAACCTGCCATGAAGACACGCTGCTACTTTGCTACTCGTACAAGGGAATTGTTTGTGAGGAGAAGGGTTTTGAAATGGACTATTTTTCATTATGGTTCACATTGTGTGCATTGTTCTCTTACAATTAATTACTTTCACTGCATTCAGTATGTAACCTAATTCATATGTGATAGTTCATTTGTTCATCTGTCCAATAATGTCGGTTTTCCTTTAACTTTTTATTTTCATTAATGTGTTTGTAGATTTACATAAAACATTGTTTCATAGGAAGAAGAAATGCAAATATGTGAAGATATAAAGGGCATCTAGCTGAAGCTCATTTGCAGTTCCCTATCTTGGTTGGACTTTTAACTTTTCAGATTAAAACAATTCAACAAACGGAGGTGCTGTATAACACCGATTCAGGATACAAACAACAGCACAAATAAAACAGACTGTTTGCGTGTGGCTAAGTGTGTATGACTTTACAAGACTATGTATGCATTGACATATTATCATTACGAATAATAATTCTTATTCAATCATTATATAATGTAACACCTTTCATACACAAATGCAACTGAAGGTGCTTTACAAATTAGGGAACAGTGCATTGAAGTAGTCCAGCCAGCTTGTAATAAAATCATGCACAAGCTTCTCTGCATCTCTGGGACGAAGAAAAGGTTTGACCGGGGCAATACTCTTTGCTCTTTATTAAAACAATTTCCAAAATCTCCAAAATTTTGGTCATTAGATTACATATTAGAGTCAGAATATGGAATATATATATAATATTCTACGACTTAATTTACATTTTTATTCTATGTTAATGTGTACTATTTATGTACTGTATTTATTATTTATGACCTTCAGACCACAACTTTATTTTATCTCAATTATCTCAACATAACAGTGTTTTTTCATTATCACTTTACATTATTTCACTATCGCAAAAGCCTTCATTTCCCATAATGCAGCTCGATAGCATATTTTCTTAGATGCTACATGCCCAGTAAACACCAACGTCTTTCAAATTCCATACCTCCAGTTTTCACATCAGGCTTTACAGTAAATCTTTAGTTGCCCGAACTGAGATAACCGATGACATCATCAGAAGAAATGATACGGCTGGAGTAGTACTCCCAATAAACAGCAAGCTGACGTTCATGTTTAAAGTTGGTGGACTTCTCCTTTAAGACACATCACAAAGCGACGGAGTCATCAATGTAACAGTGCAAGCTGAGTGGACGGACCTTCAAGTGAGACACTGCCGACGCCAGGGCTCAAAACAAAGAAGTGAAACCAAAGAATAACAGTAATGTGCATGTCAGCAGGGCCGCAGACCAATGCAAACCTTTTACCACACACTATACACACACTCCAAGGCTAGCAAATACTGCCATACACAAGTGATGCTGCATAAGGTCAAGGGCTAACCAGCCTGGCAAGACACTATGGATGAAGCAGAGGCATGTAGAGGACGCTCGGCCAGCCGTAAAGCTGTTTGGAAGAAGTGACCATCCCTCATTTGGGATCGCTGATTCATGCTCATAAGGAATCATAAAGAAAGGCTACTGCTGGCCAAGTTAGATCGTTATATGGCGAAACACAACATTGTGTTTTATGCACTGGTCAGTTTTGAGATTTTGCTATGTCAGAGTAGTGGAAAGAAAACATCCAAAATACACATTTAGGTGTTTATTTTATTTGTTTCTGTAGATTTCACTTAATTTCACCAAAAGTTAGCATTAGGTAATTTGCATATTTAAACAGAACATTTTAGAAATTAAACATTGTCTTAATGTAGGTAATCAACTGGAGAAGTTTCATCTTGATATATATTTGTACATTTGTTTACCCAATTCACCTGCAGTGTGTTACAAAATGAATACAATTTCAAAAATACATATCTTTAAAGGCGAGAAATCTCCACTTCAGTAGCACTTACATACACCAAACTTTCTATATTCTGAAGCTCAGAGCCTGGTTTACGTTACATTTTATCTATAAAAATATGGCCAAAATTGATTTTTATTTTATGCCTGTTGACAGTATTTTCTGATTTATGGAGTGACAAAGAGGTATCCAGAATCCCCTCTGTAAAAACCTTTGATTCTAAAATATCTAATAATATATCTATTAGGCTAGTTAAAATATTTCACCCTATTCACCTGTAGTGCCTTTACTTCTGCAAGAACAAGAAATACTGTGCTATTAATAGAATATAAATACTATGAGAGTAAAATGTACATTTTAAGAAAATGTTCACATGGCATGGTGTAGAACTACTGCAAGTCATTTTATACAATAGACTACATGGACACAATCATTATTGTTCATTAAAATTCCCAAAGTAAACCCTTAATTAATGAAGTGCCATTAATTCATCAAACACTTCCATCATTATCTTCATCAGTTTTTGATCATCCCTTTTTTTTTTTTAAATTAATACCTCATTTTGTAAAATCCTCTCCTCATTCACCTGGAAGGTTGAGTGTATCAGCCTGTCTTTGCTCAGCGTCCCATCTGGTGAGTCAACAGTGAGGCCTGGAGTTGTCCCAGAAACCACTTACTGTGTGTGTGAAAAGGATCCACATTGAGACATTAATCCCCAAAACAATAATCCAATAGATAATACGTGAGGGAGCCCATTTGAAGCAATGGAAAACAGGAGAGAGGCGACAAGCTAAGAGATTCATTCCTCCGGCAGCTAAGGAGATATCACTCACCGATTCATGGGTGCACTCAAGTGTACTATTTGCTTTTCAATTAGGCCATATCCAAATGGAAGATAGGGAGGTTTTAAAAGTATTAACATGCTAGTTAAAAGAGTACAGGATTTTCTGCCTCACCATCCAATTTAGATAGAGTCCATCTGAACGATTAGCTGCTCAAACAAGCTGCCCTGGCAGAGCACACACACTGATAATAAATAGTTATGGCCAAATGTCGCAAACATCCGACTGAATTAAGGTGCTATTAGGGCACAAGTGACATTTTAAGAACAATATAAAAGGATATCTCCTGAGGTGAGATGGGGAGCTACCGGGAAATAAAATGTGTTGAATTTTCCAATGTGATAAGATCAGAAAGGTCAGGCTTTTTAATGGGGTGTTTGAAAGAATAAATAAAATCCCTTCATATTCCCATAAAAGAACCCTTTTTCACATGCTAAGTGATTTTAATATTCAGTCCTATAGTATGACAAGCTGCCAGTGAAGAGGGATATTTATTATCTCAATCCAACACAGACATATACCTTATTGAAAGGAACTATTTTATTAAACCTTACTGCCAAAGGTACTTACTATTTCCAGTAATATGCGCGATCAAGTATAAAAAAACTTCAGTGACTCATGAACCAGTCACACGTAGATACTAATGATAGAACTACAAGCAAACAAATAAATTAAATGAATAACTTCAAAAGGTGTTTTCAGTAACATTTCATACTTTCTTATTGTGTTTCTTTAAAAAAATACTTTGAATTCAGTGATATTCAAATAAAAAATATTTTGCTAAATTTGTAGTAGTGTTTAAATGTATGATATAAAATTATGGTTAATGTCAGAAATCCAATCTAGTTTATCAGTGGGCATGGCAGCATTAAATGCCATGCCCCATGGAATTTGATCATGATTAATTTCCTTTCCTCTTCGTTGTCACGCAAATACTGGAAACATCTATGCGTTGTTTAAATGCTGAGCAATCTGAGCAACAAAAGACAACACATCTTCTTCGTAGTGTCCATGTTTTTACGTCTTGAAGCTCATGAACATGTCGAAGTGAGAAGAACGACCAACTCAGGAATTGTGATCATCTGCAGAGCTTAATGCAGCGTATGTACATCCTTCCTGCCCAGGCCGGGGCCCCTTCCTCACAGGTGCTTCAACCAACCAGCCGGCGGTACTAGTGCCGTGACAAGGATATTTCATTTTTTACTTCTTAAATATCTCAATGTATTTATCAACTTTTTCTTCCCTAATTAAATTTTTTTTTAATGGTTTTTACTATTTTCAAAATGTTAATGGTACTCTCCTTTGTAATTGCCTCGATGTGATTGATTGATGATCTCTGGAGTATATATAAAGGTTAAATGAATGGATGATCCCTCAATCAGCTTCTCTTTGTGAATCTCCACATTACACCCTGTGTTGCACTAAGCCAAGCTGAAGGCCTACACAGATCAGAGTCATTGATACGCCTCTCTGAAAGAAATCTAAACTCACCTTGAAGTCAAGCCCACTCATAAGGGTGTGCCTTGTCATGTGGCTTCATACATTTATATGTGAGGCAGAGGTCTGCAGGTTGTGGGCCTTTAGCTTGTTGGAGTTCTCTCTCTGGCCTAATTTTACGTTCATCACAGAAACATCAAACTATAAATACCATTCTGCCTCTCCACACACAAAGCCAGGATTGTAATAGTCATGGAATGTCAGCGGAAATGGATCAAAAGTGTGGTTCAAGTCTTATCAGCTTGGCCCCATTCATTGTTGTACAGTGACACTTATTACAAGCACTGATGGCAGCGGTTACACTTTAAAAAGTGCTGTGTTAAAAACCACAATCACACACAGCCCAAATGTCTAGATCTGTGTTTTGTAACATGATCCATATACGTAGAGGACAATAAACCTAAACTCAGCTGACCCATGATCAAATTCAAGGATAGGGTCATGATAGTTAACATGGTATGTAATGAAGCTTAATGATAATCGGCTCCTCTAAGGAAAGAAACATAAAAGAATAGTTCCCCAATGTTAAGGGGAGACACTGCAGGTGAATAGGGTATATATTTTAATATATGTCACCATGGAACTTCTACAGTTGAATTATTTATTTAAGTTTTCTGAAATGTTATGTTTAAATATGCAAATAATGCATTATCTTAATTAAAATGTGCTAATTTGCCACATTTCCAGAACAGAAATGTGAACATTGGATAAAGCAGGTTCAAAATTCTTGTTTTATTTTGTTGAACTATTAGAGTCAAAGGTCACTCCATAAATCACTAAATACTGTCAACAGCCATTAAAAAAAAATTGCTACATATTTTTAGGAATAAAATGTGATATAAATCATGCTCTGAATGATATGTGAACAAAGCCCTCTGTATGATTCTGGTGAACAGGGTTAACATGTTTAACTAACAGATATCAACATGAAACTTCCCCAGTTGAGTATTTACTTGTAATACTTGTTTTGTTTTACATGTTTTCTGAAATTTTAATTATGCAAATGAAGCACTGTCTTATGCTAACTTTTGGTCAACATAGGAGAAATCTACACCTAAAATAAAACACCGAAATGTGTATTTTGGATTTTTTTCTTTCCACTAGTCTGAAAGAAGACATGTTATGGAAGCAATAATAATCTGTAACATTGCTGGCAGTTTAAGTGATGGTTCTTGATCATTGAGATATATGGACCGGACCGTTCAGAGCAACAACTCAAAGCAATATTTGAAACCCAGTCCACAGAGGGAGCAGTGTTATGAAGGGATGATATGAAGGAGTCATTTGTGTTTTCTATTGTCTCGCACATTGCGTCAGTGATCTTATGAACTTATTTTGCTGATGAAGCCATTAGACATTAGCCCGGCCTGTACAGTAATTGCCATGAGATTTGCATAACGAGCTGCGCGTCTCAAAGGGGGGTTAGATGTCAGGGAACACAGAAATATTACTGCTCCAGTTCAGATGCAATTCAAATCTGTTATCAGTTCATATCTGAGTGATGTATCTGTATTCACTTACAGCCTCGGTGTGCATGGACGTATTTGTAGAGGTATGTGTGATGAATAGGACAAATGCAGCTTGTATCTAGTTTTACAGTGTTGAATAGCAGCTCTTATCATCCCCTCATAGACACAAACAGACCTAAATGATCCAGTTATAAGCTTTTATCGATCTGCTGCTGGTCATTTTATGACATGCTTGTGATGCTGTTCCCATCCCACACCATTGATTTTTACTCCCTGTGTAAACAGCAGGCCCCCTTGTAAAAGTGCCTCACTCCACAGCAATGTGTTGGGCAGGTTGAGTGTGTATATGTGTGTGTGTGTGTGTGTGCGTGCGTGCGTGCGTGCGTGCGTGTGCGTGTGTGTGTGTGTGTGTGCGCGCGTGTGTGTGCGTGTGTGTGTGTCTGCGCGCATGCACGTGTGTGTGTTTGGGTTTAATGATATGGTGATAATCCCAGATCAATAAGAGATAATGTTTAAGGATGCTACTCTTTCCACTGACATTTGGGAGCTGTAAAATATTTTTTGCTCTGTTTATTTTACCTGAAACAAAACACGTCATTTACCTGCTCGCCTTCTGCTCTTCCATTGGTCAAGAGAACTGCACGTCATGTACATACAGGCGGGTCTGTCAGGCTAGCCTGTCATGACGGCTTCTTCATCTCCACAATCATCTGCATCTGATTAATTACCCTGTTTATCCCTCTGGATTCTACTGTAGAGAGGAATTATTTTTAGTATTTTCATTTTGGTGCCTTTAGGAGAATTTCTATGCATTTGTTTTGGTCTTTGAAACAGAGAAAACAGTTTTGCACGCTTCAGTGTTTGTGGATAGACTTCACACTCAACCCACTGAAATATAACATATTGATATTTTATTAACACTGGCAAGAGCAACGCCATCGTTTTTGTCTTTGTTCAGCAGCTTAAAACTGTCCTCATCCTACATTCACGGATTCCTTTTTCTTAAGCACAAACTCAACTGTAAGTCAATTTAACAAACATGAAGCTGCAAGAAACCTAAAATGCATGAAAAGTGACACATTGACCTATAGAAATGCACAAATCTTTAGTGACAGTCACTCAATTATATTACAGCTATATTGTATATATATGTAAAAAATGTTGTTTGACTTTTTAAACAAACACATACAAGCGGACAAATAGAAGAAATAAAACTACAATAGTATTTATAATATAATAATATTTTTGTGTCTTTTTCATTGAAAGTCTGTGTACTGAAGTTAATAAATATTACTATGTTTTTAAAAAAAATTCTCTTAGTGAAAGCCCGACGTCAGCGTTTTCTCACCTTGTCTCTACGTGATATATAAACAAAGATATGTTACTTATATGTGAATAAAACATGGTCAGTGTATTCACAGATGGATAGGCAGACTCCTTCAGAGCCTGCCATGCCCTCCAAGTCCAGCCAATGTACTCCCACCTTTACACAGCACATGTTTCCTTCAGCCACCTGCGTACTACCCAATTTCATCATCAGCCTCCCAGTGTATATACCTTGCACAATGTTCCCTGGCAGATCAGCTATTGTGCCTCCGAGCCATCCAGCCATACACAAACACCATCCTGCTGTATCAGCAGATCCAAGGCCATTAGATAGAACCAGTTAAAACGGAGTTTTCTATTTTTGCTGGTTAATCAGGGGTTTGAAACCAGGCTAACTAGCCAGTTATTTGGCTTTATTTCATATTTTGAAGAAAAATAGTTACTGTTATTCAATATACTTGCCAGTGGGGAAAAAGCAACAACGTTTAGTCTCCTGAGGTGTGATTCACTACAGAAAATGAAATACCAAAAACAAGGTGCGGAATTCAGAGGAAGAGAAAGAGCATTGAGCTTCAAGTCCTTTAACAGGCCTCACACACACACACACACACACACACATACACACACACACAGCACCACTGGCCTTTGCTTATTAATATGTGGTTTCAGGAAACTATTGTTACGCTGATGTTTCCAGCTATAATGTGACCGGCCAGAACAATGCAGTGTTAATTTGTTTGGTTTCCGGCAAAGGACTGTGAAAACAGTGATGGCCACAGAGACAGGAAAGGACATTAATAGATGAAGGAATGCTGGGGGATTGGAGTGGGGGAGTCGGGCAACGTCCTCAGGGAAGGAGGATGTCGAACAGAGAAAGAGAAAAACTAACATTAGCATATTAGCAATAGGATGATGGCTTAAAACACACATTGTGTCACCAAAGTATAATATGTAGATGATGATTAGTATACACTATATACATTTAGAAATAAGCTCATGATGGTGGTAACAGAGACCAGTGTTCTCTGCATTCGGAAAGTGTTAAAGGTATTTTTCACAGAAGACATTTTTATTTGTCAAAGTAGGAAAAGTCCCAGTAAGTCATGACAGTTTCACTGTATCCCAACATCAAACATCATTAACTTTGTGTTTTTCTATTGTCACATATTTATAGACAAAAAGTGTCCGAGGAAGCCCTGGAACTGGAGCTCCTTCATAGAACAGAACAGAGGGGAGAGTCCAGTTTAGGGGCCTTATAATTGCTTCTCTGCTATTTGCAGATGATGTGTTTTTTAGGCTTCATTGTGACCTTCAGCATACATGGGGGCGGTTAGCAGGCGAGTATGAAGTGGTTCGGACATTGCATCAGGATGCCTTCTGGGCACCTTTCTTTGGACCTGTTCAGCCACGTCCAATGTCAAGAGACCCCGCTGGAGACCCAGAACACGCTGGAGAAATGATAAATCTCATTGGCTTGGGAACGCTGCAGGATCCCCCAGGAGGAGCAGCAAAACATTGCTGGGGAGAAGAATGCCTGTACTATCTTCCACAGCCTGCTGACACCACGACCCGGCCCCAGATAAGTGGCAGAAATTGGATCAATAGAGGGATGTTTTTGTTCTGGACATTTTTTTACATGAAATTCATCACAGTATTTCACACAGTGAGGTTTAAAATCATTCAGAAAATGATTTACTCTTCTCACCTGTAAAGGAAACCTTGTTTAAAACAATGATTCACAAGATTCACATGTTACAAAGTGTTGTTTTTTTATTTTCTAAATGACAATTTGTAAATAAAGTTAATCCATTTGAACTAATATTCTTCATGGCACTGTAGACCAATCAGTTGTGTATGTGAGGTGTTTGTCTGCAATATAGAGATTTCATCTCCGTTACATTCTTGTTATCCATGAAAAGTGTTATCTGAGACAATGAGGGTAACAGGATGTGCTGTTTTATCACTTCCTCCCAGTCCCACTTGTTTAGGAGTGAAGGAAAAGAGAAAGAGGTGGAGAGAGATTGAAGAACTGAAGGGATAAAGAGGAAGTTTGGTGAAGTTTTGCTGAAAAGTAGATTTAACATGTAAAATCCAGCCATGTGTAGGGTTAGCGTCATGTCGGAGATTTGAGTCGTGGTGCAGATCCTGCTCACTTCAGAGCCTCGCTACATGGAAGGTAAAAGGACTTGACTTCTGTATGGCAGTGTACAACACTACAATACAAGATACAGAATCACTTAATTGAAAAGGGTTGTTTGTCTGGGAAACATAAATCAATCAGTCATAAACTACACAGTAAATTGTGCCCAAGTAGGAGTTTTGGTGTAGGAGTTGTATAAAAATGGATGAAAGCAGTTTTACTGGTGTTCTGGCTTCACTGGGGCATATAAAGCTACTCTAGGCAGGGAAATACTGTTTTCTTCCTAGGTACTCATTATGGCCTCTAAATCTATTTTTGTCCAATAAATGTCTGATGTTCCTCTGCCTGGTGAAGGCAGATAGACACCATAAAAAGTCATATTTGGTGTGCATTAAACTTTAGTGCGTGAAAATAAATACATTTTTCAGTTTTGCAAATGACAAATTATGTCAAAACTAGTTATTGTGCTTTCCACAGAATACAATATTGCATGGTGACTACAAAAAATATTTTTGACGAAAAGTAGTGCCTGAAAGTATTCCTTTCAGGTTCCATATTGCCTCAACAACCTTCACTAATAGAATTGTCCGCTGAATAGGAGGCAAAACCCAAGTAACCAACACAAGTGAACAACATGTGTCTCAGATCTTCTCTCATTCGAAGTCAAATCAACCTGAAACTATAAAAGTGACAAAGGCAAAACCATCTGAGTTCCACTCAGGCTTTTGCTTTTACTTCAGGCACTGCATCCATGTTTTTTTGTTCTCTGTCTCTCTCTGTCTCTCTATGTCTCTTTGTTTCTCTCTCTCTCTCTCTCTATGTCTCTCTATGTCACTCTGTCTCTCTATGTCGCTCTCTGTCTCTCTATGTCTCTCTATGTCTCTCTATGTCTCTCTCTGTCTCTCTCTCTATCTCTCTCTCTCTCTCTCTCTCTGTCTCTCTCCCTCTCTCTCTCTCTCTCTCTCTGTCTCTCTCTCTCTGTCTGTGTCTCTGTGTCTCTCTGTGTCTCTGAGTCTCTCTCTGTGTCTCTCTGTGTCTCTGTGTCTCTGAGTCTCTCTGTGTGTCTGTGTCTCTGTGTCTCTCTGTGTCTCTGAGTCTCTCTCTGTGTCTCTGTGTCTCTGTGTCTCTGAGTCGTGGGGAAGCTCCTTCTTCTGATGGTACCCAGAGGATTTGCCTATCAGTAACAGCACATGTTCTTCTGCTCAAAAACAACAAGCTATCTAAGACCACATGTGTCTACTAGGGCGTATGACTGCACTGCTTTACTGAACACCCTGCTTGTGTGTGTATGAGTGTGTGTTGTGTGTATATCTCTGCCTCTCTTTCACTTCTCCATTCTAGATGAACGAGAAGCCAATTTCACAACCATGACACATGGACTTGATTAGCATGCACATTTTATCAGATACACACACACACACGCATGCACACACACGCACATGCACGCACGCACACACGCATGCATGCACGCACGCACGCACGCACACACACACGTGTTGATACAGTCCTTGTGTACACAGTCATTACACAGATGACTGTGATGATGACCACATAATTGCATGGCCTCCAGTCGGTGTATCAAATATGCATCTTATAGACAATGATCCAGTTATCATATCACATATCAGGCAACTCAACTCCATTTGAGTCATGTATTTATGTGGTGGTGTGGGGTGATGAAGCCCAATCCAAAAATTCCAAAAACTTAGGATAATGATAATCTTCCACATCCCTCATTTCGACACAGACTGCTCTCTAATAAGTTTTAATAGGCGTAATAACAATTCCCTCAAAAATATAGAGACTGTATTTATATTACAACTTAATTGATATACATAAAAAATAAATACATATTATGGCTTTTTTTCTTGTGATATGACCACACGGAATTTTTTCTCAAGACAATGTGACTTTGCATTTCTAACTATTCTAAAATTCTCTTTTTTTGTTTCAGCAGTGGCCCCGATACCCAGTCTTTGTTACTGGTCCAGGTCAAACCTTGATTGGTTCCCAGGCCAGCTGCTAGAAATCTGGCTACAGGAGCCGTTTAGCTCAAACTTGCAGAATGCGCTTTGAAAGTGGATCAGAATCACAAAGGAACCACTGCAGAGTTTGTCTGTGACCAAAAATCCTCTGTTGTTTTGGTCCACACCTGAATACGATTTCTGTCCTCAGATGTGCCCAAATGAATCATACAAAGAGGGAAAACAAGCCAGAGTCCCATTAAACCAGACTAAACATTGCATGTCTGAAAACGCCCTCATATTAAACTTCCTGCTGTTCTAGGTTTCTGTCCAAAAAACAGGAGCGGAAGATTAGAACATTTGAAATTAAATAGCTTTTACAGTGTGGATGTGCATTTTATGTTGTTGGAAGGATGGATAAGGCACAATGAAAAGCTTAACTATCTTCAGACCAACGACAAACATTATATAATATATTGATTGACATTGATTTCCAAACTCAGTTTTGAATATGCCCTCAAATATTTACAAAAGTAAGCTTTAAAGGTGTAATGTGTAAAATATGCCAGAATATAAACTTAAAATATATATTTTGAAAAACTAACATCATCAACAGAGTGTGAAGAGGTGACAGTGTCGACGTTAAAGACGTCTGTGTGTTGCAGAGATATCTACTGAAGTTAGCATGCTAACAGCTAGCTGTTCCGTCCAGCCTGTAATACCACTTGTTCCTCTAGAGGTGATAGTGAGTCAGTGTAGCTGCAGTCTGCCTCAGTACAGAGGGAGAAGAAGTGTAGCGACTAGTAACTATTACATCTATGATCCCTGCAAGAGAGAGCGGTATAGATATAAAATATAACAGTCAATATAAAAAAATGATTAGTATACTCTAAAACTTAGAATACAATAAATTTTCCAAACTACTACAACTCAAATATGAAATATAAACATAGGATAACACACTATTATGGGCTTTTTTTAAAAACTGATAACTGTACATTTAGATTGTATGGACCCAGTAGTAGAGGTGAAATGCTGCACCCTATTTCTTTAGAGCAGGTAGCTCGGAACTACACACTACACCTTTAAAGTTTATTCTTGACAACAGTTAACAAAACTTTCTCACCCCAAGTTTCATTCAGTAGCCATTCTGTAACTTTCGATTATATCACTTGATCTTCATCAGCACAGAGACAAACTCCATCAGCTGATGGAAATCCTGTGTATGATCAACATCTCCAGAACAGCTACTAAATGGACGTTAAAGGAGTAATGTGTAGTACTGAGACACCTGCTCCAAAGAAATATGGGGCAGTATTTCACCTCTACCACAGGGCCCATACCATATAAATTGACATCCAATAGTTATTTAAAAGAAGCCTACTAATAACTAAAAGCAGTACAAGAATATGCACAATTACACCAAAGTGCTGAAACTCTTAGAGCCGGTCAAAATAACAGTCCTATTTTATAATCTTCACGTGTGCCGTCAGCCCATCTGTGTGTGTTCTGTTTCCCTAACGTTAACTGGCTAGCTCTGTCCGTCTCCCGGGGACTGCCGACTGAGCTACTCGCCGGGGCGGGGAGAGCATGAAGCGAGGGTGGGGGTCGTTTTCTCGTTTCTGCCACTTTGATTTTTAATCCAATAAACAAACTATAAAACAGACACAGGCCATGGAAGTATTATTGACCAAGGAGTCAGGCAGCTGCACTTCTTCTCCCTCTGTACTGAGGCAGACTGCAGCTACACTGACTCACTATCACCTCTAGAGGAACAAGTTGTATTACAGGCTGG
The DNA here is from genome assembly GCA_943590825.1 of Bovichtus diacanthus. NCBI lineage: Eukaryota > Metazoa > Chordata > Actinopteri > Perciformes > Bovichtidae > Bovichtus > Bovichtus diacanthus. The sequence goes on along the minus strand of CALSBV010011050.1, from coordinate 5,983,536 downwards.
ACGGAGCAGCTAGCTGTTAGCATGCTAACTTCAGTAGATATCTCTGCAACACACAGACGTGTTTAACGTCGACACTGTCACCTCTTCACACTCTGTTGATGATGTTAGTTCATTGTTTTAATGGTTTAAGTTTACATTCTAGCATATGTTACACATTGCACCTTTAAGATGAGATAGTTTGAAATTGTTAATTTTTTAGATGGTTGATAACCTCACAGGTGAAATTAATCTGCAACTGCAACTTCAAATCTAATTTTCTTATCTTATCTGGCTGTAAAATGATGTCTGAACATCAACAAGCGGAGAATCTTTTAGACCCAGTCTTGAGCCTACAGAAGACAGAGGGAGACCATTATCTTTGTTTGACTTCCTCTTCTGTGTTTGATAAATCTGCGTGGCAGGATGATCTTGACCTCTTCATTCAGAGAAACAGAGGTGAAGGGTCTACAGCAGTGCAGACAGAAAGACTACACTGCAAACTATCACGAGTCTGCCAGGTAGTGGGAGTCAGAATGTAGACTGCTGCTCCACTCAGCGTCAGGGGGTATGTTTGGTTCCTCTTTATAATGTTGTTTTTTTACCAAAGAAATCTATTCACTTATGCACATTTAACAACATAACCACAGTATTTTCACTGATGGCCACTCAACACTTCCAGCATAAGGAAAGTTCACAGCCTGAACTCTGAACTAAACAGAATCTTGTGGAAATCTTACGCCGTTTGAGATATCATCAACCTCATTTAAAAAAAAAACATTTATAAACAAAATGCAAACACTCTTTTGCAGTGTGTGAAGGAGAAAAATAAACCATGAGAGAAAGAGAGAGGGATTGATAAAGTATCTGTGTACATATGGTAACATTCCTCCCGCTTCCTGTCCACTTGAAGGAGACAGGAGAGACAGCTGACAGCCTCTGAGAGGTCTGTGTCTGCTGAGCAATAATCATGCATGTCTGTGTGCGAGAGCTTGTGTGTGAGCGTGAGATGTGTGTGAGCGTGAGATGTGTGTGAGCGCGAGACGTGTGTGAGTGTGCCAGTGTAAGTGGTGAATTTGACTGAGTAAACTAAACACTGAGAGAGACACTCAAAGATCCATCAGAGCTTTTTGTCCTGCTGACAAAAGCTCTTCACAGAGACGGACATCCACCTAGAACAACCTTTTCAAAGCCAAGCCCACTGTTGATGACTGTTATACCTACAACAGCCGAAATCTGGCAGCTCCTTTCAATACAAGCTGCTTCCATACAAATACGTTGAAACTGTTGTGCAGTACAGAAGAATTTCCACTTTCTGATCATTTCTGATCTCCTAACTGGCTCCAAAAAAGAGCAAATGTTTTATTACTCTTTCAAACCCTTCACAGGCTTCAATTGCTTTTTAGGAATACATTACCAGCCACTTTAACACATAAGGCAGTTTTATTTATTTATAAAGCACGTTTCATACACAGAGGTGAGCCTACGTAAACAGAGAAGTTTGCATGTTAACAAAACAAAACAAAAGTTAAAACAACACAATTCACACATTTAAGAAAATAAAGTTTAAAAGACTAAAAATATAGAAATAGTTCTATATAGAAATACAATTAAAAAAACAAGATAAAAGAGGAAAATCATAATAATAAATAAATAAAAAGATGTAAAATAATAATAATATAAATAATAATAATAATAATAGTGAGGGCTGGGTTTTTAAAGCAATAAAGTTTCCAGTCTGGATTGGACATTAAGCACCTTAAGCTTTGTTCAGTTTTTGTATGATAAGAATAATTATTTAATGATATTTACGTTTTTGGAAAGTGAGTAAATTCAGTGAGTATAATTGTAACTGATGAACATTCATCAACATGGAGAGATGTCAAAATGATGGGTCGCCAAAGCACAGCGCCCCCAAGCAGTGAGGTGTTCAGTGCCTTGCTAAAAGGCCACCTCGACAGTGCCCGGAGGAGAACTGGCACCTCAGAGCTGGACTCGGCCCTATGAAGCCCTGTCCCTAACCCTAGGAAGAAACGCCTAAAGTACAATTACTAAAGTGAATCAGGAAACGCTCCTCAACTATATGCATATATATAATATCTATCACCATTCCAGAGTAAGTGGCGATGCAATCAAATAAATGTTTATCCTCAACTAGTTATATTCTAAAGGCAATATCATCATTATAACCAAGATCCCGTGGATAATGATGCAACTGAATGTTTTCTCCTGCTATTTACTACAACTGGGACTGTACATTTAATGAAAATACATTAAAATACACCATTTATGATACATTTCATAATGATAAACTATGAGGCAGTCTCCTTGATTTAGCCATCTTTACACTTTATATGTTGGCTGTTTATAGGGAGTTTTATTTCAAAACAATATTTATATCCACACAGCCATGTTACAAATAACATAAATGTCCCAAAAACATTGAAATAGTAAAAAACTAAATTAATATTGACCAGTATTCGTATATTGCTGAAGCGTTCCATGCTATATGGGCAGATAAATGAAGAATGCAAGGCAATGCCCGCTTTGCACTTTATGAGATATTCATGGGATATGAGATTTGTCTGCGTTAATAGCAGCAGCTGTGTGTATAGAGTCGAGGTACTACATTAAGACTATGTCATGTACATAAATAAATATTCTCTAGGCCAATATTAAACTTTATGGTTTGGCTTCATGGTTCATAATTGACCATGTTTGCAGTTTGAGGTGTCAATTCTAGACATCCCTCTTATAATAGCGGGCTATGGGGAACATTTTTTCAGTACTGTAATGAGTAGAAAGAAGAATTATTTTCAGTTTGCATTGAGAATATAATGCCATTATGTTTGATATATTTCAGATAATAATATTGTTTATTCTAAAAAATGTTTTAATCCAAAACATTTCCCAACAATGCTGCTAGCTTAAAATATGCATATTGAATCATCAATGTCAACCATTGCATAACAGTATGCATGCATAACAAGCGCTGCATATAGGTTTGTTGTAGTTTTTAAAAAAAATAGTTTTATCTTTGATTTTAATTATGTTTTTATCTGATGAGATGAACCTGTATCTGTACTGAGAGCAAGTGGGTCGACAGTAGTAATACAGACACAAGATATTTACAATAGAGCTCCAATAATTACTCATGTTACATATAGGTATTTCTCTGTGTATGTTTACTGCATAATCAAAGCTCCTGGTACATGAACGTGTGTATGGCCCTGTTCTTGTGTGTTCGATGTGTAAATGGATGCACATCAGATGTGTGCAACACAGCAAGATCACTAGAGAGAAAAAACAATCGAATAAAAAGGCAGCAAGAGAGAAAAGAATCATGGTATTAAAAATATAGGAGAAAGAGATTTAAAGGAATTGTTGATTGGGGGTACAATGGTGATGAGAGAAGGAGCATCTGGGTCGTTGATTAAACTTATTTGATTCATATATTCCATAACAGATATTTTTGATATAGGCCTACCTTGTTTCAGGGGGGGAAAAAACATGTCATTTGGTTGGACAAATCTGGAAACACATGTGACTGCAGATGAGGATAGTTGGTGGTCGCCATGATCTCTGTGGCTCCCTCTGCAGGGCAGCAACAGCTGGTGCTGCCTCACTAACCATCAGCCTCAACTGGTTTATGAGGGACAATGAGTTCAAAGGAAACATAAAACGCACGCACAAACACCGTTGACAGGTCTTTGCAGGCCTTGGTAAGTTAAGTGTCTCAATGGCAACACATGCTACAATAGATCACACCAGTAATATGATATTTCATGACTTTTGGTAACATTTTCTAAGACGCCCATGTCTATAATGCATTATAAACATACTTTGCATATTCACATTATAATAACAAATAAAAAAAACCAGTACAACTTTACAACTATGGGAATTATGATACACTATGATCCTTGTAAAACAATTAATGTCAGCAAGTGAGCAATAATTATGAAGTATTATGACGTATGACGTAAGTATTACTTGACCTTATATGTCATGACCATATGCTTTACAATGTATGCTTATTGTTATAAAGTGAATATTTATGAGTAGTTATAACTGCAATTATAAAGTGTTATAAGCAGATTATAATGCATTATAGACATGGGAGTCAAAGAAAGTACAATTACCAAACCGGTAATTGTACTTTTTTTTACAAACTGTGTATCAGTGTCTTTACTTGTTGGATACGTATAGAAACTGACCCAACCTCAGACACTGCATGTCTTGTTACTTTTGGAAACTCCGCTATATTTGAAGCTAAGTATGTAGTAAAGAGACCTCACTAGTTGTGGTAGTACAACTGGTACACCACTAAAAGTGCCTTGCCTTTTTTTTTTTCATTAGAGCTTAGAGGTTTCTACACATAGATGATTGGTGGAGCACTTTGTAAAGATAACGTGGAAACGTTTCGAACACATGATGCCTGTGTTTCAAGACGTGGTTTAAAATGACAGTGCCAACCTACTGTCAGCTGCAGCAGGAGTAGGAAACCACATGTCCTCCCAAACAATCTACAGAGATGTAGATCTACACAATGAGTGTGTTAGGTGAAAACTTCTTGCGCCATTACAGAATCTTTGAAACGTTTGGCTGTTAATTATAGCGCCCCCATCAGGCCCATCTCACCCCTTTGGGGTTTGAACCCTAAAACTATTATCCTATCACTAGATGCTGAGAAGGCCTTTGACAAAGTAAAGTGGACATTTATTATAATCATTTTAAATAAATGTGGTTTTGGGAAGTCATTTATACAATGGGTCAAATCATTCTATAAACTTATTGACACATCGAGAAACAGCAATACTTACAATGAATCCAATTAAAACATTAAAAAAAGGCAAAAACAGATATCTCTAGCACACACCTGGAACAGCCACCACTATTGGACCGCATAAATAAAATTGCAAAATCAAAGACAGACAAATGGGAATTAAGGCCTCAATATCCACTCCAATAAACACTTCTGAAGCCAAATCTGTAATTACATCTTCAGCATATAGAAATACCAAGGTAAGATTAATATAATACAAGATCATTCAAAGAACACACATCACACAGCATAAAATGTACATAATGGGATTTACGGGATTGGAGATATGCACTCAATGTACACTCAACACAGCTGACGACTACCTCCATGCACTCTGGCTCTGTCCACCAGTGCAAGCCTTCTGTAAAGAAATAACCCCCACATTATCCCTATTCTTTAGCTGTAGCGTTCCATCATCCCCTCCATATGCATACTTGACGTTCTGGATATACTCAACACATGTTCGACAATCATAACGCCCCTTTGTAGCCCTAACTATCACCACAAAAGCAATACTATTAAACTGGAGAAGGAGGGAAAACATCAACATCTCACAATGTCTGGATCTCCTAACACAACAGTTATCAATTGAATAACAATCAGGATTGCAAAAAAACAACTTGAACAGTTTAATAAAATTGTTTCGACAATTCTCAGACCTATTCCTGCTGCTGGTGAGCTACTGCCACAAGTCAAATATTAATGTAAACGTAAACAGGTATTTGGGAAAAAACACAAATGTGTATTTGGAAATATGTATGTGTTTATGTACGAAGAGAAATAATGAATAATGCTAAACCAAACCCATCCTGCTCAGCATGCCTTTTTCACATGATGTCCCCTAATCTCTGTCCTTTTTATTTTTTTGCAAATCAATGAAATCCAAAGTGTCTACATGTGTATGCCAGAATTAGTAAATAAATGTAAAGAGAGAAAAAGAACAGAAAGAAAGAACACGTCTAAGTTAAGTGTATGATCCCTGCTTCCAGTCTTTGTTGCTAAGCTAAACACACCCAGGAGGCAGTTTTCTATCAGGTTTTGTTGGCAAATTGTCTATTTTCCAAAATGTTAAACTGATCCTTGAAACATTGTCTAGTGGACCCCTGGTCCTGCCTGAAACATCTAGACAACCTCTCTGGCTTTAGCAGTGGACTATCTCCATCCAGGATGTCCTTCAGTGGTATTTGTTAGGAGTGTAACTTACAATGGAGGTCAGCAGTTGTATAGCAGCCTGTGCTCCGGACAGACACGGGAAGCTGGCAGGAAGCTGGCAGAGCAATGAAAGGAAGAGCACTCGGAGAAAAGAATAGGCAGAGGGACAGTCCATATATCCTCTTTCTAAAGGGACACATTCACACATGACTATCATTAGACAATTTGTAAGGGTTCGCTTTTGTTGCTCAATAACACACACACAGATCTGCAATCAACATGGCTGAAGACAACTATTGTCCAAAATGTGTCACATTGTCACAACCGTGAAGGTGCAAATTCTGTTCAGTCAAATTATCTTTCAGTAACTAAAACCCAGACATGAGATTAATGATGAAAGGCCATAGCTGTATTTTGGAATAAAATATAACTTTTTTGGCTGTGTATTTCTCTCATTCATAGGAGCAACATAAATGCAGTACCACTGCAAAACAAACTGGAGCAAAGAAATGTGAGGCACACATCGTTGAGCCTTTTAGGATGCATTATTTAAGATGTAGTATTGTTTACAGATATAAGAAGAATTAATATTTAAATAGTTATTGATTAGAATCCCCTCATGCGGATGCTAAATGTAAAGACGTGGTTGCATTGGGCTGTTTCGCTGTTAGCTGTAGCATTCCATATCCACACTCGGTGCTCTGGATACCCTCAACACAAATCATAACTTCCCTACATGTATCCCTAACTATCACCACAAAAACAATACTACTGAACTGGAAAAGCAGGGAGAAAAAAAAAAATCAATATTCACCATATCTTAACCATAGTGCATTTTCAATACTGAAAATATTTTCCTAACCTTGATCATACTATAGTTGCAATGTGCAGATATTGTAGAAAGGGAGCATTTGTGGCATTGAAAGTAACCTGTTGCTATGGAGAAGCATCCGATATCAATGAATTGTGTGTGTGTGTGTGTGAAGGAGAGGAGAGTGAATAGAGACATTTACATGCATTTTCCATCCATCTCTCTGTCATCTTATATCTATACATACATATACATACTGCCTCTCTTTCCCCCATTGTATCAAACCATCTGTGTGTCTGCTCCTGCAACTACGACACATTTCCTTTAGTGCTGTTGTGCTTGTGTGTGTGTGTGTGTGTGTGTGCCACTTCTTGTTTTTGGTGAAGTAATAAGGAAACCGATAGTCAGGGCTTTTGTAAAGAACTTATTGTCAACTACTACATCTACACTCCTGATGGGCCAATCCATTTCGAGAAGAATAGCAGGAAATAGAAAGTGGTTGAGAAAGTTGGTCAAGGCCTTACTCAAAATGTAGTTACAAACAATGTGGTAACCTTTCTGTGCCTCCATTTATTATCCACACCCCTCAAGTGGCTCACTCTGGCCCACACATTGACATATCACTCATTACATATTACAACCCTAACCCATACACACACAATATACTAATACTAATAATAAACATCATAGTATTTGTATAGAACATTCTATATAGAGAAATAACTAAGAAACACGTACTAAAGCACTGTACTTAAATGCAAGTCTCATGTACTTATACTTAACTTCTGTATTTTTACTTTACTTCCACTCTGCTGCTTTTCCTCCATGACAGAGTGAACACAGGTAAGCACTGTTGCATGAAGCTCCCGGGTTTGATTCCAGAACTGGCTGCATGGAGAAAGATGGATCCCATTTATTTTGTTCTTTCTGAGGTTAAACCCTTTGTTTTCCCTGTTAAAGGTGTTTTTGGGAGTACTTTCTTTAAAACTGTAAAGAGCGCTGAGGTAAATGTGTAGGCATCAATGTATGAATGTGTGTTTGTCTATAAGTGTCAGCCTTGTGATAGACTGGTTACAACTGGTATATTACAAGAGTACATTTACTCTCAAAGGGGCAAAAGGTGCTCTACCCATTTTACTCATGAAGATCAGTTTATTGATCATGTGGAGTACTACTCAGCCTGCGAACACATTTCATCAAATAACAGCATAATGTCTTCTGTGGCTTTGAAGCTTTGTCAACTCTGAGAAAATAACCTTGATGATATTAGTCCTCGGGTACATTTAGGCATAGACAGTCAGTGACACAGAAGTGTGCTTTACCTCAGGCAGATTCTGTGTTACCAGAAGTATACATATTATTTATTTCAGTTCATACCGCCTCCTCAATCTCTTGACATTTATTCATTCATGTATTTACTCATTGACTGGAAACATATATCAACATCTAATTTCTAGTTTGACTGCTGACTGTGTTTTGAATGTGCAGTGGTGATTCAAGTCAACAGTCCAGGCTTCTTCATTGTGTTTCCTAAGGGTGTATAGAAGAGACACATGTACACACAGGGAGCAGCTGAAGTTAGTTTTGTTGGCTTCAAAGTCTGGCAAATCACAAGGTCTCTTTTTCCTGCTGCTCCCTCTTTTTCTGCTGACCCTAGCAGGTGCCCTGGAAATCATGACACACACAGACACACACAGACACACGCACACACACACACACACACACACACACACACACACACACACACACACACTCTTCTGGGTTTCCTTCTCTTTCACACATGCTGAATTTTAGTCCTCATACCTAGAATATGAAAAAGAGAAATGGCCAGTGACAGGGTCCATGCTGCTTTACCTGACCCTCCCAGTCAAAGTGAAGAGGAGAACAAAGAAGAAGAAAAGGCTTTTGGGAATTTCTTTGCCGAGTTAGAATCTGTGGACCTGCCTCTAGGAACCACCTTAAGGTAAAATCATGCAATATTCACCACACACTTATTTTCTTCCACCATACCATTGATGGTGGACTTATTAACCTGACTTACAAATTGAGTGATGTAAAATGCTAATTGAATTAATTCACACATCAAGAGATGTTAACAACCAAGGAAACTTACATACATACAGTATATCTTATATTTGCTTAAAATGCTAAAGGTGTAATGAACATTGAACAATGTGCTCTTAAACTACTTAAAGCATCCAAAGAAATGAGTTTTAAGAGTAGCAACGAGTGCTTGTTTTGCCCTATACAGTCTATGGTTTTGCCCCAAATATTGCTTGTCAGGCTTCAACCGACTGACTGGTCGATATTGCTGGGGCCAAGTGCAGCCTGGTATAAAAAACTATTTTTTGGGGTAAATTAGTCTTCAAATTTATATTGTAATTTACAGGTGATGTGTAATTATAATATTTTCTTAAAATCAAGATGCAAATAGAAAATGGTTTATCATGAAGTATCAAATCTTTATAAAATAAACTTAATGTGATTTTGAGCAATTTATACAGCCTTTATAATTATTTTGTTCTTATAAAACATGATAACCAATTGAATTATTTAAATATTATAAGTTACTTGCTAGGTTGATATATATTCTACGCTTGATTCATTACTGCTGTAGCGCGTCCCCCACAGGCCAGACCCCACACTGACCTGTACTCAGCTCGAGCTGCAGTGTTAGCCGTAACACACACATAACAATAATGGCGGAGAATGAAACCCTGGAGTGTATAACGGAGCACGAGCGGATTTTACAGGAAATTGAGAGCACCGACACGGCATGTGTTGGTCCCACTCTTCGGTAAGAACATATGGCTTCTTAAAAAGTCCTTCCCAATCATAATGTCCGTGTGTGTTCTTGCATCTCCTCCGTTATCAGACCTTTGTTCATGAGCTAGCCTAGCTACCCTAGCCACCGGCAGGCTAACACTAGCTATTTTAGCCAACATGCTATACGGTGTTGAAATGAAGCGTGCGCCAAGCTGGCTTGTTAGCTAACAGGCCAACGTTGGCCACTATTTCAGCTAGTTGAATGCAGGTATAGTAAAAGCGCGTTTGTGTGTATTTCCCAGGCTCCGTGTATCGATGGACGGCTGGTGACCTGTCAAAATGTAAACACCAGTTGTGGGTGTGGCTGTGGGACTCCAAATCTTGTTATCATTTTGCAGCTGATGTTAGCTAATAGTGCTAACAATGCCGTGTAGTTGTTAGAAATTAGAAAATGTACGCTACTGGCATTCTGATATAAGTTACCATGGTTGGATGAGTCATCTTGAAAGCCTGGTAGAGGTGAAATTGAACGTGGGATTGCTGAAGCTAACGTCAGAGCACACTGCATAGGTTATGTTGCCAAGCTAGCTTCCAAGGCCATAATGAATGACATTAGTTTGACAAGCTAGTGTTTATAACGTGACTGCAGCCTCAGCTGAACGCGGTGCCTCTGACACACCTGGCCCGTACACATGCCTGCAGGCCATGGGTGTCTCAGCGTATCTGGGGAAACCAGTGAAAATATGCCCTCCAGGTAACATTACATCAACACCCCCGCTTGTTTCACTTTCAGTGATTGTTGCAGGATCTTATTAACACTGTCATTTGTCATCAGTTAACCTAGACCAGTTGTGTCAAACTCGACACAAAAAATATTATAAATAAAATTAAATAATTATTAAATACAATGACTGTCCAATGATTGTAAATATGTTTGTTTTAAATTTCCATATTTTATTATAACCTTTTTTTCCCTTAGTTTGAGACTAATTTCTGCTAGCTGTTTTACTTCTGGTTTTCAATCGTGACTCTATATTTCCGGTGTTAACATCATCATTGAATAGACGCATTATTGGAATTACCGGGTGTTGTCTATTAACACTTATCTAAGTTGAAGTTCTAAAATTATGATTGATGAGTTTCACTCTCAGACTATTTGTGACTAGAATGTATGTTAAAGTCACAGGTTATTCCCTGGTGGTCTAGTAGTCAGGCTTCCAAGTAGAACACCAGAAGTTTGTGAGTTCAACACCAGGCTGCCACCATTGAGCCCCAGAGCAAGACCCTTAACCCTGAGCTGAGTCCCTGTAGTTAGTCCACTGTAAGTCGCTCTGGATAAAAGTGTCTGCTAAATGACCTGTAATGTAATGTAATGTTATTATATCCGCTCAGTTTGTTTGTAACTATACCTCTACAGTTAGGAATAGAGACATTATGTGTACTTGTATGTATTTTTAAATGCATTTGAATTATTTATACCTTGTGCTTAAGAACAGAAATGGACTTAATGGCAGTTTCATGGCTCAATCTTTGGCAAAACAGGAGAGCTCTTGGAACCGCCAGACTGCCCTGACACCAACATTTCCCTAATGCTATGCTGTTTGTATACATTTCCCTGCTTAAGTGTCCATTTCCCATCTTTCCTCAGTGCAGGGACTGTGTTTACTTATACCAGCTATAGTGATGGTGGCCCGGCTGTTGACTAAACCATAAGTTACAAAAGAGTTTTGCCGGATACATATCTTTAGGGCTGGATGGTATGACTTTCCCTAACATGAAGACTACAATGATTGTTAACACTTCATTGATGTTCAATCTTCCAAATCACCACTACCTGTATCACAAAGCAAGTTTACCTTACTCTGGCTTTCTTTGAGGTATCTTGCCTTCGTACACTTTAAACTATTAACTACCGTAATTTCCAGACTATAAGCCGCTACTTTTTTTCCACACTTTGAACCTCGCGGTTTATACAATGACGCGGCTAATTTATGGATTTTTCCCGCTTTCACAAGCTTCATGTCGCCAAAAAACTGAGCACCGTCACATAATGTGACGTAAATCGAGCGCGCTCAAACTTCCCATTCATTACGGTAATTAACTTTTTTACGAAATTTCTCGGTGTTTCATTCAGTGTACCAAATGAACATCTAAAAACATTATGCCAAACTTCAATTGCATTATTAGTTCTTGGAATGTCTTCAGCAGCGGACATTATGAACAGCGGACATTTTAAACAGCGGACATTTTAAACAGCGGACATTATGAATGGTCACGATTCTGATTACGGTCATGTTGTCACCCTCATCATGGCAAAGACACGGAGAAAGGCATATGATGCAGCTTTCAAGTTGAAGGCGTTTAAAGGCCTATTTATTTTTGTTTCGTTAAAGCCTGTGTAAAGTTCATTTGTTTCAATGTACCGGTAGGCACCTGCGGCTTATAGACATGTGCAGCTGAATGCGCTGAATAGTCCGGAAATTACGGTATTTAACCTTTTTTTCATTTCAACCACTGCTAAGGCCTTTCAATGTGCAGTGCACTGTTGTCTGTCACTCAGGAGGTAGAGCAGCTGTCCACTATTTACAGGGTTGGCAGATAAATCCCTGCGTCCTCCTGTCTACGTGTCAGTGTTCTTAAAATTGTTCCTGATGGTCAGGCCAACACCTGGCACTGTGGTTCACTGCTATCAATGTATGTGTGTGAATGGATAAATAAAAGGCAAAATATAAAGAGCGCTGGATATAAGCAACATTAACCATTTTGCTCAGCCAGTGTTGCACATTTAGACATGATGCTTGTACTCAAGGGTAATGCCTTACAGCATTTTTGCAAGGTAACATTTTAGGCATTAATATTTATAAAAACTCAACATCAGTACTGATGAACACACCCAGAATTATATCATCTATGGCAGGGGTGCCCATTACGTCGATCGCGATCGACCGGTCGATCGCAAAGGTAGTGTGGGTAGATCGCATGGCATTGAAAAAAAAAAAAATTTTTTATTAAAAGTTAGCCTATCATCCATCCTCACTATGGCATTTGCCACTTGATTGACGTACAGGTCAGCCAGTCTGAGATCTCATCTTTTCTAACACGCGGTTCACCACGCATGCGCGGTCAACCCCGCCAGCTGCAAATCACCGCGAGCTGATTAGCTAGTTAGCCTTCCAATTTATACAATTCTGCTAAAGAAAGGGTATAAAAATGAGTGGGGAAACTGGACCAAGTAAGAACCAAGAGTGCGCAGACTTGTCCGCGCAGACTTGTCCGTGAGTGGTGTTGTTTAATTATGCGTGTTCATGTTTTGTGTGTTTTGCCACCATGGGTGAGTTATGTCCCGGAGGGGGGGGGCCCGGTGTGTTGCGGTTAACGGGTGGTAGTTTCCTGGTAATAAAAGTTGTACCTGGGGTCTTGCGGTGTATGTGGCACAGGACAACATAAAACGTACTCTCGTCTCTGACTCGTTGGTGTTCTCTATCCATTCGCTTCCCGTGGCGCTCGCCACAATATAAATAAATATATGTTTAGCATTTTTAATGTAGGTAGATCATTTTGACTTGGTCATTTTAAAAGTAGCTCCCAAGCTGAAAAAGTGTGGGCACCCCTGATCTATGGCCTCCACCTAGTTACGTGCAGTACAGCGCACCTGCAGAGCAGCTGCCCCACACTCATCTCCTATAACGGCCTACCATATGCCAGTCATGTTTTACCTGAAATACTTGCAGTTTAATGTCACGCTCCTCTGCTCTCTGTTTCTGTCAACCATATCTATTTCTATAACCAAATGTGTGTTACTAAAGCAATGCGTAGTGTAGAGCACAATATTTGGGTCATTCTGAGACCACATATCTTGTGCAAGGAACTGCAGCAATAACAGACCAGTTGAGTTGAAACTGTGAGAATAGAACTTCCCTTTTGTCCATCCATCTATGTGTGTTACGAGCACCCCACCTATGACAACACTGCAGACTGTTTTAAGACTTTGGCAACTAGTAGTTACAGTTTGAAAAACACACTGAAAAGTACCCTGAATCTACACTCAAATTGAGTGACAATCTAAAAATCACAGGGTGGTTGTTAATATTTCCGTTTCAAATTGTGTGTAATGTGTATCTACATATAACTGAAAAACACATTGGAAAGTAGAACGATAAAGCATAGTGTTTGTAACACAGAGGCCATATAGCAAGAAGTTAGCTTCCTGTCAAGGCAGGAAGCAGGAACACAGTGATAGCATTAGTTTCAGCACCCACCTGCTTTTAATTTTTAATGACAGGAAAGAGGAACCTCATATGGCAGCATGGTGGATGATGATTGCTGGGCTGCATGAGTGCACATTTCCAATTTGCATGTGCTGTGCTGCTCATTACATCAGGCCTAATCTTAGCTACAGTTTCTTGAGGAATTCAATGTTAATAAGTTAGTCATTTATCAAGAACACCAAACATTAGCCTTGTTAGGATTTGCTCCTCTGTTTCTGTGTCATATCTATGCAAATTAAATAGATATTGGAGAGGGAATTATGACCTTTTAAACTTACTTACAAAAAACAGTATTCAAACGCAATGAATTAGTGTGGATTTATTGTTTTGTTTTTGTTTTTTTACCGTGGCATCGAATCAGTATCGAGAATTGTGGAATTTTACTGGTATTGGTATCGACTACTCAATTTCTGGAATTGGGATATTCCTATAATCAAAAATGAAAGTAGTTATAATTTGCCGGCCTTAAAGGAATAGGGAATGAGATAAAGATCCTTCCCTTACACCCTTAAAACATAGTCATTACTTTGGGTTTTGGGTTTTGGTGATATAGCTATATGGCACCTTAAATATTTTATTGTTATTTCTTGTCTCAGATATACTACCTTCCCCTGTTCCTCTGGCAATTGAACCCGCTTCAAACTCTTCTGCAAATTATGTGAAAGTAAGGATGAACATTTGTTTAGATGAAGCAACATCTGATTTGTTTAACAAAATGTCTCCAACTGTTGGCCACTGCTTAGCTCCCCTGAGGTAATGTCTATGGCGCAGGGTTGTTTTTCACAACAATACAGTAAAATGAGTTAGTTATATTTACTCATATGAAGTACAATAGGAAACTGGGCATTCCTGTTGGGGAGAAAATTGGTAAAACATTTGCAAAATTAATAAAATAAAACAAGAAAATGAAGTGTGACTAGTTGTTCGTGTAAAATGACCACCAAACACAATGTACGCTACGTACAGCTCTCATCAATACTGCTAATTGGATCCTTTTGGTAACTGTAGAAGAAAAAAAAAGCACAGGGAGCACAGGTAGAGGGAGGAGGGCTGGTTGGTCTTTCTAGATCTGCTTTAAGAAAACAACCTGTATTAGCTGCACGATTATGGCCAATCTGATAATCAAGATTAATTTGATCAATATTAAGATCACAATTATTTATCACGATTATTCATTTATTTTAGCATCAAAATATGTTTGCACTTTCATCTTTAAATCATCAGAGCACTGCTTTCATTTTAATGTTATGTTACACTTTTCTGTTTATGTACAAGTTAGGGCTGCACGATATTGGAAACAACTGACATTGGAATACTTGTTTTTGCAATATATTGCAATCTGAAAACATTTTCTGTGAGCGGAGCACGCATTTTAAATGTCAATATCGTAGGCGATCGTGTTCATTTTTAATGTGGGAAGCCAAAATCGGGAAGTTGGGATCCGCACAGTATGGCGATTGAGCTACTGGACTCCCATGATCCTTTGTCTCAAGACTCTTTTTTCCACAGCTCCACTCCCTCCACAGACCTCCATGCGGTTAACGACCGAATTGCGGTCACACCTGCAGAAAGCAACACTGCAGCCCACAGCATCGGATGGCTCTCTGATCACAGGACTCTCCTTTGATGGCAGAGGACGGGCGCCTGTCCAAAGTAAACATGTTTAGTGTACGCAGGCTCTCCACAGCTGGCTAGCCTTTAAAACAAGGAGTTAGCAAGGAGCTAACTGTATTCTGCAGGATCACAAATGGAGTTATCCCTTATATTAACCTTTATATTTTGAGTAATATGGCAGGTAGCTTTAGGAGCATTTTTCAACTGAAAGCGAAACCTCAGGGTTAGCGTGTGCTCTCGTAGGTAGGAGACGGGCCCAGTGCCATAATCCATCCATGAATATAGCTATTTGACTCATTGAGATTAATATTATTTTGACTTTTAACTACCACTTTATACATATTTAAAACTGGTATACTTAAACTTATATAGACATAATATTGTGTTGTCTACGATGAACATTGTCATCGTTGAATCAAGTAAAAATGTAACCAAACTTGGAAGTGTTTTTCTCTGGCCTCTGGTGTGCGCTAAAGCTGTGAATCTTCACTGGCCTCACGATTCCTTTTGATAACAATTCACCTGTCAACGATTCTCGATGCATCTCAATGTATCGCATCATCAATTTTCTATACAGCTGCACATGACTACTTTTTCGTCAGTTAATACTCTTTTCATTTTTTTTATTTCAAAAGTGCCTTAAAAAATCGTACTACAACAGTCTATAACAGCGGTCCTCAACCTTTTAGCACCACGGACCGGTTTCATGCAAGACAATTTTTCTACGGACTGGGGGGGCAGGCATAACAAAACACAATAAAGTGCAAAACATATTATTTAATTATTACATATATAATTTAAATGTAATTATTCCATTTTATATTCTATAAATATATATTTATATTACTGTGTGTGTGTGTGTTCAGGTCGTGGACAAACGAAGAGGCCACAGTTGATCTCTCCACTGAGTATTCAGAAGCTTTATTTACTAAAATACTGTTCACTGTCTGGGTTTAGCTTGAGAGGAGAAGCTAAAACATGGGATAACATTAATATTGGTATCTTTTTTACGATAATAAACTGAAAGAAACTTTGCATCCACATCCACACAGCACTCCACAAGAGATATTTTTAAGCGGCGAAGGATCAGCAGGCCTCCGAATACTTTTCTTTCTGTGTACATGCAATTTTTTATCTGCATCCAAACATCTTTTTACTGCAATTTTCGGTGCATTTGTCCTTCCTTCTCATCACTTCCGCCACGGCTGGATCTGACCCAAATTTTAAGCAATCCACTAAAGCAAACAAATGCATTTAATTTCTGAGTGTTTAAAATTGAGGACATTTTCAACGTATCATTAGAGCTGAATTTCCCTGTACAGTATGTAGAGTAAAACTACTTGTTTGTTGTAAGCAGCTTATCAGCAAATGCAATACGGAAACAGTTTTTATCATAATAGGACTTATTTGGTGACGTTGCATATTATTAATCACGATTATTTAGCATTTAGAAAGAACATTTTGTAGCCTACATTTTAAAGATAAATGCATCAATCTGGGGCACTTTAAAAGCAGCATTAAGAGGCTAGATCTATGAAGAACTATAAAGGCAAGGGGTTTGCTGGATTTATAACAACAGACGGAATGCGGCACAGTTATTGTTTCATGTCAATTATTTTGTTTTCATAATATTTGGAAGACAAAATCGTAATTTTAATTTGATTAATTGCTCAGCCCTTTTTAATATATGATGTGTAATAAGTTAATGCTGTAATGCAAATCTTTCTTTGTCCTTTTTGTCCGGTCCAATACTGGTACCGCACAAATGGACACAAATTTATGTGAAATAACGGGAATAAAATTGAAATACAGGCGATATTTGCTCAGGCTGTATTTACCATTTCACAAGTAGATGGAAACAAACATTTTTCCATTGCCATATCTTGAGACATAATTTGTCAATTACATACAATGTGAAATGTGCCATGCAGTGAATAAGCTAGCTAGCAAGTTAACTTACTGGGAAAGCTAACAACAATTTGTGCTGTTTGTGCACACTTAGGGTTAAATTGAACAACACATTTATGAAATACATTTCACAATAAAGAATGAATGGAAATAGATTATAAATTAAACTCCTCAATTAGCATGCTCAATCAAGCTACATCCCACATGGCAACAGCTAGCTATGGTTTTAGTTTTATTCTACATTTGCTGGATTCTGTGTGGGTGGTTGTGTAAAACGTATGTAAATAAGCAGCCCAGGTTTTTATTTGATGTGCTGATAAACACAGGTGTATCAGCAATGACTCAAAGTTCCAGATAAAACGTCTTTCGACAAATGCTATTAATGTTTCTTTTTGGTGGATTAACTGCTTAAGCCTTCACAGTTCAAATATAATAATCTAATCAAATTTTATTTATAAAGCCCAATATCACAAATTACACATTTGCCTCAGGGTTCTTTACAATCTGTACAGCATAAAACACCCTCTGTCTTTAGGCCCTTTACAAGGAAAAACGCTCCAAAAATGACCCCAGATTAACGGGTCACCCACCTACACATTTAATATTTGGCAGTGAGATGAAGCAAAGGGGGCCGACCAGAAATTCATTAATTTGTTTATGCTATCTAACCGTTTCTTTTCCAGCCTTTCTGTAGTTGGTGAGGGGTGGGTTAGCACTTCAGCATGGCAGCATGGGAACACTGGAGCCTTAGTCCACTTGATTGACACTTGTGAAGAAAAGTGTTGTTAAATAAAATGGTAATTGGGTAAAAATTGTGTTTTATAATAAAAACGGCTGGAAATTACCTGTAATAACCTTTGCTATTGTGAAAATAAGATCCTTGCAGCCTTGCACTTTTTGGCATAAAATGCTGTTTTGCTAAAGCGATGATTTGGATCTGCCACTCGCAACAAACAATTTCAGTAATGTCAGCTCTTCTATTCATTCTGCATGGTAGATGTGGATTCACAGAATGTTTTAGATGAGCAAAAAGAGGCAGAGCTGTGACTCTGTACTCTGATTAAAAAACTAAAGTTTTAAAAAAACAATTGTGTTACTGATGTAAACGGACCTGGGGTCCAGCTAGCAACTTTTACTTTAACATACAATGTGATCTCTCGATTCACAATGCACAAAATGCACAATGGAGCCAGTAGAAAAACGTTCAATTTCAGCCATGTGTGTTGCTAGGTATTGTAAGGTGATTTAGATTAGATGGTTCAGACAAGGATATGTTTATGCAGCTGAGCCGAAAAAATTACCTTGGCTAGTTTTACTATTTTAAATAAAAATGTTTGCCTTGCCAATTCTTACCTGACAGCCTACTATCAAAATGGCACATTGTTATATATACTTTTTAAGATGTGTTTTCATTTTGGCATTGTTTTCTTGGATATAGAACTTAGATAACATTGTTACCTAGAGTTTTTACCGTTACTTATACACACATAAATGGTGGTCCATTTAGCTTGTTATTGTCTGACACTACAAACCACAAATGTGACAAACATGTAAAACATTAACAGCTTCCTGGAACCAGTAAAGTGTTCATTGAAAAATGATTTAAACTTGATGCGTATTTCAAAAGCCTCAATTCAAAGTATACATTTGATGGCTTTGTTTAGTTATGTGTGCATGAAATTCAATGGCAATATTTCTTTTTCTACCATACTTTTAAAATGTTAATCCATTTTCACCTTTTACACAGAAAGTCAGACATATTCAATTCCTTTTTTTATTTTTTATTTTTTTTAATGTGATTCAATTCATTAAAATTGATGTCAATATTTGCTAAAAAAAAAACTATACAACACAGCTGTCAGCAGTCCCACATTTTTCCATATTAAATACATTGTGACCACCCTCCATAGCATTTGATTATTCAATACTTTAGAAATCATGAATGGCCTGTCTTCCCAGGCACTCCCAACGCCTCCCAAGAGGTGTGTTCCAGGAGTCATTACAAGCTGTGACAGCACTTTGGACATTTTTCCAAATAAACAGTTATACAGTTAATGACCCTGTTGGAGTGATTGTTGAGAAATTCAGGAGACGCTTCTCTTCCTAAATGTTAGGTCATCCATATTATTTATTATTAATTTATGAATGTAGCATTTCACTACAATTTCACTAGATGGCGGTGTTACTCCAGCTGAAATACATGACGAGCATTGGTACTGTTGGCTGTGGACTCATAGATTTTGTCCTCATTCATCGTTTCCTAACCCTTCTATATCAGAAATTAAAATATATAGTGGTTTGATATTATTAAAAAAGAAAAATTTTAAGCATATGGGATATTTATATATATATATATATATATATAAAACTATAGTTATATATATATATATATATATATATATATATATATATATAAAACTATAGTTATTTATATATATATATATATATATATATATATAGTAATAGTATAACTATAAAAAACAAATCAAAAAACAATCTGCACGTTATTTATGAAATATTAATTAATATAATGTGTGTGTGTGAGATGACAAGTAGTGATTCATCGCAGCGTTCTTTACAATAATGTGCAACCAGCCACATAGGCCTCCCTTCAGGAATGTTGGTTCACAGTATTTTTGTAGTGGTGTTGTTCAGTATATACACGCACATATTATGAGCTATTGTCATGCTGTTGTCATGCGCTGTTATCAAGCCAGGTTTTAGTCTAGACAGAGGGCTGAAACTGAGAGAAAAATATGCATTTACAATTTTAACCAGTTTATTGTGGAGTTTAATTGATTGGCAAGCTAAGGTTTTCTCTGTGCAATAACATACAGCAAAGAATTTGGTCTTTAAATTTAACTATAACCAATAGGAATGATGGTTAGAACATGTTAAACGTTTGCTGTTTGCAGCTTACTTTATAAAAATATTGATTAGAGCAGCTTTTAGTATTTGTAACGGGCCATTGCTTATAAAAGCTATTTGTATGAGAAACCTTCATTGGAATACATGTGAGCCATCTTGTCATTTTGCATTGAATGCTTTCTTATACGTAATATTACATTCTGCCATACTGTAAATACTATACATATACACTCCATAACACACACTGACCAACATGTGCGAAGATGTTGTGTCAGCATTTCCAGATTGTTAAGTGCAGCTGTTGTAAGGAAGCTCCATTAGGCTGCAGATGGACCTATGCAAAGTGACATATGAGCAAATTATTTTCATTCTGACACTTTTCTCTACTTTGCCATCTCTCCCTTCCTGCCTTACCCCCTTCTTCTTCTTACAACTCCTCACCTTGCTTGTCTCTCTTAGGTCTATTTATGATGACCAGCCCAACACCCACAAGCGCTTCATGGAAAAGCTGGATGCCAGGATAAGGAACCATGACCGTGAGATTGAGAAGATGTGCAATTTCCACCACCAAGGCTTTGTGGACGCCATCACAGAGCTCCTCAAAGTCCGCGCTGATGCTGAGAAACTGATGGTAAGAGAGATTACTGTAAAGAGGACTACAGGCCAGAAGCAGCGATAGCAGGACAGTTTGGTCTGCAACCCACATTGGCTGGCAAATTTAAAAATATAGTGGCCACATGAACTCCAACCAATTACCAACTAGATTGTTAAAGAATCAAATTAACTATGTTTTTCCGTCATCAGGTCTGATAGAGTTTTAGGCATTTTAGAGAGACAACTAGAACTTATTCTGAAATAATCCACTATCAGTGTAGGGAAAGATTCACTATAATACCTCCCAAAAATGTTAGTGTTCTGTTCATTACTGTTCCAGAAACATTTAGAGGGCTTTTTATATTGTTACACATTATTGCATTATACACATATTATTATTATTATTATTATTATTAGTTTGAACAGTGCCATTGTCCTAATTACAGGTGGCCTGTGTGCATGCACCCCTTACATTTAAAAGTTCTATTTATCATCTTACTTCAGTGCACTGTGGCGCAGTAATATTGGCATTAGTAATTTATCCTCTGCAGTATATAGAATTTTATATCACCATTTTGTAGCACAGTATATAGCGACATAATGCCCACATTGGTCCAACACAACCAGAGAATAGCTCCTAAAATACAGAACCATAAAGCAACATGTATATCATTTTACATTATAGGCTATATCATCATATTTAAGCATAATACATGCTTGATTTGATATGAAATTAAATGAAACTATGTTGTTACTGACAGCACAACATAGCTGTGAGATCAAATACTAGTTGTTTGACAGCATCATGTGATTGATTGAAAGTAAGGCTGCATTGTAAGCAGAAGGAGGTTGAGGCAGTTGTAAATTCTTGAAGAAATTTCACCTTTTATCCAAACTCCACAAAAGAAGCTTTTTGGATGAGAATTGAAACGTTATCAAGAATTGATATTAAATCCAGCTGCCTTTTTAGTTTGCACGTCTACATAGGGTTAATCTCTGTAATGGGACAAGGTGGCTAATGAGAAAAGACGCTGTCCCATAATGGAGAGGTCATAAGTTCTGCTCCCTAGTAGCTGACCAGTGCAACGTTTTGTTGTTTTAGATAACAGCCTTGGTTAAGTTTCTAGAAACATCAATTATCTCTTTGCTCTCAAGCACTTTTGCTGTGGTGCCGGGCCCGAGCAGAATGAAAAAAGAAGCAGTGATTATGTAGTCGGTCCCCCCTCGTTTAGAAGTTTCACTGTTGAAAGGATTGTCATCAAAAAGCCGACTGGTCAATTGGGTCATGGCTCTCAGCCGTGTGACAAGAGCCGAGAGTTCAAAAATCCCCATCCAGAATTGAGAAGTTTGTCACTGAATCTGTGAGAAAGAGCCTGTCACAAGCCATTAAACCCCATGAAAAGCCCAGTGCACCGGCGATGGGTTCAGGTCCTCGCTGCCTGGTTAATCTAAATTTGCCTGCCTTTGTCCTTGCCCCTTCATGGACAATGAGCTGATTACAAGGCTGAGCAGCTGCAGCGAGGGAGGTAGAGAGGGAAAAGAGAGGGCATGTAGAAGGGGAGCAGACAGAGAGAGGAAGGACAGATAGACATGTGACAGCGTGTATGGCTGAATCGAGACCAACTTATTCATACGTTCCAAAAAAAAAAAGTATTCAACGATCAACATTTTGAAAACATGAAGCCATTCAAGTGCTCCCTATGAGAATGTCATGGAATTAAACCAATATTTGGGTCTTAGACTCTGAAAATAAAAATGCCAATGATGGGTGCACATTTTCACCACCACGTTAATAACACTAAGAGGAGGACCTCTAATTTATAGATGAAAAATTGCAAGATATCTCAATATTAAACCTTCAAAATTCAAATCTGGGCTTCTTTGTGTTTTCTACAGGAAGCAGTTGCCAGTGCACTTTTAAAAGGTTTTATGACATTTTCACCTTTTTGTCAATAAATCAGCCCCAAGCCCATCAAATACTACTGAAAACTTAAATCTTTCAAATCAGTTCACAAATATAATGCATTTGTAATATATTGCTCAGTAATTTCCGATAACAGCTAAACTCTATATTTTTTTTTTACCAAAGGTTACCTAAACTGAAGGAAAGGGGGCGTTTGTTGGGGACTATTTTTTGCAGCGGACTAATACACATTTGGTGCTCTAGCAAGTATTTAGAGCAGCAGAAGGTGTACAGTTGAACTGTACAGTTGAACTGATGTCTGTGTTTTTATTTTAAGGGTCAAGTGACAGACACTAATCGAAGACTACAAGAGGCTGGGAGGGAGGTAAGTCCACGTACAGTATGAGTGTATGCATGAATGTGCAGAAGACAAAAACTGCTTTTTATTGTGCGGTCAGCACATATTGCCTGCTTGTAATAATGCAAAGACAGTTCTGCATTCGACATGACCATTCCTTAACCCAGCAGTTAACAGTGGTGGCCTCTTTCTCATTGTTTCCTCCCATTGTGTGTTCCTTCCCTCAGGTGACAGCTCAGACAGAGGAGGTGATTCGCTGTCGGATCCAGCAGATGAACATGGCCACCACTGTGGAGAAGCTACAGCTCTGTATACCAGGTACCACTGCTGCTTGTGTATCAATATGATGGTCACTTTAATTCTAGTGTACTGTAAATGTGACTGCAGGGTGCCACTGGAGTCCATTTGTGTATTTTTGAGGAGGTAGTAAAGTATTTAGGTACTAAATCTTTAAATGTTAAGGAGAGCTGCTTTAGTTTCTCCTTTATTATCTGCCGTAGGGTATGTAATGCAGAGCTATAATTTATAAAAGGAAAGGAGGTACTGCTGTCCGACAAGCCCTTGCTCCAGCAAAAGAAGAATGATAATTCTGGTGTTTCTGACCAGTTAATATCCATCAGGTTTGATGATAGTGATGTTTTTTGGGTTAAAATAAGGCAAGGCAAGTGAGCTTTATTGATATAGCATATTAGAATGACATTTAAAAATGAGATGAAAAGAAAGAAAATACAAATGTAATACACCACAAATACAATTACAGTACAGTAATAAGTTGTAAATATAGGTGCAGTAGAGATACTAATCAATCAAAGGCACATGAGAATAATAAGGTTTTTTACTGAAAAACACCTCAACATTTGAGGAGCTTCAATAGAGCTTTAAAGTTGCGAACCTTAAGGCACTGGGCTCTGCATATCCCTTGTCTTCCCATCTCCCAGGGAAGTGACTTATTCTTAGGCCTTGTACCAAGAGCGATTCATATATTGCCAGACAGACAGACAACACTCTGGTTTCTTCGTAGTCTTGTTGGTGTTAGTTAGCCTTGTGTTAACAGTAAATGTTCTGCATTTATAAAACGCTTTTCCAATCTCTGCGATCACTCAAAGCGCTTTACAACACATCAGCATTCACCCATTCACACACATTCATACAGACTCAGAGGCTACTGTACAAGGTGCTACATGCTCAATGATAAACATTCACACACACTCACACACCGTTGGTGATCGGGAGCAATTTAGGGTTAGGTATCTTGCTCAAGGACAGTTCAACATGCTGACTGCAGAGGCCGGGGATCGAACCACCAACCCTCCGACTAATGGACGACCTCCACCTCCTGAACCACAGTCTGTTGTTATCAGTCTATATTAAAGTGGTAGCATTCACACACAGTCGTTCATCTCCATGTTCTGTTGGGTGTATATTTTCGAAAGATGTTTGTGAAAGTCTTCCATGGAAAAGGGGGGTCACCTTGCACTAGCTTCAGCTAATTACAGGTTTGTAATCACAAGGCTTGTACTGTTGGGAGGACACCCCTGCACAGTACTGAAGAAGCAGTACAAGCGCAGAAGTAGTACAAGTATGCATAGGTACTTTAAAAAATAATTCAAGATGAGTTAATACAACCTTTAGAAGCTGAGTATGAGGCTATTTTATCAATGGAATTAGTAGAGCACTTTAGGTGTCAGATGCTGGAGGATCGACTCAACAAGCACAGGGTCACACACTGGAGATCTGAAACTGCAATCCAGCCCACCGGTAACCTGAAATATTTATATACTTGAGTTTTCTTGGGTTGGAACATTTTTAGTCTAGTTTGTTATATTTCATAAACCTATGTTTATTTGTATGCATTTGTTCTGCAGGAGCAAAAGTTAATGAATTGCTTGAACTACTGATTCTGCCACTGACACTGTTTCCTGTCTTGTCATCCTCTGCAGTGCTGGAAATGTACAGCAAACTAAAGGAGCAGCTGGAGTCCAAAAGGTATCCATCTCACAAAGCATGTCATCACAATGTGATGTCATCACAATGTGATGTATTACTGTGATATTAAAAAAAGTAACTTCAACCAGTCTAATAATCTGGTTTGCCCTACCAACGAGTGGTGACAGCATCCTTTTCCCCACCCGGCACAACTGTGAAGTACCGTAGCCCTATAGTGCCATGCTGCATCCCAGCTGGGCGTGCTCGCAAATACATGAGAGCGACTGTGGTGTAGCGTGGTACTATAGCACTACAGTAAATTGCGGTTGCCCAGATTTAGGAAAAAGCTTGCTGTCACTCAAGGTTTAACATACTTTTACCTCTCAACCCATAGAGGCTAGTGCATCTGTTTATTTCCTTCTTCTAAAATCTAGTGGGGACTTCCTGTTAACTTAACAGCAGCTGAAAATCTTTTGCTGTCCTCCCGTGGTTAAACGTCTCACCTTGGTGCAGTGATGTACAAGTGTACTCCAGGGTGTGTCCGTACACTGTGCAGCAGAGTACATGTCTGACCACACCAAACCATACCCATCAAATGTATAAATTAATGAATGAATAGTTTTATTTTCTGGCCATTTACATCAGCCTTCACTCGTGGAATTAGACAATTAATCAACAATAAACTGGTCATTTCAATAGTTGAACCAAAAATCATCTAGTGACACATATTGATCTCATACAAATATGAATAGACTACATATAGGAGGTAGATCCCAGGAGATCCAACAATGAATATTAACAATTAAAAACAATGATGAAAATGAAATAACAAAAATATGCGCACAGCCTCATAAATACAAACATAATATACACATTTAAGCAAACACAACCCAAACAAAAACCCTACATATATATATCAGTTCACATGAGTTAAAACATTGTGTTCCTGATTCAGTTCATGAGTAAGCAATAAAGTTAAGTATGGGGATTTTCACAAAACGTATTATCAGAAAGGTAATAAATTAAAGCCCCATCCTCAAATCAAACCTATCATCATTGAGGCTGGCTGTGGTCCGAGCTGGAAATTTGAACCACAGTAGGCAGTGAGAGACTGCAAGTTACTTAGTAGGTGTTACCAAATCAATGGAGCAAACTTCATACATGTTTCTGTTGTCCATACTAAACATGTGTTTAAGCTAGACAGCGCAAACCAAACCAAATCTGCACCATCATCCTGTATTGATGATGCAGGTTTCCACTTCTATGTGGGTTTGATTGAAATTCATTTTTGGTCATAAATACATCAGGGGAGGGGAGTTCACTTTGGACAGGAAAATAATGACCCTTTCTTGTTCATTACTGTGTACCAAAGGAAGAGGCCATTCACTGGCAGGACAATTGACCCTCAGTGTGCCCTTGTTCACAACAAGGCCCCCTCGCTGCAGCTCTGTCACGACCCACAGCCAATCCAAGGCAATTAGACCATGCTGACCACCTTGTGGGATGTGTGTGTGTGTGTGTGTGTGTGTGT
Source organism: Bovichtus diacanthus (assembly GCA_943590825.1). Taxonomy (NCBI): domain Eukaryota; kingdom Metazoa; phylum Chordata; class Actinopteri; order Perciformes; family Bovichtidae; genus Bovichtus; species Bovichtus diacanthus. Next base: position 5,957,036 of record CALSBV010011050.1, on the reverse strand, counting down.
GTGTGTGTGTGTGTGTGTGTGT
>CALSBV010011050.1:5923598-5938881 GCA_943590825.1 Bovichtus diacanthus | reverse complement strand
ATATGAAGGTATGTTGGTGGGACTCTGTAGTGATTCTCAATAGTTGCAATTTATATGTCTGTATTTTCTTGAAGATAAACAGGTTGTAGGGTAGAAAAAACTTTGCTGATCTGGTGCTGAATCAAAACATCAAACTAAGGCTTCAGAGATTCACACTCAAAATATCTGCACACTATTAAAACACAGCACACAGCCATTTTAATTGTGCAACGTTTCCATCGAACAGAGATCTTCGTCAGGCATTGTAAAATCCTCTATATATTTTTTTAAGCCTGAAGTTATCAAATTTGTTACAGCACATCATCTGAACTTAAAGTACTACTTTACTTTAGTTTACTATAAGTTCAGTTGGGTTTTAATGGAACAGTTCTTTCAGAGAAAATCTGAAAATCAACAACTGCTTATAAACTCAATCCGTTCCCTGCGATGCAGCTCATTAGACAAGATGTGTCCATGTTCCTTTTTATACTGGCTGCTTGGTTGACATGTTAATCCTAGCCTTAGGTGAAGGGTTTAGGAGGCATCCACAGGCTGAGGTTACACAGAGGTCACCCTTTTACGTTCCCTTTATCTTATGGCTTCTGATTCCGTAGCTATAACTGCTTTTTAGATTGTTATCCTCTAACCATTTAGAGTGATTGAAAGTCAAACATGTAGGGCAACTGATGAGGCGTTAATAACACACGAGGATGCAAAAAGGCTTGGAAACAAGTTGGTCAACAGAGAAATATTTGAGTGCTAGTATTTGTTGTTGCCTGCAACTTAGTTTATGTTAATGCACTGACTCAAAACCAATCTTCAAGAATAATCTACACCTCAGTAATTAAATGTACGATCCATATAACACATGTGAAAAGTCGCATTGACTTTAAGAAAAATGCTCACATTGCCTATAACTTGAAACTTGCTTATTCATACAGTATTTTGTTTAAGTGGCCACTTTAATAACTGGTGCCTGAGAAATATTTTGGCCTTACTATCTATAAATTCTTTATAGAGGCTGTTCTATGGAGAAAAGATGCACTTCCATTATTTTTCATGCAGCTTTTGAATTTTTACCTGTACTTAGTTTTACTATTGTATGCCCCTAAATGCAATTTATGGAAATACAGTCAATGCATTTATGATATAAACTGTACTGGTTTAGTTTATGTTAAGATTGCGACAGTATTGCACTAGTATTGTGCTTGTGCCGCTGCTTCTTGGGTTTTCGAAGTGAGTCTTGGCACGTGTTTATAGTAGCAATGCTACAGTACCTTAACTTAACGGTATGGATAAATGTGCAACGAGTGTATCACAAACACACACATCCTCATGTCTATCAGCGGTAACATAATGGCACAGAAAGGCGTGCTATTTTGTGGAAGAAAACGGAGAGAGACGTTCCATAGTGGCCGTTAGTGGACGCGGCCAGCGTGTTGTGTGGATGTTGATGCTATTTTCAATTTTACCGCTTAGCGCAGGCACTAACTAAAGTCCAGCCGGGCGGAAAAGGTATTTCACAGTTCACTGCACTCCCTCTGGTCCTCAGCAACACACATGCCAAGCCTGAAGTAGATCGGTCCGAGTGTGAATCAGTCAAATATCACATTCAGGGATTAGTTTGTGACACAGTACATGTGTTGAAGCTCCGTAGTGATTTGGCAAAAAGCTGACAGGAAAAAGTGATTGAGCCAGGATGTGTTGGCTTTACCTGCGGTGGACAAACTATACTAATTGTAAGAGAATATCATTGTTGCAGTCTTATGACTCATCTCTCTAAGATTAAAGGTGTGAATCAATATGAATGCTGCTTGGCACAAAGTCATGTAAATTGTTAGTGAAAGTTGTAAGTTACTTATTTACACAATGCTTGCGAACGAGCTTGCAAGTGTTGACATTCCCACAGAGACGAGCAAACAGTGGCATCAGATTGAGCGTGGTGGTGTGATTGCATGCAAAGTTAATGGAACGACATGAGTGATTTTACTCTAGGCAAATATGCATCCGTCAGTTGAAAATGTTTGAGGCCCATATGAATATGAATATTTGAGAGTTAAATAAAATCTGATAACGATATATTGACTGATCTTTTTTATTTTCTTTTTTTTTTACATAAGCTCAAAATATAAACAAACAATTCTTCCATCCGTTAGATGTGTTTTTGTTGTAGTTTTCTGCACATGTTGTTCAGCCTTTTTAAAAACAACATTTTCACTGTGGCCAAAAATAGTTTGCTCTCCTGCTTACTGCGCATAAAGGCACGCACCTGTACTAACCGGGCACTCTAACAGCAATCTAACAGCGTCATAAATGTAATTTATATAACCACAATAACAAAAACTCATGCTTTTTAAGGTGTAAACATGGGGTAGGACCCAGTGTAAAAATGATCTAGAGTTTACCTTGTCTCACCTCTGCACCACCAGTCTCTGCTGACAAGCCCATAGTCACAGAAAGAATAGCCTCGCCTTCCATTATAACTCCTTTGATACCAAACAATACAAGTCAATGAGACAATAGCATCTAACGGAAGACATCCAAATTGAAGTGCATAAAGGGAAGGAAAGCAGAGACGGATTTCTAGAATTTCAGAACGCCCTGACTTATTGTTTCAAAGTAAAGGTGAAACCAAGGAGTTTCACAACAAACCATTAACTAATTTCACAGGGACGATGATTTATCTCAAACCCGCCTTTTAGGAAATCACACACACTTCATTCTCTTTTTCTTCTGCTCGGGCTCCTTCCATTAATCATAAACATTCACCTAAGCCTAACCCTGGACATCAGCTGGATGCAGCTTTGTCATTTCTTGGTTGCAGTTCAAATTTTTACTGAAATTGTTTTGGAAGTGAAGTCATCTTCAGAAGACACATTTCCTATATTTTCCTATATTCCTATAAATATTAATTTTTTAGCATTGTTTGTGTTTTACAGCATACTGAAAACATGTTTGTGGATCATTTCAAGTTGTTGGTGGTGACAGGTTCTTTGACAGGGACTTTCGGTCGGCACCAAAGTGCTTCTGGCGTACTGTCCGGCACCTCAGGAGGGGGAAGCGGGGAACCATCCAAGCTGTTTACAGCAGGGATGGAACACTGTTGACCTCAACTGAGGAGGTACTCGGGCGGTGGAAGGAGCATTTTGAGGAACTCCTCAATCCGACTAATACGCCCTCTTTGATAGAGGCAGGGCTGGAAGATTATGGGGGATCATCAGCAATTTCCCTGGTGGAAGTCACTGAGGTAGTCAAACAACTCCACAGTGGCAAGGCCCCGGGGATTGATGAGATCCGTCCAGAAATGTTGAAGGCTTTGGGTGTGGAGGGGCTGTCGTGGCTGACACGTCTCTTCAACATTGTGTGGAAGTCGGGAACAGTGCCTAAGGAGTGGCAGACCGGGGTGGTGGTTCCCCTGTTTAAAAAGGGGGACCAGAGAGTGTGTGCCAATTACAGGGGTATCACACTGCTCAGCCTCCCGGGTAAAGTCTACTCCAAGGTGCTGGAAAGGAGGGTTCGGCCGATAGTCGAACCTCAGATTGAAGAGGAACAATGCGGATTCCGTTCTGGCCGTGGAACAACGGACCAGCTCTTCACTCTCACAAGGATCCTGGAGGGGGCCTGGGAGTATGCCCATCCGGTTTACATGTGTTTTGTGGACCTGGAGAAAGCGTATGACCGGGTCCCCCGGGAGATACTGTGGGAGGTGCTGCGGGAGTATGGGGTGAGGGGGGCGCTTTTGAGGGCCATCCAATCCCTGTACGCCCAAAGCAAGAGTTGTGTCCGGGTTCTCGGCAGTAAGTCGGACTCGTTCCCGGTGGGTGTTGGCCTCCGCCAGGGCTGCGCTTTGTCGCCAATCCTGTTTGTGGTATTCATGGACAGGATATCGAGGCGTAGTCGGGGGGAGGAAGGGTTGCAGTTTGGTGGGCTTGGGATCTCATCGCTGCTCTTTGCAGACGATGTGGTCCTGATGGCATCATCAGCCTGTGACCTTCAGCACTCACTGGATCAGTTCGCAGCCGAGTGTGAAGCGGTTGGAATGAGGATCAGCACCTCAAAATCTGAGGCCATGGTTCTCAGCAGGAAACCGGTGGATTGTCTACTCCGGGTAGGGAATGAGTCCTTACCCCAAGTGAAGGAGTTCAAGTACCTAGGGGTCTTGTTCACGAGTGAGGGGAAAATGGAGCGGGAGATGGGCCGGAGAATCGGAGCAGCGGGCACGGTATTGCACTCGCTTTACCGCACCGTTGTGACGAAAAGAGAGCTGAGCCAGAAGGCAAAGCTCTTGATCTTCCTACTCTCACCTATGGTCATGAAGGTTGGGTCATGACCGAAAGGACGAGATCGCGGGTACAAACGGCCGAAATGGGTTTTCTCAGAAGGGTGGCTGGCTTCTCCCTTAGAGATAGGGTGAGGAGTTCAGTCATCCGAGAGAAGCTCGGAGTAGAACCGCTGCTCCTTTGCGTAGAAAGGAGCCAGTTGAGGTGGTTCGGGCATCTGGTAAGGATGCCCCCTGGGCGCCTCCCTAGGGAGGTGTTCCAGGCACAGCCAGCTGGGAGGAGACCACGGGGAAGACCCAGGACGAGGTGGAGAGATTATATCTCCACACTGGCCTGGGAACGCCTCGGGGTCCCCCAGTCAGAGTTGGTCAACGTGGCCCGGGAAAAGGAAGTTTGGGGCCCCCTGCTGGAGCTGTTGCCCCCGCGACCCGACCCCGGATAAGCGGTTGAAGATGGATGGATGGATGGATGAATGACTGTATGCTGCACGCCATCTTATTAAAGTGTATATTGGCAGAAGGAAACCTATAGTATTCCTTTTCCTGCTTCATAGACTTCAGAGGAGAGGTGACATATACAGGAATAATAATTGTTTTCTTGTATATACTGTATATAAAAAAAGAAAAAAATGTAAAAGACAAAGTCAATAACAAACCAAATATTTAATCAAATAATCATTTCAATGTCAAATGCCAATAAATACAGGCAATTCTATACATTCACAAGGGAAAATTGAGCTGCTTATAAAGCAATAAACTCATGTTAAGGGTAACACTGTCGCAGTTGACGAGGGAAATGCTTTCATATAAATACAAAATATCTTTCAAAGGAGCTTCCTGTCCTGCTTATCCATCCAGCTGCAGAAATAAAGAAATTTTGTATAGAGAATATTTTCTCATTTCCAAATGGGTCATAGATAAGTCCAACTTTTACGAGTGGTCGGGATGCCAGTAAAATTCTACCCACAAACCTTATTATAGTTTGGTGGTTTGAGTTCTCGACCGTTAGCAAATCACACACTTGAAAATACCAAAGACAAAATGATGTAACATAATCATGTTATCCGTAAATGTACAGTTTGTGCTATCCACCCATTTTTCGCCATTTATCCAGATTAATGTTGCGGTGGCAGCACGCTATGCAAGAAAGGCCTTCTCATCTGGTGAGCCCAGCCTCCCTGAAAAACCCATTCTGACTGCTTGTGTCCGCAATCAAAGCTCATTGCAGATAGCTATTGAGCAAGGAGCCTTTGGAATTTTGACATTCAACTTAGTGACTCCCAGTAGATCTTTTCCAGGACTTGTACAAGTCGACCTTTCCACAGTGACAGTTGACTGCCACACGCACGCGCACGCACACACTCAGCCTATCTCTCTATCTCTCTGATGCCAAAAGCTGAATATTTCCCAGAAGTGTTTACTATTTCACTGTTATGATAACATGACTCAGCTCGCCCTGCAGAATCCTACTAGATTACACTGATTGTTGTCTTCACTGCATTTAGGGTCATCTGTCAGATGTATGTGACAGAGTGGAGTTGTGTGAATGATTCCCCTGGGTGGGGTTGGATATTGAGAAATGGTTCTGTGAGGGTAATGAGCCTCTGCAGGCCGCATTACATTGACTAAACAGCATATCATAGATAATTTACTGCGAATAAAACACAAGCACAGAATGAAAAGTTCCTCACAACTTTGACAACACATCTCATTTCTAAAAATCTTGTACTGATGTATCATCCTTAGGTATTTTTAAATATCCAGACATGAGTATGTCTCCAAGGATCGCATTGATCTGGCTGCAGTTTTGAGCAAAACTCCAGTTTGGCTTTTGTTTTTGTTGTTCGGCCAATGATGACTGAAAATGACTTTCAGACAAGGCAAGAAACACAAGCAGTCAGACGATCAGATAATCAGTTAATCCAGATGATGGAGGTCAAACTGAAAGTGAGCAGAGCCTGCCCTACAAGCAGGCCTATATTATCAGCAATGTATCACAGGCAGTAAATGACAAGAAATGTAAGTACAGGAATGCCAAGGTCATTTAGAAACAGTCTCCATTACTTTGTTTGTCCACCAGAGAGCACTGACAAGTTTATTTTTACACTGTGAAATGTCCCGTTCTCTACATATCTTAGTCACAATTCTTTAATAACTAAATTGAAGGGAGCCTTATCAAAAATAATTGTTGATGTTAATGATTTATGTAAAAAAAATTGATAGCAGTTAAAAAAAGAAATCCAAGATGCGTCGGGTTCTTGTGAGCGCACCTGAAATGTTACTACCTCACTGCACCAGAAAACAGCGTGCGCACAGAAATTACCTCATCATAACCGATAGAGCCAACCTGAAACCCACTGGAGTTTTCCTTACCAAACCAGTGTTCTACTGGTGTGAGCTGTGAGATGGCTGCTCGTGCCTCATCACTTAGCTCCAGGTGAGAAGAATGGCATTGTTGCTAAGCCTCTGTGTGTTGGAGTCTCTCAGTCAGCTGAATAATGCTATTATCACTAAGCTGTTCTTTCACTGCTCTTTCAACATGACCCAAACACCCAGCTGTTTCACCCTATGACATTAGCATACACTGTGTGTGGGTGGGGCAGGGGGGGTCATCTCCATCAGGTTAACAAGGGGTCGTGGGGGGGTCATTTTAAATGTTTCTGTTTAGACTTAACACTCATCATTTTAAGCAGCACAACTGCCCCCACCCCGCTCACTTCTCCTCTCACTCTTCTGTCTTCTCTCTACGTCTCAGAGTGACGCACTGGCCCGGGATACACCAGTGTTTACCATCGTCACATTGTCTGACTCTTTTCCTGACCTGGCTTTAGGACAGCTCTCACTCCGCTTGCTTTTGATGGGAAAGACACATGTTTGCAGGTTTATCTCATAACTACAGGCATCTACTGCCTTGTTTCAGGATCACTGTTACCTTACGGGAGATGGAAAAGAAACTGGAAGCTCAACATCAACATGTGTGCAGATTTAAATAGGAACAGGTTCCTGTTTCATTGTCAAGTGCACAATAATGCCTCTAACAAGCTGGAATTAACAGGCAACGTGTTGCTTTAGCGAAGCTCTCCTTCAAACTTCACAATAGAAACAGAAGGTTAGTGTAGGGTCAGCACTGTTGGAACTGGATCAGGGGATATCAGCTGAACTATGGACTGACAGTTTAAACCTCTTCAATCTAACCACTGAGTAGACTGCAGAGGGCCCAAAGACACACGGACTAACTCTGTGGTTCCATAATGACCGAGAGTCGATAACACTTTTCTGGCCTGGAAAACAAATTCAAATTGGAAATTCTTCCCTGTCATGCAACACTGTGGAGACATCGGCTAAACAAAGAATCATTTCATTCTTCTTTTGAGGCCAAAACTATTTCAAATGGAAATAATACATTTGGTGTCTGATTTATGCTGTTTTAATCTCTGTTCTAAAATTTTGAAGGGGAAAAAAAGCATCAATATAACAGCCGATTTCAGTTTTTAACGAGAATTCTCATCCCTATTTTGATATTTTGTAGAACTCACTAGGTTTCTAGGTTTCACAATATTGTTTATCATCTCTCTTGGGTGGAGCATTGACCACCTCCCAAACAATCCTGGCTAAAACAGTGTAGTCATTATGTCACATCAAACATACTGTAGGATGTGTACTGTATGTGAAAATGACTCTTTATTACATTCCCCCATCATGTCACCAGCCTTAATCTTCTTCTGATCCTCTTCTGTTCTGAAGTGAGCTTCTGAGTGTTGTATCTGTGTGTGTTTTATAGCTCCTGGATCTGTTCATGGTGTGGGACTGGTCAACTTACCTGGCAGACTATGGCCAACCAACCTCCAAATACCTGAGAGTTAACCCAGCCACTGCCCTGGCTCTACTGGAGAAGTGAGTCTACACACTGCTGGGGACGTGAATGCAACATTTCAACATCACTTTTTAAGGGCCTCCTTTATTCAGGGCTGAGGTGTGGGTGCCAGTATGTGAAGAGCCACCAAGAAACAAATTGGCGAAACTGTCTTTTTTTTTTTTTTTAAATGAATTTCATTCATGTAGCCCAATTTAAAATACAGTGAAATCTCAAGGTGCTTCACTTAAAGGGGAAACAATCATAATACAACATTTTAAACTGGTAAATTACACCAAAAAACAATTCCACCGCGACGCATCGGCCACATTGTTCACTGAAAACTCGAGATTTAAAATATCCTTTGCTCAGACAGGTCTCAAGATTACACTGACCAAGTTTGGAGTTCATGGGGGGTAAAATCTCTAGTCGGAGATAGTTAAAGGCAAAAATCACCTTAAAATTGCAGTTCCTGTTTGGTTTTGAGTATCCCAAGCCGCTCTTTTTTTGCCCTAAATTTTTTTTAATCATAAAAAATACATAATAATAATAATAATAACAACCCATAGAAATTCAAGAGGGTCTCCATTCTAACTTTGTCGGTGATGGGGCCCTAATAAGAGTTAAAATGGGATAAGTACAATTAAAATTAGAGTGCAAAACACGTAAGAGACTAAATATTTAGGGTCTTGAGTTTAAAATAAAAAATACAAATGAAACAGGACCCTCGAGGAAGGAAGTGAGGAACAGATGAGTTTCAAGATTAGATTTAAAAACAGCACGTGAATCTCAGGCCCTAATAGTCCCTGGGAGCTGATTCCACAAGCGTAGCCCCAGGGACGAAAAGACACGATCTCCCATGCGTGCCAGCTTTGTCCGTGGCACAGCGAGGACGTTTGAGCTGACACTGGCCTTTTTGTCTGATGGGGGGTGCCAATGAGAATGGCTTCTAAGTTACTGCCATTTAGCTGCAGGGAGTTGTTGGTCATCCAGCGATGAATGTCATCCAGGCATTTGATATCCCGGAGTAATGCCAGGTGTTCGTCAGGGGAAGTTTGCAGGTAGATTTGTGTGTCATCTGCATAAGAGTAAACTTGATGTAATGGAACCTCGGTATTTTTTGCAGGGGCACCATATAGAATAAAAAGAACAGGGGGACCCCAGAGATAACACAGCTGATGCTGGAGGTGTAATTGTCAACATATTCCTGTTTTTCCGTGAGGTAGGAATGGAAGAAATCAAGGGCAGTGCCTGTAATTCCCAGCTCCAGGAGGCGCTGACCCAGGATGCCATGGTCCAGCAGAATCAATAACCTGGGAAAGCCAGAGTCTGCAGCCATTAGCAGGTCATTTACAACCCTCATCAGAGCAGTTTCACTATTGTGGGACATACTGTGGGAGTGGAGATTGTCATGTAGCTGCAAAACATACTTTCAATAGTGAAGTGGGAATGGGGTCATGGAGCTGCTGGAGGAGTTTATCTTTAAAACAATGTTGAAGAGCTCAGCAAACCATTTCATGGCCGGGCCATCATAGGGGGCATGATCGGGGGAGGGCCAGGTTAGTTTTGGGCAGCCAAGGTGATGTTGTACTTGATCTTTTCAGTTTTTGTTTTAAAAAAAGTCCATAAAACAGTTGTAGTTATCAGCGGGGAGAGTAGTGGAGTTGTAGTGGTCAATGCTCGAGCATCTGATTTATTGTAAAGCAGGTGCCTAGGGTTTTTGTGGCCTGAGTCCATGAGACTAGAGTAGTAGGATGTCCTGGCAGCTCTCGATGCAGAGGAGTATGCTTTCTGGTTTTCTCTGAGGCACAGTTGATGGAGAGTTAAGTCAGTTTGCCTAAATCTGCCCTCTAGTTTCCGGCCTTGATTTTAGAGCTCTGAGTTGGTCAGTGTACCAGGGGGCGGAGCGATGGAAAGACACCAGCAGCGTTTTTTCCATCATGCAGAGTACTGTTGTAATAGTGAACATCCTCTTCAAGTGAGGATGCTGCACAAGACTCGGACAGGGCAGAGGAGAGAGCAGATGATAGTAGATCATAGTCAATATCCTTGGACCTTGGTCATGGAACGTTTGAGGAAGTCAACGGCCAGCGCAAACTTGGGGGCATCCACATGGATATTAAAATCAGCAAGTACCACCAGCCTCGAAAAAGTGGGGCACAGAGTTGTGATACTCAACTGAGGCAGAGGTTGTCTGTCCGGGTGTCTGCAGGACACAGTCTCGGACCACAGGCTCCAGACCGCCTTAGTCCAATACAGGTTGCTGAAGGATGGGAGAAAGCCGTCGGCTGTAGGGGGCTGACTACAGCGTAGCAAGTGTGGAATCTTCAACTGTGTCACAGGTGATAAACTGATCAACTTGCAAGACTAAAAGCAACTAAGCTTATAATCATCAGGTTAGATTTAAATTCAATTAAATCACAGGCGGAGAAGCGTTTCCAAGCGAGCCGAGACTAGAAGATAGAATTAAAACACTGCAAACCACTGATTGGTCAGAGAAAATTGTCAATTGGATTGACACAGGATATCCTGCACAAAGCCACACATTTGAAATAGCCAAGCTAGCGACCGGAATTGTTTTATTCACTCAACCCAGATAAATAAACTACGCCTTACACTACGTCGTACAATTGACAAAAAAGAGACGTGTTTGGTTGCCTGTGAAAGGATTCAACATGTGTTGAAGATGATGTTAACGGCAGTTTCACACGCCGTCGTTACAGTGGTGAGCTAAGTACCCCGCCTACACTTAGGGGGTACTATCCTCATCGCAAAAATAATGTAGAAAAGGGCCAAAAGTGAGTCGAGTAGAATTGGAGTGCAGTCGAGCGGAACCTTGCTAAGAAAACGAGGCATCAGTAACACAAAAGCAGCTTCACCGGAACATTTGTTTCTGCAAGGTTGTTCCGGTGTGGGTGATTATTGCCCATTCACTTCAGACACTAATATGAAAAGATTTGGTGATGGGAAGATTGCTTTTGGATTCATCCAGAACAGTTGTCATAATTATGATGATGATGTATGAGAAACATCAAACAAAGGCCTGTCACCACAGGTATTCTTATGGTTTAAAGAAAAATGTTAGTGTGCTAACACATATTTTTTTGTCTTATTTCTAAAAGGTTTTTAATGAGCATTGTACCATTGTCTTTCATATTAATAACCATGAATTACAATAGTGCTTGCATACTATTTATGACAGACTTCGATATGAACTTGCCGGCTTTGTCTGCTTTCCTTCTCCTTGTGTTTTGGTTTCATTTGTGCTTTTCTGTTCCTCTAAATCTTCTTCTCTGCTGTTTTTCTGCTGCTGCTCAGAGTCTACAGGGGGTAGGTGCAGCTTCCTCACTGCTTTCTTTGGTCTTCTGCATGCATGTTCTGATCATCTAAACATGCTTTCCACCTCCACACCTCTATAGTATAGAGTTTGTCTCCTCTAGCTTGGCACACTAGTGACTTAATATGTATAACATTTTTGTGGAGGTTAAATGTCACTATTAGATACATGAAAATATACATATCAGGAGGAAACCCCTGCTCTCACATGGTGTCACACATATTGTTACCATGATTACAAACTGATCTTGTATATAAATTATTCCTCACTTATACAGATTGGGAATCACTTTCTTAAAAGTCCTCGATTAGCAGATGGATTTAATAGTAGTTTTGCTTTTAAATTCCCCCTAAAATCACATATCGGGTGCCATAAAATCCTGTGATTGGTTTGTTCTGCTTTCACACCACAAATGAAGCGCACCACAGCCTGCTCCGAAACAGACTGAGACCCTCCTTTTAAGGCGGCCTCTGTCCAGGTGTTCAGTACACACCAGAGTTTGATTGCCGGCTTTCACACCAGCCCGGACATTTGTCCGACTCATCTCTTTGACACTCTGTTTTTCTCTCTGTCCAGGATGAAGGACACCAGTAAGAAGAACAACATCTTCTCTCAGTTCAGGAAGAACGACAGAGACAAACAGAAACTGATAGAGACTGTGGTCAAACAGCTGAGGAGCCTGGTCAACGGCATGTCCTCCTAAACACACACGCACACACACACACACACACACACGCACACACAGAGTGACGTGTGCATCACAAAGAGATGTTAAGAATGCAACGTGCATGCAGTCACATGCACACACTGAACTGCCAAGACACTCACAGAGGAAGGAGATTTTTCGCACATATAATGAAGTAATAACACACAAGATGACATACAGAAGAACCCAACAGGGAATTTACACACACACAAAAGGGACAGACAGGCTGCTTATACACACACACTTTATAAAGGCACAGCAATACACACACTGGACAAGGCATGCAGGGATCAGACTTCCAGCAAATACAACACACACACACACACACACACACACACACACACACACAAAGTCATATCCTCTCATTACTGTTATAACTGACTGAATACTCCATGTAAATAGCACGCGCGCACACACACACACACACACACACACACACACAGTAAACAGTTTACTGGACTCTGAACAGTAAAATGTTTGTAACGTATTTTTAATGGCTATGATAAGACAAACTATGTTTTGTACCTTAGTGAGAGTGTAATGGTTGTAGCTGCAGAGGGAGACTGGTCGAGCAGAGGAAGCGACACCCACAAGTACTGGGACAATGAGGTCAAAAGGTTGACAATACGTTTCAGAACCCATGTTCTACATGCGACACGGTAACGCACTCAGAATTAGATTAGAGCACTTTTGTCCTTCTTTGATGAAGATAGAATATATTTTCTCGCATTTCAATCTGAAGAATAACAAAATAATTGTTAACCTACAGAGATCAGTCTATTGGTAATCTACCGATCCAGTTATTCAGTCAAAACAAAAAAAAAAACAGTTTCTCGTTGTGCCAGATGAACAACTTGTAGAATTAATGAAGATATGAACAGGAGGCTATAGCTCAATATCAACCAATCCAGCCAACATCGCCACTTTAACCATTGTGCACCTTTTTAACAAGGGTCTCATGTTAAAAGCTGGAGAAAAAAAACAGACAGTACATTTACACACACACACACACACAAGAAACAGGTGACTCTGAAAAGTGAGGTTATACTGTTAACTCTCTGCAGATATACAGGACAATAAATGTCTTTCTCCAGGAGGAGTCTGGCTGATGAATTATATCAGGTTTCTCTTATCCTCTACCCTTAGTATGGAATCCATACTTACATATTTAAACCATATTTAAATGATATGAAAGAAAACACATTACTGTAACCCAGTTTCTTAAGTGCATGCTGGCGTCGGATCTGAGGTCCTAATGAAGCTGCATGTTGAGTCATAATAAATACTGTTATTTCAGACTGTAATCAATACATTTCAATGACATTTCTGCCATCAAATGATTCGTTAGCGGAGGCAAAGTAAATATGCACGAAGGTTTAAAGTCCAGTTCATTGCACAATGCATTTTTATATAAGGCTGCTGTGTCAGAGCATAAAGTGGAGCACATGTGGCACAGTTACCAGTCAGCCATGAGACACACATGGGTGCTATAAAGACTTTTCCTTGGGTCATCTGATTTAACTTATTGTCCTGAGAGCATTCACATACGTGGCTATTTCTTTTATAGATGTAAGGAATGTGACTTTGGCGTTTTTACCTTTTTCCGTTTTAAACCCACCTTCTGAAAACAATTGGATCAACCAAACCCAGAAAGAAGACTCAAGTTCAGCTCATTGTCCCAATACTTCAGCTGTTGTTACTGTGTATACTGTGTGTGCAGAAATAAAGTGATGCTGCTGAGCTCATGCATGGATGAAGGAATAGGTTAATGGATGATGACGTCCTGAAAGACTGATGTTCATGGAAAAGTTTTGTTGAACTCTTTGGTGGCTTTGCTTGCTGTTTGTCTTCTTTTCTGCCACATTTAACATTTAATCCAACTCCCTGAAACAGAGGGCAGCACAGTGTGTTTGAACATGACACATGGCAGAGAGCGGACACAAGAGAATGTCAAAAATGAGGGTGGAAATCTGAAAAGTGGTCCACAGATTGGATTTCATGACACATCACTACAAATCCATACAGACAGCCTGGGCATCGCAGGTTGCTGTGCTGGACTGTATTAGATTGTGCAGGTGGACACTTCTGGGTTTTGGCAGCAAAGGCTCCCAGGAGCTGGTGAGGATTTTGGCTTGAAGTGTCGGAGCGAGCGCAGCATGAAGCAATCCTAACGGAGGGTTTGCATGAGGTGTCACCGTGTGAGAAATGTGCCACGATCACAGGAAACTGGCATCTGGTATTAACATGCAATCGGTGTCTGGATATGTTTTGGTGTAAATGCAAAGCAATAGGAAGGTGATTGGATCAGCTCGACAACTTCTGCAGGTGTTTTGTGGCCTGATCTCAGCCTTCTGTAAACGTCTGTACGGTTTTGCAAGCTTCCCCACTGCCGGCAGCAACATTCAAAGAGACCTCTGTAACGTCCGCTATCACATACTTACGTAGCCTTGTGGGTATGCAGACATTGTAAGTATCATTTGCACTTTAGAAGCGCACCCAGCCTACAGATGTCTCCATCTGTCCTGTGATCCTAACCTTGTATGTTAAAGCGATTTCTCACGAGTCTTCCACATTGCTTTAATGTGTCCTGGTTGTGGACATGTCCTAGTTTACATATTGAGGAGCGATCACAGTGTGGAAGAATCTAGATGAGAAGATCTCTTAGCAGCAGGTGTGACTGCACCTCCACGATCAGATGTCACTCCAGATACAGATCACAGGTGGATTACCAGGTGGAGATGGCTCTAAACTCCCCAGCACATTTCAACATCCACAGACCAACTGGCACGTGGCATACGTCATCGTGAAGTCTGCGGACCTTGTGCAGGACTTACAGATGTTGGGTTTCCTCCCAGTATCACAGCTATTGTCATTCAGAGCACCACTCAGTGGTGGTGAGGCTGGTCAGGAGACACCAGTGCCCTCTTCCTCCCTCTGTAACTCCTCTCAGTTGTAGGGTTAAGGACATTGTTTATGTGACGTCACCTGCAGTTTTGTCTTACTACACACTCAAACTACTTGATTCATGCTTACAAGAAAACAAGGCCCACATGGGAAATTGTGATGTTATTGGTGATTATATATACATACATATATATATATACATACATATATATATATATATATATA
>CALSBV010011050.1:5885503-5918598 GCA_943590825.1 Bovichtus diacanthus | reverse complement strand
GGATAAGCGGTTGAAGATGGATGGATGGATGGATGGATGGATGGATGAGAATGTTTCATTGAAACTAACTCAGCTGAAAACAATACACTGGTATCTCTGGACTCTCAACTAATTTTGGAGGCATCGTCAAACCGTTTTGACTTCGCACTCTTATGTGACTAAGGATTTGAATGAGTTATTCTCTCTCCTATTGTAACCTACAGCGTGTCTACAGTGAGAGACAGACACAGAGACAGAGTATGATGTCAGTGGACAAACAGTGAGTGACCCCGTGCTGAACCAGGAGCCTGACACTCCCTCTGACCTCCTCCCACTGGGAATGCACCTCAGATTTGCACCTCAAACTACAAATCCCAGAAGTGAAGAAGCAGTTACCATAAAGTGTGTTTTGTAAATCCGTGTAAATGCAGGCCTTTCCACCTCGCTGAACTTTTCTTCAGCACAAAGAGCAATGACAGTAATATAAGGGGAGACCAGGGGCAGCAAGAACACCAGGTAGCACACTGATACGTATCATTAAAGCTGCATATTATCACTCTATAGTGTTGATGTGATAGAGCAGTTGCCTATTTATATATCCAACAATTACAACATTATCATTCATTAAGAGTGCCATTTGTGTCCACTTGATGAATGTAAGTCCAATATTTACTCACTTTTAGCTTTGGATTGGTCTCCATCAACTTCTGAGGGGAAAATCTCTTTAGCTGCTAAATGTTTCACAGCTATGTTGTAATTGTGTCTGCTGCTGCTGAGTGCACGGTGGGTTTTTAGATCTTTTTCATGGAAAACTGCCTGCTGCTCCTGGACACAACGCTATTAGAGCGGTAAGCTGCATGCTTATGTAGATGCTGCACCCAGGGGGGGCCGGGTGGAGGGCCAGGACTGTGGCTGTGGCTTTAGGAGGAGCCCACCTTCCACAACCCTCTAGTCCAACTTGGCAGCATCTACTCAGGGACCCTGCAGAGCTGCTTTGTGAGATAAAACTTGCATTTTAACCACGCGTTCGTGTAGACAAGCGACGGCATCGTGAGCGGAATTGTTCACATACTTACCTGTGTACAACGTGGGTTACTGGAAGATTCCATGAAAGGGCACAACAGAGAACTCAGACATATACAACTTAAGACCGACTGGTCTTCAACCTCCCCCAGTTCTCCCACAGTACACCTCTCCTTCTCCCTTCACCAGTGGCTTCCCCGAATCTGCTTCAAGACTCTGGCGCTGGCCTACCGTGCTGTGAATGGATCATCCAGGCCACGGTCAAAACACACACCCCAGCTCGCTCACTTCGCTCTGCGTCGGCCAATCAGCTCGCTGCTCCCTCACTGCGAGTGGTAGTAGCATTCTACTGCGAACGGACAACCAGGAGCAGGCGGGTAGTGGAATAGCCTCCCTGGTCTTTGGCCCTCAACTGTCTCACTGGCTGGATGGTCAGAAGATGCCGTGGGTGGAGATCATCTCGAAGTCCGATCCACTGAATCCAATCCCTACACTTCCTTCTCTCATGTTATATGTTATATATCTGTCATATTCTACACGTGCTCCAGTGGAAATTAAAAGACAAAAAGGAGAAAAAAAGAAAACAATTAGAGCAAAAATGTAGAGGAAGTGCATTGGCGTCATTGGATATCGATATACCATATGTGCATCCAAGAGGGAACTTTTGCTCCATTCTTTGTTTGTTGTTTTCGAACATGGGGCCACTAACAGGGTCCAGTCTGTCACTAGTGCAGGTAGACATGTTTTTGTAGAAGTGGTTAAAAGTTGAAGTCTCTCTCTCTCTCTATCTCTCTCTGTCTCTCTCTGTCTCTCTCTCTCTGTCTCTCTTTCTCTCTCTCCCTCTCTCTCGCTCTCTCTCTCTCCCTCTCGCTCTCTCTCTCTCTGTCTCGCTCTCTCTCTCTCTGTCTCTCTCTCTCTCTCTCTCTCTCTCTCTCTCTCTCTCTCTCTCTCTCTCTCTCTCTCTCTCTCTCTCTCTCTCCCTCTCTCTCTCTCTCTGTCTCTCTGATGGACACTGAACTTGGTTCAGTGTGAGAGTTCACTGAGATGTCAGGGTTACAAGCAGGTCAGCCAGCGTGCAAGCTGTGGGAGGAGAGATACAAACACGTGCGCACACACCGCTGCACTGTGCTGAATGTGCTCTCTGCAGGTGTGTGTGCGTGTGTGTGTGTGTGTGTGTGTGTGTGTGTAAACACATTAACAGATCTGTAACAGGCCTGGAACAGATACATGCTGCCTGAACTTTCATCATCACAACAGAGATGGAAAGTAACTACATACATTTACTCAGGTGCTGTAATTAATTACCACCACTACATTTCATACTGTTAAAGTTGTTTTCCCACTGTGGTATTTCTTAGTTATTAGTACTTTTCCACTGCTGGTTTACTTCATCTTGACCTCTCTATCTGTCTATCTATCTGCTCAAATTTCATCCGAATCGCTCAGTTTAGACAAACTTCTGCAGTTATTGAGTACATTATTTAGGTTAACTGTGCAGTTATTGCACATTGGTAGTTGGGGTTTTGGGCGGAAGTAGGAACTTGGCTTGGGAACTGGAGGGTCGACCGAACGGACCAAGTACAGAGTGCGGACTGGTACCTGGAGAGGTGCCAATTTGCTGAGGTGCCCATAAACAGGCAAGACCCACTGCGCCCGGGGAGCAGTGTATGTAGTAGCTTCCCACTGCTCCTCATACTAGGATGGGTTAAATGCAGAGTCTAAATTGCACTGTGTGTGCTGTGCTGCGTACATGTGTGACGATTAAAAGTTGATTCGATTCAAATCCTCCATTTCCATTGAGCAAATGAAATATCCAGAAAATCTATATCCATATTCTCTTAAGGAACCCCTGCTCTGGGGAGCATGAATGTGATTGTTTCATGCAATCTGCCAATCAGATGATTGTGATATTTCCAGTCTATAAATGAAGGTTTTGACCTGATAATGGGGCAGGAAACATATATTTGGACCAAACTGTTGTATGGGCTTGTTAAAAACACACCTGGGATACATTTCGCTGCAATTAAAGTGCACCTTCACAGTCACATCGACTCCACGGCCCCTGAGGTGTCAGGTGATCAGCAGCTTTATAGTGAGTTTATGGAGCAGCATGGTGAGGTGAAGACCTAGGAATCATTCTCCACACTTGAACCTCCCTTCACCTACCCACCCCCTCCTCCTCGCTGCTTTATCACACCTGAACAGCAAAATCCTGTTTCACACATTCACATTGTGATGAGAAAAACTCACCAGCTCCAGCATGAGCAGCTGGAAACCCATTCACCCTGAACAGCCATCACCTTCCCTGTCTGTCTGAACACAGAGCGTAAACAAGGATTTGTACATTAATATTAATTAGAATTAAAATGGCTGATGTTGGGTTTCATTTTCAGTAGCCTATATACTGTTAAGTTAATACATTTATGTCATGAAAAAGGTTTTATTTTATCAGTAGACCTTTGCTGTTACCGTCAGGTGCAGAGTTGTCAGAGCTATACTCTGCCTCTAAAGGAAGCTTCCTTCAATCACGTGAAAATAACAGCACTGGAGCCAGGAAATATCTTTAATAAATGATCCCCTGAATGGAAGGGTTAAAAAGCGACTTGTAAAAGAGCCATAGTCAGGATTTTAGAAATACTGAGGTCATGTGTCCCTCCGTCGACTCCAAACAGCAGTACAAGCAAAAGAAAGTCTCAGAAAAATGCTTCCATTGAGTAAATTCCTATGAAAACTGAAATTTCCTTTTGAAAAACAACTGCTCAATGAATGTCCTAAACTCTAACTACCTGTTTGGGAACCACTGAAGCACAACATGATCTGACATGATGGATGCAGGACCAGGTGATATTCATGTCAAAGAGAAACGGACACACTGCAGAGTGACAGGAAATGAGGGTCAGTTGAGGCTGTGTAGCTCATTTTCTGCCCCAGGGCCCCCTCGCAGGTTAAATATCAGGCATGTCACGCTTTTTTCTAATGGTAGAGACATAATAAATCATGTATTTATTCATTTTGTTAGTGTTGGCCTAAAAGCAGTCAAATAGTGCTAAAAATCTGAAAGGCAAGTGAGAAACAAATCTGGTGATCTAAGTCTGATCTAAATGATTTTCTCTCTTGTGTTTATGACTTAAAAAAAGGGAGTTGCTGGAATAATATTTACGCATTCTTTCAGAACATGTATCTGTGAAACAGGTAGGTAACAGGGGTTTATCAGGTGAAAGAAAAGCTGTGAAAAAGCTGTGAAAAAAAAGCTGTGAAAAGCTGTGAGAACAGGTGAAAAACTAACGTTTTTCAAATGTAAACATTTTTGTCGCAATCTTTTTTCTAATTGTTTGTTGACTTTGCACCCCAAACCAAAACTTCTGGAACAACATAATAACTATCATCCCAACCATTTCCCTCTGCCTCTTAGGAGACCTTACAGTCACCTACACAAATACCCCAACGCCATACATATCACCTCGACCATTGCTAAAAGGAGAAAACAGGCTTGATTTGCTCTCAATGGAACAAACCCTGTAATTAAAAGCAGCAGAATTGAACTCTGGGATCTTTCTGAAACCTCTGAGTCTGCCAGTGAACTGAAACCTCAACTTCTTTTTTTTTCCTTGAAAAACAATCCAGGCAAAACCTTTTTTTTACTGGTTTTCACAGATGACTTTTTTTTTTTTGTTGTTTAAGGAACTTAAAAACAATTATTTTAGAAAAACCTTTTTATTAAACCTGTTCTTAAATGATAAACACAGGAGAGAGAACCATTTAGATCTGACTACGAAAATGGTTCACCAGAAGGTTTTTTTCCTCACTTGCCTCTCCGGGCTTCCAAACAAATAGCCTACTGAGTCTACAAAAACAGGGAATCAGTTTAGTATACTTGCTAAAACCACTAAATTCAGAAAAATCAGAGGCCCTTTCCCCATCGTCTACAGCCCTGCCTGTAACCAGCAGAAAGTCAAAGGAATGTTCCACCCAAGTCATGGTGGGAGATCAGATTCTCTGTCCAGGCTCTTGTATGAGTGTAATGCTGAGAGTTGCCTTCACACCGGGGTGAACCTCAGGGCGCGAGCCCGAACAGACAGGTCCACCCATGTAATGTGTCGTTGTAAAAGCAGCAGCCAAACTGTCTCACTCTGACTGACCGATAACCTGCCACACACATAAACACACGTCCTGTCGTTATGTCAGCTCGTAAAAAAAAAAAAAAAAAAAGACAAGAGACCAAATGCAGAATGAGGATGTGGCGGCTCGGGACGAGCTCTGCTCGGTGTTTACTTCTCATGCGGCGTAGCCCGGGGATAACCTCGCGTGCGAGCGTGCGTGCGCGCGCGCGTCCCTACGCCTGCCTCTACTGACCCAAGTTTGAACCCGCTGAGAGATATCATTTTTATAACACACACACACACACGGAGCAGGTCAAAGTCTTCTAGATTAGAAGAGTTGAATCTGAAAGCAGACTGATAGAAGCTGGAGTCACGCAGAGGCCAGCGCGGCTCTGCAGCGAGGTGATAATCATCATTTCATCTCTCATAGTCAGATGCTGCCTCATTGTTCTACTCATACATCATGGAGCATCAGGCTGTGTGCTTGCGTACAGGCGCCGCCTATGAAATGAGCTAAAGTAGAATAATACAAAAAAAAAAGTAGGGTTACGTTGAATGGTGCCAGTGAGACCCACGGGGAGAAGGATTAAGACATTCTTCAACTCGGAGCCTCTTTTCCATTTGCTGAAAATGTGCTGCTTAAAAGCTTTTTGCTCTTGAATGCAGGCTGCCCTGCAGGCATCATTACTGATCCCACAAGCGGGGCTTAAGCCAAGGTAATGAGTGTGTAAACTAGCTGCCTTATTGCCAACAAAGGCGTCTTGGGACGCGCTTCCATTGTCTCGGAGGGAATCATCACCTTTTCTCAGTGAAATCCGCCACGGATTGTCTGCGTGCAACAGGAGGTAGGGATTAAGGATGCGGCCCCTGGAACAAATGGCAAGGCAAGGCAGCCAGTACAGGCCGGAGGCGGGGCTGAACGACACCCACAATTAAAGATGAACTTTGAGTGAACTAATTTATCTGAGGGAGGAGAAGGTAACAGGCTGCCCGCAGTCCTGGCAGCCTATAAAAGCGCTGGATGAGCAGCCTGTAGTCTCCGTAGTTGACAGAGCTTCACCTGAACGGCACCGCTCCTCCAACAACAAGACGCTGCAACATGGCCCTGAACACACTGCTGGCCACCTTCCTGTGTACCATCGTGCTTCCCATCCTGCTGTTTCTGGTGGCGCTGAAGCTGTGGGAGGTTTACATGATCCGAGGCAGAGATCCGAGCTGCCCCAGCCCGCTGCCCCCTGGATCCATGGGCTTACCTTTCATTGGAGAGACGCTGCAGCTCATCCTCCAGGTAAACGCATGGCACAGTTACTGACTCGTACTATCACACATCCACGCGTGGAGAAGGATGCTCCAGACACTGAGTTTACACCTTGTGTTAAACTTGGTTGTTTTTTTTCAATGGCTTTTATCTGTTTTCATATTGGTAAATACATGAGTTCAACTGTGTCAGCTTCCGCTTATTGTTGCTTCATTTTAAACACTTGTTTAATTTAAAATAGTATGTATTTTTCAGTTTTTGCGTGTCTAGATGTTTTATCTGTATGATGTACTGAGCTGCATCAGTGTTTGGTGATGTGTCATTCTGTGTTGGTTTGTAATACGCGTGTCCGTGTTTGCAGAGGAGAAAGTTTCTGCGGATGAAGCGACAGAAGTACGGTTACATCTACCGCACACACCTCTTTGGGAACCCCACGGTGCGCGTGACCGGAGCGGATAACGTCAGGCAGATTCTGCTGGGGGAGCACAGGCTCGTGTCAGTGCAGTGGCCCGCTTCTGTGCGCACCATCCTGGGCGCGGATACACTGTCTAACGTGCACGGAGCCCAACACAAGACCAAGAAAAAGGTACGTTAGGCTTTCATTTGAAATCCTCTTTGCTTTACTGCCAATGGGATGTGATACTTCAGTATCTGAGTGGATATAGAACCTACTTTTGCTTTAATATCGGCTCAGTACAGTGTGAAACTACATTCACTCTTCAAATAAACTCTGTCGTTGACAGTCCTTCGGGCCATCTGTCGCCAGTGTCCCTGTTCTGTACTTAGAGACAATTTAGATCTGATGGCATATTTATCAGCAAAATGAGGGGCAAGTATCCTGGATAATTTCTTCCTCTAGCTTGCTTGATCTTGGCTAATTTATATTAGGGAGCACAACAATGATGTTAACTGCTGTGCTTGTTCAAATTCATTCAATAATGTCTGATACTGAATCACTGAGCAAATAAGTAGCTATGGTCATTTGTGATCATCGGATCCTAAACATCTCATTTTCTTTAAAGAAGTGAAACAAACTACTGGTGTAGTTTTCCACCCAATAGAAATCAACTTCTTTAAAGGTTTTTTTAGAAATTGGTTGCTGTAACTAAATGCAGTACAATACAAACGCAGGTTACGGCAATACAGTAGAGAAAAATCTCATTTAATTTGAGAAAATACTTGAAATAAGTAGGTTTGTTCTTGAAATTAGTTGAAATATTCTTAATGTAAAATGACAGATTGCTTCACTTGCTCTAAGGAAAAATAAACTTAAAGGGCTGAATTACGGACAAATGAGTTGATAACTCTTTGACAACATAATAAGATCTACTCTGTCCCCATATGTGCTATCTGAGTACAACGGCCAAAAAGTAACTTGTTACTCAGAAATGTAGTTTGAGTGGAAAATAATAGCATATGCATGGACTTTTGCTTTCATAAATCTAACACATCATACTTCCTTCTCCAGGCCATCATGAGAGCTTTCTCCACTGAGGCTCTGGAGCTCTACATCCCCGTCATCCAGGAGGAGGTGCGAGCTGCAGTGAAGGAGTGGATGGCCAAGGACTCCTGCGTGCTAGTCTACCCAGAGATGAAGCGACTGATGTTCCGCATCGCCATGAGGATCCTGCTGGGCTTTGAGCCGGAGCAGATCAAGACGGACGAGCAGCAGCTGGTGGAAGCTTTCGAGGAAATGATCAAGAACCTGTTTTCTCTGCCCATCGACGTGCCTTTCAGCGGACTGTACAGGGTAAGAGACAAAGGCATAATTGCCATGCAGCGACACTCCTTTTTTGAATCTTTAAAGATGTGGATCAAATTTCAAAATGAACCATGTGAAGACACGCGTTACTCTTAGGTATGGTTATGGATAGTAAGTAATTAATGTAAAGTTGAAGGACCATAACAGTGATATTTCCATATTATATGATAGCCAACTATGTTTGTAAGCATGCTAACATCAACAGTTAAAATATGATCGTCACTGTGGAGAATTTCTTAACCCAAGCAAGTAAATCTAGATGAACTAATAAATGAATGGAGGAAAATGGCCACCTGATTACGTACATTGATTGTAGTAAATGGGCTTAAACATTTAACATCTCTAGTATGGTCCTTTAAGTCAGAACAAGCATATCACTTGATGCAAGCAGTAACATGAAATGGTTGATAAATGAATGTATTTGTATGTCGCTCTACATTATCCAGTGAATGCAAGTGTCAGTCTAATTCCTCTTCTGACATTGTGTTTCTCCTTTCATCCTTCCCTCCCTGGTTTCCACCTCTCCTCTGTCCATCCCTACTCCTCCTGCCTTTTTTCTGTCCTCCAGGGTCTCAAGGCGAGGAACTTCATTCACTCAAAGATAGAAGAGAACATCAAGAAGAAAGTGCAGGAGTCAGACAAGGAGTCCAAGCACAGAGACGCTCTGCAGCAGCTCATAGACAGCAGCAGGAAGAATGGGGAACCATTGAGCATGCAGGTGATGGTCACATCTACCTTGTCCAAATACACAACTAAGAGAAGTGTCCCCTGTCCTTCTTATAAGTCATTGTTTTGGTTAAGGCTTGAACTAATTCTATCAGTCTACATTTGTGTTACCAGGCCATTAAGGAGTCTGCCACAGAGTTGCTGTTTGGGGGCCATGAAACCACAGCCAGCACAGCCACCTCTCTGGTCATGTTCCTGGGCCTGAACCCTGAGGTCGTGGATCGACTAAGGCAGGAACTGATGGACAAGGTAATTACTACTGAAGTTCTAGAAGTTGTTGTTCCAACACCTTTCAATAGTGGCTGCTGAAATGTAGTTTTCATGAAATATCTTATATTTAATCATTAGGCATGAGAAGGAAAAGTTCATTCTTGACCTGGAAAACAGTAATTGACCAAAAAGGTCTTGACTCAAAGTCCACTTAATACCTTTTTTTGAGCTTTCAATCCCATTTCATGGTCTTCTTCAGCAAATTACGTTGTTTTACTTATCATACTCTATCTCCATGACAACTCAGCAAACTCTAGCTGCTTGGGAAGACCATGAGTTAGTAAGATGCCTATCCTTAAGTATCCTTAAGCATCTTAGCCATTTGGGGGAAAGTGCATGTCAATATCTACTGTAATATAGTTATTATATTAAATTACACAGTATGGTTAGCATACCTTATACTTGTCATAGAGATAGTAATCCACATTCGACCTTTCTCAGTAAAGCTAATTAGTGCAATACATGTTAGACCCTGATCAGGAGCAGTAAACAAGTGAATCATGGTTATGACTGTAATACAAAATCACTGTTCTGAGTGAAATTAACTACCAGCACTATCCCATTCCTCACCCTCCATCCTCGGTTAATACCATCCTCCTCACATGCTCATCTGTCTCTGTGTTCAGGAGGAGCAGGGGATGGACCTCCACAGTCTGAACATTGAGTCGTTGGAGCAGTTGAAATACACCGGCTGTGTCATCAAAGAGACTCTGAGGATCAACCCCCCTGTTCCTGGAGGCTTTAGAGTGGCCCTCAAGACCTTTGAACTCAATGTAAGTTAACAAAAACTCTATGAACTAAATCTGTATATGGCAGCTTGAAGAGACGCACAACTTGTATCAATCAGTCTGTTTATTGATCATTTCCATTCACCACTTCAGGGTTACCAAATTCCCAAAGGCTGGAACGTCATCTACAGCATTTGTGACACCCATGATGTGGCAGAGATCTTCCCCAACAAGGAAGACTTCCAGCCAGAGCGCTTCATGACCAAACCTTCGGTCGACTCCAGGTTCCAGTACATCCCGTTCGGTGGGGGCTCCAGGATGTGTGTGGGAAAAGAGTTCGCTAAAGTCCTGCTGAAGATCTTCCTAGTGGAATTGGTCACAAAGTGTCACTGGACCCTTTTAAACGGGCCACCCACCATGAAAACAGGACCTACTGTCTATCCTGTGGACAATCTGCCAACAAAGTTTACCAGCTATGTATAAAAATAAAAAGTTAGATTACGAGGGGCCGTTTTTCCTAAAATCAGTGTAGCGTGAAATATGAGGTTTCCACAAGTCTCAAATCATCTGGCTTTTATCTATAAATCCACAGGGAAACTACAGTAAAATAAAGTTACTTGGGGAGTTTTTGGAATTACTCGGTTCTCGAAAGAAACTGATCAAAAGCCACATTTACACTTGAACCGAAATTATGTTTTTATAATTCTGATGTTTTGGATTTTGGAATGGGATTTTTTTTGACATGACATGAATTGTACATACTGTAGATGACTTAAGAACATATTTTATATTATGATGTTATTACATTGGATTTATATACATATATATATACATAAATATATATATGTATATATATATACACATATATATACATATATATATATATATATATATATATATACACACACATATATATTTATGTATATGTATATATATATATATATATAATGTGTATGTATATAGGTGTTTTGTTTGAACAAACTAAACGAGAGGCACTATACACAGACATGGAACACTTTAATCAGCTCAGAGGTGTATCTATAGGATTTTGTACATATGTAATGTAGAGTCTGTTTATATAACTTTTGTATCTTACCCCAACCTATTTAAGTGACTTATGTTATATTGTATGGGCTTTTTATTTAATAAAACTGTTTTGCGGAGAATTTAGTTTTTTGTCATTTAATTTAAGGGTTAAACATTACTTACACTAACTTGCCTTTTTTGTGAGGGTGAGTGGAAAAGGCTGAGATTAATTAAGTGCAGAGCAGGAGCAAGGTTAGCCTAGCTTAGCATAAAGACTGGAAGCAGAAGGGGAGAGCTAGCCTGACCCTGTCGAAAGTAGAAAAACACACCTGGAAAGCTCACTGATAACACGCGTGGTGTGGTGCTTACCAAACCTCTAGCCTGCTCCTCATCTCTGCTGAAAGCCTGGTCTCCTAACAAATGACTACCCATACAACAAAACTGCATTGTCAATGACATTTCTTAGGGAAACTTATTATCTCCTGGCTTACATTTTTGACATATCACAAATACATTTGAATCAAACTCCAAGGAAGTTCATGGATGGAAGAGCTTGGTGTAGACAGATGGGTCAAACAAACGCGGGCCTTTCACCCAGGAGACTGCTGCATCCTGTGTGCAAGCCAACATTGACTTTTTTAAATGTACGTCTGTATCTTAAATAATGTAAGAGACATACTTATTTTCAGGCAAACCCTGATCCTTTTTTCTAAACCATACCAAGTAGTTTTGTTGTGTTTTGTTTTGTTCCAATTTAAAACATTAACCACGTGGTTAAAGCTGCGACTGTGACTGAAAGCTTACGAAATATGTTTCCCTCAAAACTTAATTGACAATGCAGGTTAGTTGAATAGGAATGTAATTCTGAAGGACACAGGGTTACATTAACTGCTATTAGCATGAAACACTTGAATGCATGGAATAAGAAGATGATACACTAAACTGTCCATTGTGAGTCTGACAACATCACATACTTGCAATGCTAAGTGGAGTAATATTTGTGTTTTTAAATGTCAACAGGACATGCTGACACTACTTCTTCACAAACATGTTTATCCTCTTGCCCAGCAGTTCTGTTCCAGCTATAGTTAGGTTACCAGATATGGTCAAAGCACAAGTTTTGGTTTTGGTCTCTGCACAGTAATCTCCTCCATAATCAACACACAGACATGGGATATATCAATCCTCTCATCTCACTCAAACAAATATTACATTTATTATTATTTAAAACCTGCTGTACTGATATTAATGTATTCTTAAATTTAGTTTCAGAGAGCCCGACAAATCTGAATTTAAGGAAAACCTTTTATTAAAATGATTAATAAAAAAGTTTACTGATCTACAATGACAATTTCATTAGAACACATTGATTAATAAAGAGAATATAATCAAAAGCAACAGGTTTAAAGAAGTCATAAGTTATCTGTGTGAGACGAGATAAAGATCAGCTCTCTATGGTTTGTTTGAAAAGTTTCCTGATGACAGTTAATGTATGTACTCTGTGGACACAGAGCGCGGGTGGCTCACACACACACACGCACACACAAACACACACACACGCACGTACACGCACGCACACACACGAATACATTCCATTATCCTTACAGAATCAATAAGTTGTGAGGAGAAAAGGAAAATAGGAGAGAAATCTGGAATCCATAGAAGGAGGGAAAGCAAAGCAGAGGGCTGATGACCCTGGCAGATGAGCAGACAGAGGGTGAAACAGAGTTCATACTGATCAGTTCACTTTCAGGGCACTGAACCAGTATACACCTCCAGTGGAAGTGTGGAAGTCGGCCAGCAGCCTGGGTACTGCTGAGGAGGAGAGGAGATTCTCACATTTAGGACAACAAACAGTTGATGGATTGCTGTCGAATGTGTTCATGTTGCAGTGGTCAATGAACAGCATTAAACAAGCGTGGATCTGGTGAGGGGTTCAGTATGCTTGTAACAAGCAAAGTCGAACAAAGTGTATGGAATTAATTTGTCTTTTAATAAAAAATGCAAAGACACAATAACTGCAACCCAAAGTTATTATTAAGAGCTAGTTACTGATCTGCTGCATGTAGAGGCAGATTCACAGTAACCGGGGCCCTGCTCTCCGTACAGTACGTGTACAACAGAGTTATCCACATTACAATGTTGATGATTTGACATGAGTCTGGATTTATTAGTTCTTTGAATCTGGATTGAAATGCATCTTTTCAGAGAAACACGTCCCTAAACCCAAAGTGCTGCTTATTGACGGTAAACTGGATGAGGACACGGACATTTTAATGTACACATACATACATGAACTCATTTTCAGATACAAATGAATCACTTTCTTGGACTCATAATGAAAGAGTGTTGGTATAATTATGATTTTAGATGAGAACATGCAGGTTGTTGTAAAATCACCTTATCTGTAATTATCCCAATAAAATATTCATAATGAATTTACCTATAACTATACATGATGAAGCAAAAATAAAAAGCACTAGTTTTAGCTACTGTGAGCAAAAAGACATAAACTCAACTGCAAGATTCTGACTGTTAAGACACGAGTGGAGCCAGAACATATGGTGTTTCATTTGACATTCAAATGGGAATTTGTCATTTAAATTCTTAAAAGTATTCAATTACTAACTGCAGAACTCAAATTGCCCGAAATTGTCCAAGCATATACAATCTTAAGAGATTTTAGTAAGTATTTTCATAATAGGCTTATGATTATCACTTTGAAGTCTCTTGCTTGTCTACGGGATCAATCATGCACCAAAATCACTCTTGTCTGACCACATTAACTGGTGTTTAACTGTTTAACAGTAATGAAAGTGTGGAAACATTGTGGATCAAATTGTAGAATACAATGACTCCTGTAACAATGCAGCAACACAAATAAGGGAACGCAAATACACCAGCTTGGAGTCCTAAATAACATACTCATACAACAAAACTGTTTTATCAATTACATTTGGCAGTAAACCCATTTTCTCCCGGACTACATTTGTTTTTAACGTAACCTAACCTAGTTTTGTTTCAATTCACAACGTTAACCACGTCTTTAAAACTGCGACTGTAATCCTGGAGAAAATACGTTTCCCACAAACCCTAATGGAAAATGCAGTTTCGTTGGATAAGAACAGGGTTGAATAAACCGGTTCTTTGATTAACTGCGTAACTTGGTTTCTCCAAGTAACCTGGTCATTTAAACACACGGATTGACAGAGAATGTTCTCAGGTATTGTCCGTCAAACCAGCAACATGAAACATTTTCCCTGCTTGTATTTGTAACACTCTATAAAAGTCTTCACTTAGCTTAATAAATGAGAGCCAGTGTTTCTGCAGGATAGTGGCAGCTTTACTGGCAGATGTGCTTTGGCCTCTTTCACAAGTTGTTTCTCTTTCTGGTGCCCTTCTGATTTACACCCCGCCTCCCTCTACTCCACAGCGACTTCTTTGCATTGTACTGTTGTCCCTGGCCCTTGTTTATTACTGTGCTACTTGTGATTATTGGATCCACAAATGCTGAACTGTTGTACGTATTGTAAGTCACTGTTGATAAGAGTTTCAGCTTAATGGCCAAATTGTAATAGTAAATTGTGGCTGACACCTTTATGTCCGGCCATCCTATCCCCGCTGGTCCAGCCCTCGAACGATGTGAATGAACTTCTATGAACTTTGCCTCTTTTCCTCATTCTAAAGAGCGTCTGCTTCCCTCCATTGTTCGCCATCACCCAGTGGAGACAAAACTTTGCACGGCCAAGGCCATTTTCGTCTAAATTTGTGACCATTGTAGTGAATTTACAACACAGTGTTGAAAGAGGTTTGAAACTAGCTCGCTTTCAAACCAGAACGTGGTCGAGAGTAAATCATTGTAATAGCTACAGAAGTAGTGTTATTAAAGGCAACACTTTTATACACCAAACCACTTTGTTGCCATGAACAGTGCATGAGAGAGGTGAAAGGTGGAGGCTGGAGAAAGCAGAGACAACCACAGAAATGAAAGGAGAGAAAAAAGGAGAACAAAATCTGGTCTGCATGCCAAGGTTTTGTCTGTGTTTCGTTTCAAGATTTTAAATACCTTTGTGATAGTGCATGGTGTATTGTAAACTATAAGTGATTTAAGGGTGAAAATTAGATCTCACAAATAGACTATCAATGAATTGAGTTTTGTTGTGGACTGATGGACCATTGCTGTATGTTATCTCTTTCTCTATGCTTTTACTACAGATTCTACTAGAGATGTCTAACCTTTAGGACAATATGGCCATGAACTATTTTACCCAAAGTCAATTTTGGTCTATTTTATCTCTCTGCCTTCACTACAGTGGCTGGTCAGCTTTAAAATCATTTACACAGCAAAAAGCTCTCTCTGACATTTATTCTTTCATAGTTCAAATTTACAAAGGGCTGTTTACACTCTGATCGGGACCTAAAAATCAGCAAAATAAGGAAATAATCTTATCAGATGAAAGTCACTTGTCTTAATGCTATCATGTGTGTTTAATCTGGTACAGTGACAATGCACTTTAACGTCAATGGGCAGTTATTTGGTCTGATGACCTAGATCATTTAGAATCAATCAGTTTATGGAGTCTGTGGTGGAGAAGTCAATGAAATTCAGTGGGATTGTTAATTCCTCAAACTGTGTTTGCACAGCGTCTGCTGGCCCCTCCGCCCCTGCTGTGGAGTCATATGAGTGCCCAATAAGACATGCTAATGGCGTCGTTAGCATGGCTGTTGGTGGCTCACTGTGATTATTCATAATTTGAGGGACTGTTGACAAGTTCAGCAGGTCAGATAGAGTTCAGCACCCTGGGAGAGAGGTGATTATTACATCAACACTTCTTTATCACACAAGTACTCTGATCAAAGTTTACCTAGCTGTTTGTGGAGAAATTGCTTAAATGTTAAAGAGGGTCATTTACAAATGACCTCTAGCCCATCATGTAACTGTTATGCACAAACCTGTTTTTGGTGGCGGTAGGGGGGAGGGCATTGTAGCGCAGGCAGAGAGGTTGAAGGGAAGGAGAAGGGCTTTAATAATCACAGTCAAATTTATTGAATATTTGTTACAATAAGTCTTCATTTACAGCAGTCAGGAATACTTGTTGGTTACATCATTTGAGGTCTTATCAGTTTTTCCCTCTCAAAAGCTTCCTCTTCTACCAAACCTGTAACACAAAGGGCCTCTGTATCAAACTTGGTGATTCAGGAGGAAATATAAAAATAGATGAAATGAACATCAGCCACTGTTTGACAAACATTTCAACAACATTATTAAAGTCACAGCATGGTCTCTGTACCTATCTGCATGCCATCTACTCCGCCACAACCAGTTATGTATACATATTTATATCTTCCATGTGGAACTTGCCATTGCACTCCAACACTGTAGTTTGTACTGTGGACAAATCTATAGCAAGCATACTGGAAAACTACCAATGGGGTCAATGCAAAAAGCCAGCTTTAGCTGGATACAAATACCATTAACTGATCAATGACCCCCAATGTCCACTAAGCGCTGACAATCAGCTGCCAGTCCAGCATGACAACTGTTTTTCACTTGTGGCTCTTGTATGTACAAACAGCAAAAATGGTTTGACGTATTTGTTTCTGTCACTTTTGTGAATCAGGAGAAGGAATGCTACAATTTTCCTTCTACTAAAACAGCCTATGGTATTCAGAAAATACAGATACAAACACAATACAGAAAAGATCAGATAGCATGGTGATTGTGGTAAAGAAATAAAGTAAGGTAGGGTTGCAAAGTATCTGTTACCACTTCAGTGGTATAAATGAATGTAAAACATGAGGATGTCAGCAGCATCGGCATCAGCAGGGTCATTGTGGACCACCTACACATCTAGTATGTTTAAATATCCCTCAGTGCTCCTCACCTTGTTAGGGATGTGTCACAATTATTATTTAACATGCTAGGCTCTTACAGTGTGAGCAGTCCAATGATCCCATCTGCTGGAATTTGTTTCTATCATTATATTTGCTCAGATCCTCACTGAGCAAGTAACTCGCAGTAGCTACTTAAAACTGGTTTAGAGGTCATGTCTCCTTTACTTCCTGTCACAGTCTGCTTCTCTCCTTACCTGCTGCACCTCAGTACCTTTCCACTCACCCTGCCTCCACCTCACCGACCAGCCAGCTACTCCCACCTCATCAGCTCACCTGGGCTCCTGCTGCATCTCATCTCCAATCAAACCAGTATTTAAGCCTCTCCTGCTCATTGCCAGATTGAAGTATGACTCACGTGAGACTCTCCAGCACTTCGTTCCGGACTGTCTTCCTGCTGCCTGACCTGCCTGCCTCTGACCTGCCCGTCTCTTCTGATTCCAGATCCTCTGTCTGGCCACGATCTACCTTCTGCCGGTCCCCGACTGGTTTGTCTGCTTGGATTTTTTACTTACCTGTGCTCATTATCTGTCCTGCCCTGTACCTGCCGAGCTTTGACATTAAACGTCATTATCAACAGAGTGCTACACTGGAAATCCCGAGGGACAGGACTATCTGGCCTTTGAAATGGTCCCAGCAGACTTTTTTGAGGTTGAGTTTTATAATCTGCCATAGTCCGTGCCTCTATGTTGAATGGAAAGGAGCCCCTAGCACAGGATAAAAAGAGGCTGCTCTTGGGATGGCACACAAGGAATTAGCTAATAAATCCTGGCTGAGAAGTCCCTCCTGAAGGAGACCCCTGGTACTGCTGCCAAGCTGCGGCAGACCCCAGTGCTGCTGCCGAGCTGCGGCAGACTCTGCTTCCCCCTGTCGAGCTGCAGCAGTACCCTGTTCCTGTTCCCCCCGCCAAGCTGCAGCGTTACCAAATTCCGCCTGCACTCTCGACTTTGTTAGTTGCCTCGCCTCGGCCTCCGTCCTCCAGAGGGTTCTTGCCACCTACTTCGTCCTCGAGAGGGGCTCCTCCTTCGACGCCGATCTCCTGTGCGGCCTTCAGAGCAGCTCCGCCCTTTAGTCCTGTCTCCTAGTTGCCCTCCTGCCCAGATAAAACTTTTGGCCCAGCTCCTAAGCCATCCCCCTGAGTTTCCCTGTTCCGCCTCTGCCCTGTCCTGTCTTGCTCGGCCGCTATCCAGCTATCCTTCCTTGGTTCCCTGGCCCCTTTTCCCTTGAACTACGACTCATGCGAGACTCTTTGGCACTTTGTTCCAGACTGTTTTCCTGCTGCCGACCCTCCTTGCCTCTGACCGTCCGTCTCTTCTGATTCCCGATCCGCTGCCTGGCCATGATCTACCTTCTGCCTGTCTCCTACTGGTTTGTCTGTGCTCATTATTGGTCCTGCCCTGTACCTGCCGAGCTCTGACATTAAATGTCATGATCAACTGTTCCTGGTTTCCTGTGGGCTGCATTTAGGTCCAAACATGTCCATTGGCCTTGGATTTATTCCGTTTAGGCGTCTTTTTTCTCGGTTTCTTCTGTTTTAGCTTGTCCTTAAAACCCTTCTGGAACACTTCTTTAGGGCCTTGGTCCGGAGTGTTTTCAGGGTTGTTGTACAGGAACATTTCTCCATAGGGAGCAATGGGCGTCAAGGTTCTTTGAAGTGGAGCTTTCTTTATGCCGTTAAGAGATGCCCAGAAGTGGAAGCAACGCATGTGTTTGGATAGAGTCACTTTCAAAATCACGCATGCATGCAAAGTGTGAGCTTACCTCTGTACACATACAATGTAATCATCACAAGTGTGCTGAGAGGAATGAATGTTTTTATCTCTAAGGCAAAACTATCTCTACAGTGGCTATGACTCTCGCATTCAGTAAAGTCACCAAGTGTAATTTCTTCTGTTACAAGATGCACTTGCAGAGTCATGAACAGGAGGCAAAAAGGTACAACTACACAAAGAAGCTTTTCCAAGCAGTTTCCCCCTGCTTCCAGTGTTTGTGTTGAAGGGATGATTTAACATTTATTTGCTTTCTTTCCAAGAGTCGGATGTAAAGATCAATGCCCCTCTCGTCCGTCAATCACGTACATAGTTTGATTCAGGAGGTGGGGGGTGTGCCTCTAAAGTTTACTAAAGGTTTTTTTTGCTATTGTGCAAGTAGGGTTTGTGTTGTTGAAGGGGCTTTGGAGGTGGCAATATGATTCAGTGCCTCCACAGTTAGCTGCTATAGATGATTTTACTGTCCACAGTTGAATGTAAAATATCTGACAGCTACTAATTAACTTCTGTCATCCTCTGTACTAAATAGGGCAACAAAAATAAGGATGGAGGGAAAAGGGAGAGGAGACGGGATAGAAAAGAGATCAGCAAAAAAACATATCAAAGTGTTCATCTCTGCATTCCCATGCCAGATATTTACAGGTGGTGAATTCCAAAAGAGAAGCAGTAGAATATTGCTAAACCACAGTAAGCAGGTATGGTGCTCATAGTCAAAGTATGAACAAACCTCTAATACACTTGTAATAGTCCCAGCCAAAACCAGGAAACTGAAGAAACTAGGCAACTATAAAGAACACTGACACCCGCATTTTGTGTAATCTTTCAAATGTTACTAATTTAATTTTGTTTAGTTTGTATTCTATTTATCCTACTAGCAGGCAGCCTGTCGTCCATCCATCCTCTTCCACTTTGGTCCAAAGCACAATATCTCCAACTGTGTGAAGGAGGAACACTCTCCTCTCCCTTCTAAAAGTTTACTTTAAGTGACATGTCAGCATTTTATTGTGGACATTGTGGCTCTTTCGACACTTGGAAATGGTCTCAGGGATAGGTTGAGGAAATATTGGTGAACCTCTACCTGGTTTGAATTGTGAGCACCCTTGGGTGATGCAATTAGAAACCACTGCTTAAAGGACCATACCACTGCTTTTTGCACATTTTAACTCCAGCCAGATTTACTGTAACAATTGTAAATCTTCAACTTTCATAGCTCCACAACATTGGAATAGCCTACATAAAAGTCTCTTGAAAAGCCAAATGGGTGCTATTTATTTAAACATAGCTTAAAACACTCTTTTGGCTGTCTATGTTTTCCTTTAAAAGTCCAATTATATTCATGTTGCTCATGCAAATCTCCTCATACAACCTCTCTTCAAAACAATCATTCAGTTTGTCATCTTTTTATTCTTCTTCTTGGCATCAATTTAGAGATACATGCGCAGTCGGCGAGCGTACACATTCACACATTTTGGGCTTCACGCAGACGGTCCATGCAGACGCTCGCAACATGGAGGATGACGACATTTGCATCACGAGGACCAAAGTGGACCCCCTCGGACACACGGAGGCAGAAAGTACAAATTAGCTTTAAGATTGACAGCTGGTTGGCGTCAGCAAGCTGCTGCTGAGAGATCACAACTACCTGCTTCTGTCAGTCAAAAACATGTTCTCATTCATCCTCTTATCACAGAAATGCAGTGCAACCATTAAATGCTCTGATGTCATGAGTTGATATTCAACCAACCAACAGCCAGCAATAAAAAATTAAAACACACTCTAGAAAACCATAGGTCAGGTGTCAACACAGATATGTGAACTGTAAGCCCAGATAACAAGGGCTTGTTTTCCTGGTACTGTTAAATGAGCAGCAGTAAACCACTTCTTTGAACTGTATCTTTGTAGAAGTGCATTTATCTCAATCTCATTCTTGAGGAATGCAGAATTTCCTTATAGGTTACACTGTAATTCGAAAATGAATTTAAGAAGACTTTTAAGTGGCTGGATTTTTCAGTGCAGGAGGCTTGAGGCAGTAGTAAGGTGCACAAGGTATTTATTTAAACATCGATAGCACACTTACTACACGAACTGGGAAAATCCCATTTAATTCCTGGAATTAACACACTAGCCAAACAAACATGTGTTTCTTCCACATCGCAGGTCTCTATTCAGTTCCAGCTGAGAAGCCGCTAGAGTTTCTACCAAAGACACCACAAATGCTAATATACATAAAAATTGTAAATCTATATAAAATACATTTTGTACTGTACAGTTTTTACAATGATTTCTCATGCAAATGTATTTAAACCAACCAGAATAGTGCATATACTGTACATCTATGCAATATGCCATATCACAGTAGGTGATGTTTGACAAATTGTTTTATTTGTATGAAAAATTGTTCTTAAAGCATTATTAGTAAAACCCTGACCAAAAAATATTAAATTAAAAACAGTTATGTGGTTATTCTCTGAAAATGGAAATGCACGTGATGTTATACAAATTTGCGGTTTCAAAGTATATGAACAAATTATAGCCAATGGTATGTAAGGATATTTTGAATATTAGTGGTTATTGTCTGTGAACTACAAACTGGGTGAAACCTTTGCATGAGGCATCTTGACTTATTCTATGTATTTTAATGCCGCTGACATGGATGTACGGAGTAGGCTTACACACTTACACCACATTGTCCTGAGAGCTCAGTGGAACAAGAGCAGTTGTTTTGGTCTCGGATGGGGAAATCCTCTCTGTTTCACTCCTGTCAAAGTCCACAGGGATTACAGTGTGCAGATTTTCCTGGCTGCCTTTTGCCCTCAAACATACTTTACCAAGTTCAAAAGTTCAGCACAGCTCTGAACTCTGTCAGGGACTCTGGAGGCAGGCAGGAGGCAGGCAGTCCATTCTTCTGAGTTAGTCTGTACTTCCAATAACAGCAATTCCCAATAAGGTTCAGGGAATACTTAGTATACCAAGGGAGTTACAACTCAAGGCCAATGTGGGGGTGACACTAATGACTTAGCAAGGAGGTCATCCAGGAGGCAGTAATAACGTGCACATACACACACACACACACACACACGCAGTGGTAGCACGTTATTTCTACTACATAAATACTCAATGTGAAGTCATAAAGGAGGTTTGTAACTTAAACAATTACATTTATTTAACTGTTCTGCAGCACACTCTTTTGCCTTAAAGCAGCACAGTGGCAAGGTACTTTACTGTAATTGTTGTATCTCTCACACTTTTTTGACCTTTTTTTGACCTTTTTGATGCTCAATGCTGATTAACTGGACACTGTTGGAGAATCTAATAAGGCCTGCCATCAATTCATGTTCAAGGTTCAAGGTTCACTTATTGTCATTCTACATCACAGGGTTGCACACAAAATGCAAACTGTTGTCTGGTTATGCTACAGAAGTAATACAAAACAAAACAATTTCTTATGTTGAAGTACTGAGGATGAAGTGGGGAGTCACAGCCTGAGTAAATCTGTAGTCTGGTAGTATGACAGCGGATACTTCTGCCAGATGGTAGCAGGGTGAACAGGTTGTGGCTGGGCTGGGTACTGTGCTTTAATGGAGTTATTATAACTAAGGTTCAGGAACAAGACTTCCCTCCCTCTTTAATTCAGTCACCTGTGCCTCATTAATTCCACCATCTGTGCCTCATTAATTCAATCACCTGTGCAGACCTACAGAGCTGCATCTAATCCTCTTTCCTCCCGTTTGTCTCAGTTTTTCATGACCGTTATATTACTCGTGCTGCAATTTAACAGTTGTAATTCGCTTACCATGGACTACTCAATCTGCAGCCACACGGCGGCCAACTCGCACCTCCCGGATCAGGCTCCCTTCCGTGCAACTAACCATCTCTGGACAGTTGCCCGATTCCAACATGCCTTTAAGGAAAAGAAAATTCCTTTCCAACAACAAAGCCAGGCTTTTCCAGCTCTTCACGGCTTCCATTTCCTCCAGCTCGTATTTCCATTTTTACCTCCTCCCTCTCTTTCTGATTAGTCTTGTGTTCTGTCCTCTTTCCTTTCATCCCTGTGTTCACAGGTTGCACATCAAACCCCTGCACATACATCCCATCATCCAAGCATCCTTTCTCCTCCCCTTCCCTCGGCTACGACTTGCTCTTGCAGGTTCTCCCCCCCGTCTTGCAGCAGCTACTACCAAGGCTACCATCCATATAGCTACAGCTGCTACAAGCCTCACCGCTCCTTCTTTCGGACCTTCTTAACTTCATACTGTTCTATCCCTGTTACCCTACCTTTCCTGCCCTCCCCCATCCTTCCCCCCAACACCCACTGTTGTTCCTGTATGTACAGTGTCCCTTGCCTCTAGCTTTCTCGTTCCAGCCATCATTAATCCTACAACCACCAGCAATTTCACTCTGGCAACAGCCATTCCCCCTGCTCATCCCCTTCCAGTCGCACAACACGCCCCCATCCCACCTTCCCTTAGGAAGAAAATACTGGCATGAAATTACATCGA
The DNA here is from genome assembly GCA_943590825.1 of Bovichtus diacanthus. Taxonomy (NCBI): domain Eukaryota; kingdom Metazoa; phylum Chordata; class Actinopteri; order Perciformes; family Bovichtidae; genus Bovichtus; species Bovichtus diacanthus. The sequence continues at coordinate 5,895,566 of CALSBV010011050.1, read as the reverse complement.
CCTAGCTCAGCTCTTCCAGCCATCCGCTTGTGCCTCCGCCAGTCTGAGGGAGCTTTCTACACCCCATGGTGAAGCCCAGCTCAGGCACCCCTCGCGTACACGCTCCAAGGTGCTCATGGCAGCAGAATTCACCTTCGCTTTTTTCCCTGTATCGCAATACCATCTGTTCAGTATTCCCCGAACGCAGTGTGGAACTGGACAACGACCTATCCACCATCTTGGATTTGGCCCTGCGTTTTAGCGCCACTGGTTTTTATTCGTATCACATTTTCTTTGCTTCCCAGGCTCAGTTCACCCACTAGGGGGTCCTTGATTCAGAGCTCTACCGCTGTTCGTTTGCAGAAAGCTCTTCCTTGACTTGCAACTTTGGCGGAGCTCCTTTATACCCAGCTACCCATTACATCATTACTGCCCCGTTACCCCGTCCCTACGCGCCACCTGCATATGCTCCTCTAAGTGTGCCCATGGTCCAATTCCCCAGACCAGAGACAGGAGGGGAAGGCCCATCCTTTACCAAGGTGGTAGAATGGTCTGCAACAATTGCAAGGACTTGTGTTGCAACGCTTCAAGTTGCTGCTCTCTCCACACCTGTTCCTTCTGAGGCAGCGCCCATGCACCGATAACCACACCTAGCACAGTGTCTGTCCATGCCGACACCTTAAAGCACCCATAAACACCAATGCCTTTCTTGCCCGCTCTGAAGGACTATCCCGACCATCAGTTCGTCCACTTCCTCATCCACAGTTATACTTTCACCTTCCACCCAGACATCAAAGTCATCTCAACACCATCCTTTACTTGCCATAATCCTCAGTTTGCCTTTTCCGAGCTCGACTGCAGACACATTTCTAGTCTAAAACGTTGATGGCGGCTTTATTGTATCATCCCTCCTTTCCCAATCCACAGCATTAGATAGCCATCATCGCCCTTCTTCGGGGGCATGAGATGTCCATATAAAGTTACCATTGTCCTTTCAGACCACCATGACCAGTTTTCAACTTATAACCAGCTTTCTTCGGTTTCTTACGATGGTCAGTATTTTCTATTATGGTATCCACCTCAACCCATCACACGCGCTTCTCCGACATAATGATTCACTCCCCAGACACCCTCGGATTTAACCTCAAACAAGGCAACCGACCAGTTTATCCTTTCTTCCCCAGTTTTCCTTTTCCGTTTAAACTCGTATCCGAACACATCTAAAGTACGTAAACCAGAGACTAGCCCAAACCACCAAAGTCCTTGGCCACTAGTAGCGCCCACGCTCAACCAAATCTGAGAAGTTTCTTTGGGGGATTATGAAGCACGAAGCTCCTTGAGACGTACTCTCACCCTAAATCTCAACCCCCTGGTTCCAGACTCTCCGGCAACAACACAACCTTGTACTGCTCGTCTCCACGCAAACGACCCCCCTTCATCCCTCTCCTCTACCTCTTTTATCCTTCTCCTTGACCCTCATAATCCCACAAACAGCAACCCTTATCCCAATATTTCCCTCATGCTCTAGCCATTACAAATAAAACTACTTTCTTACTATACTAATAACGATGTCTAAGCTAATGAAATATCCTTTAGGCTCTTCCCAAGCACCTCTTCTCACCAATATCACTGATGCTTGGTAGATGAGTACCAATGATTTTCTGGGCAGTTTTAAATCGCAGAGCTTTCCTGTTCTGTCCATGCACATCCCATGGCAGTTAATATTTCCAGTCAGGATATTTTCCATTATATTACTCATTGCAATCATGGGTGCACAGTGTGAATAGGAGGGGGCTGAGCACACAGCCGTGGGGGTTCTAGTGTTTAACACTATAGTTGAGGAGGTGTGACCACCAATCTGAACTGCGTGGGGTCTGTTTGTGAAGAAGTCCAATTTCCAGTTGTACAGTGTAGTACTCAACAGGGAAAATGGTGGCAGTGATATGTTAAAAATGTCAGTGAAAAATGCACACAAGTACTTGTATCTTTATAGGAACCTTCACATGACAACCATTGATAATGTTTCTCCCTGATCCCTGACTTGTACCTTCACAACATTCCATTAAGTGCAGAATGTCAGGACAATCACTGCAGAGATTTACAGTGCGTCAGCAATCGTCACCTTATCTAAGGGCGAGTTCACACCAGCCTTGTTTACTTGACTCAAACTCTGGTGCAGACTAAATAACTCTGGTTTGCATTTGTTACCACTGAATTTGATTAATTTACTGTGTATAAAAAACACAAATGAGACAATAATTCCGCCTCACTCACTGCCGCTAACGGGTCAAATGTAACAGCTTAATGCTTAATCCACACACTCTTGTCACTGTGTAGGAAAGCAAACCGGACCAGTTTGAAAATTGTATTATCCTCACATGGTGCAATTCAAGAACTGGACCTCTAGGTTTGAACTCGCCCTAAAGTACTGCTTCTGATGGATACTCTATCAACTAGCTACTGTTACTGTTACTGTTATTTCAATTTGCTGGTCTGTTTTACATGGAGGGAGAAGACCAAGGTTCTTGAGATTATGGACCCATAGCTCAGCACTGAGGAAGACCTTCCCAGACACTTCCCTGTCCACAAAATTCAGTTTTTCCGGATTTAGTCTTGTCTTTTAGTTCCAATAAAGGGAAATCTTAATGCAGACAATAGTTTCCTATGATTAGTTTACCGGTATTACCAACTCTCATCCTAGTTTTCTTGACCAAATTGTGAACAGTGTTGTTAAAACAGATTTAAAGATGCACTGTGGAGTCTTTGACAACCAGTAGCATTATGGAACTATGTCTTTACAAGTGGATCACCATTTTGTTTGTAATGACACATGCATGATTTATATCCTGCTGCAGGTTTCTCGCTGATTGACAATTCGTCCAAGAGGTTAGTTTGTGTAGACATGCAGAATATTTGTTTTAAGTTACAATTTCTTTTTTTGGGCAATGATCCCCAGACACCCCCGCCATTATGTATCTTTCCAAGTTTGCACCCCAATTTTAAAACTTAACCAGGCTCCCCATGGAGAGGAGCAAAAATCTTTTTATCCTCTGTTTTTATTAAAACATGTGTTATATATTATAGCTTTCTGAAAATGTGGCCCCCTGGACAATATAGTTGAATAGCCCTGGTCTATGGTGTCAGCAAGCCTTTGACTTTCTTCCAAAGTGTTCATCAAACCTGGTGCTTACACATTTTTTAGGGCTTTGACTTTATTGAGGCCGTAACATTTTCATGGGAGCTTTTACACTCCTGATGCTACACTGTAGAAGTGTGGATAGACTCACCTCGAAACCCAAGAAGCAGGCACGAGCACATCCCGAAAGTGTGGTAGCACTAGTATAATTTAATGCCAGCTTTTATGCACTTTAGACTAAATAATGTGTTTACAATATTCAGTGAAATTCTTTTAGCAGATATGGCAGAGAGTTTGACTTTCATCTCCAACACATAGCTCGTAGTTTGAAGGATTTAAAATAGCTATGCTCTAACAGATACTATTATCTGATGGTTCCTGTTAGAAATTAAATGTATGCTTTGCGGCCTTGACGCTTGAATGTAACTGCGTGATGAATAAGTATAACCAATGTGATTAAGCTAAAATGGGCTCATATGAAATGTACACTGAGACAGGGAAGACAGTCATTTATACCAGATAGCTATTAGGCTCTGATGGATAAGATGTATGTAACCTTTAGTCTAGTGTTGAAGGATTTAGCTGTTATGACTATAAAATGAGTGGATGGGAGCATCACGGAGTGGCGCCTAAACAAAGAAGGCCGATAACAGAAAACATCCAGAGAGAATAGATTAGGTAGCCTGTGCAGAAAGGAGTTAGGTGAAGGTCCAAGTGTAGAAGAATTGGGCAAACACAGCCTGCCACGTGTAATAGCACCCAAGGAGTCGTCGCTGATTGGATGATTGTGATGCCAAGAGGCTCTGGACAGAGCCTGTGCACCAACTAAGGAAGCTAAGTCTAAACCACAGACTTCCTGGCATAGTAATGAGATACAATTATAATTATAAGAGACCACGCCTACCACTGTATAAACTGTATCTGCAATGGAAGCTCGGGGCTCTCGAGTGTGGATGGTGGTTATAGAGTAACAGCAATCAGCTGACTATGATTTCCTGATACACTTGGAGTCCTTGGCCAAGCTGTCATTCACCAGGTTTTAATAAACTGAGTTGCAGATCTACTCGTAGTCAAGTCTCCTCATTTGAAATCAACTAATTCGCAACATTCCACAGTGTGGTCCAGGTGAGCACTCTTGCTCTCTGGTTTACACTTTAAGTAAGGATGAGCAGGGATTGAAGGACAGGATAGGGCAGGTGAGGAGGTCACAAGGGTCAAATCCCTGAAGTTTTACAAGGATTCCCCACTTTCATGAGCCCGGGAGCAATCAAACATCTAAAAAACAATAAAAAGGAAATTAAGGGCACACTCGTTCTCTTGTGCTGTGAATGTAATTTACATTCAAATACCACATCCAGCCTCATAAACACTGAGAGACCAGCATAGACGCTCTGATGTCTCCAGGCGGAGGACACACACAGCCGTAGTAAAAGAAATAGAGTCCTGCCATCATCATACCTCTGGCGTCTTGGTGGGGGGAACACTTCCTGACCCTGATGTACATAAAAAAACAAGCTACTACATCACACACACACACACACACACACACACACACACACACACACACACACCTGATTAACAAATCATACAGTATATTCTTACAGTACATACCATTTATTAAATACAATCCAATTTACTATATTTAACTCTGAAACATGGCCTTTTTTATCGTATACACACTGACACACTTCAGATTATCTGATGGTGTGGCAGGAGGCCATGGAGAGGCCAAAGGATCTAACAGGTATATGTCACATTTCAGAGGACATCAGTCCTTTGATGAGGAAAAAAGAAAGAAAAAGGCCATTGTCTGTAAGCAGACCCCAATATAACTGTTTCATTAATGGCCATCACCTACACACACACACACACACACACACATGCGCACACACACACACACACACGGAAAAACGGCAACACTCTCCCCCCAATATCTTAAAATAAAAAACTGTATCAGTGCAACTCATTTCACCATTAGTAACTAAAATTTCCAGTAGGAAAAAAGTTGAACTTTTGGCCCACTAAATCAATTATTAGTACAGCCAATATTTTTCCAATTTTATAGCTATATATTTTTTAAGACAGGCTGTGGAGGTCATTTGCTAGTGGGCCATGAGAAAACAATCGATTGGCAAAACATAAAATGTTTTTTATTAAGTTATTTATGATAGGCTATTTTTGTGGTAATTTCTCAAACGTGCCCATCATCAAGAACATACATATTTCTAAATAAATATAGGTCAAGAGGGAACCAATTTGTCATCACCACCTTTCAACGTTCAGGAGTACATCAAATCTTTTTTTCTCAGAACTTAATAAATAAATATTTATTAAATTATCTTTGTCCTTCACAACTTCTGAATCAGTTTGTATGTGAATAAACTAGAAGCATTATGTGGAATAACCTCTCTACCTCTGTTAAGAGATGTAACTAAAAACCTCTCCCCACAGTCACCAGTGGACCTTGTTAGTACCAGCACAGAGAGCAAGTTTGTTCACAATAAAGTAGTCACTGTTGTGGGGGGAATGTGTGAGGGGGGATGGAAAGGTGAAAATCAAGTGATCATCATGCTATGAAACAAAGGTTGAAAGGAAGGCAGGGAGGGAGAGACAGAGTAGGCGTGAAAGAATGCCCAGGTCTGGAATGCATTTAGAGGTTACCATCCAAGCATTTTCCACAAAGACCAGCACTTAGCTACATGTACTGAAGGTGTAAGGGCAGGCTTGTGACAGACACAGAGCATTAAGATGGAAAACAAGTCTGGTGTAAGCTTACAGTTCAACCAAGGTGCACCAGCTAAATGAATAAATAGGTAAAAGTAATGGAGGAAGAAATTAAGGATTCAAAGAACATTTATTGTCATTATGCAATACAGGGTTGCACAACTAAATGCAGTTGTAGTCTAGTTCATTTATGCTACAAAAGAAAACCAGAACAAAAACGGCAGTGCATTCCTGTAGTGCATTTTTTTATTCTAACAGGATGAATGTAAACAGCAGCAACAAATACCCCAGTGAATTCTCTGGGCAGATAATATAGCATTTTTTACATAAAAATTTTTGACATTGAGCCCCGAGCATCATTGATGTGAACATAGAGTCAGTGTCCTCTCGTCTCTCTGGAGTCCTGAGATTGATCGTCTCAAAGTCCAATCCACACGCTTCCTTCTCCGATGTTGATGAGTGTATCTCTGTCATACACGCTGCAGAAAAAAGGCAGAAAGACAACAATTAAAACAAAAATGTAGTGAAGTTCATGGGAGCGGCAAGCCGCTGCATCTATATGCACCAGAATCAGGCCCATAATTTACATCTATTCATTTTCTTTGAAGAACTGGTTTTATTAGGAAATCTTATTTATAAGTAATCATTTGATACTGTAATTAATACTCATAATTATTTACGCAAGAAATTAGGGCTGTAACAGAACACAGAAGTCACAGTTCGGTCCTAGTTGGGTACAGCAGAAGGAAAGAAAAAAATTCATAAGGATATGTTTCTTTTAATCTATTTTGAACAGACAGTAGTGAACGTGTCAAAGACAGACACCTGTGTGGGACTGAGGAAGCATTTTGTCCACTGGCAACTTTGGTAAACAATTTTCATTATAAAAATAAGCAACATTTCAAACACTTCTGTAGTGCACTTAGTTGAGGTGTGTGCATCTTCACACCACGGCGTTTCATACAATAGTGTGACTGACTCGCATCCCAATTAGCTTGTTGTGCTAAGAGGCTTACTTGCATTTATGAACTTTGGCTCCATATTTAATTGCTGGTTGATTTGCTAGATGACGAAGCGGCAAAGTTTAATCTTAAACACACTTTTCTTTTTCGGACGACCCTGTTTGGCCCTCTGCGTTGGCGCCGTTCAAATAAATTAGAGGGATGAGTTTTTTCCCGCAGAGGAGAGCCGGTCTGAGTCCGGTCTAATGTAGCGTTAGCAGCTACCTCACAGATCAAACCAAAAGTGAGCAAGGAAGTGAAACCTAACCACCAGCGTTCCCTCAAGACACATTCTGATGTCAGGTGTGAACTGTCTCAGCTGGATTTACACACAATCTGAGGACACCTGGATACAGGACAATGGGTCTGAGCAGGGCTCTAGTTCAGCAGGTTGCCATGTCCTGCACACACACTCACACACATGGTCACATATATATGCAAAGCCACCCACCCACACCCACGAATGCACATTTGTGCGAACACATTTATCATCCACTTTCACTTTCTGTTGGCTCTCATGATCAATCATAGTCCCCCATGTTTGCTCTGCTTCTGGCCATCTTTCATTGTCACCTTCAAAGGACTATCTTGTCTTCATCGTAGATTAGTTGAGGTGTGTGTATGCGTGTTTGTGCATGTTTGAGAGAGAGACAGAGAGACAGTAACGGAGGGGGACTGGCGGAGGTCACATTGTAGTATAATTATTATCACAGGTCATTTATCAGATTTATCTTATCCAGAGCGACTTACAGTGAACTAACGACAGGGACAGTCTCCTGGAGCAGCTCAGGGTTAAGTGCCTTGCTCAGGAGCTCACCTTCTGGTGTTCTATTTGAAAGCCTCACTACGAGACCACTGGACTACCACCACCACCATAATCACTGCTAAACTTTAGCTGGGGCCAATACATTTGTTGACAGGAATAAGCCCTTTGAGAACTAACTTAAAACATCTGGTAGTCAAATGGGCATTTTAGAACAAAAAGTTCCCATACCTATGGAACCAAAGGAACTTAACTGAGGAACTGAAAAGTCCCCTTTTGACAGATTGACTACCACCCCTCATCTTAATATTCCTAATACTGATACTAGAGTCACATATTTCCTTGTTGTGCGAATGAAGCAGTATACAAGTTGTGGTTGCTGCGAGGTCTGGGTTTGACCAATCAGTTACATTCCGCCATGCAAACCCTGTCAGGGACAAACCTTTATACAGAAACGTAATTTAGTGGTTTAGTGGTTCTGAGATCTGACTTCTGTTACTTGCAGTGGTGCTTCCTGCTCCGCCTGGCACCTCATCCAATACAACAACTGGGAAGATGGTGAAGGATCAAGCCTTTCTTGCTGCACTTAAAAAAAAAAATCTTTTGTCACAGTTAGGGACAATTCGGCTGAACCAAACAAACAAAACAACTTTGGTAAAGGTTGGGAAAAGATTGTGGTTTTCACATTTTCTGTATTAAAACAGACCATGATCTTTCCCTGGATATTGTATTGCAAGATCTACAAGATTAACATATGCAAGATATTTTAATTACTAACATTTACTCATTATGTTAAGAGAAATCGTAATATCGGTGGCATTACGTTTTCCTAAAAAAGTATTTGCTGTTGCAAATTAGTTGCATATAAATGTCATTTCTGCAACCTGTAACCTGGTGCTTCTTATAACCTGAACTTTTAAGAATCATGTGAGACCTTAGAACATGTTCCTTACCGTGTCTCCATTGAATTTTACAAACCGGGTTGATGTTTTCATCTAATGTAACTATAAATAAATCATTTGTTGTGCAATGGAAGGAGTGGCCCTCATACTGTTTCTGATTTTCTTTCATGATAAATCCAGGCCACTGCTCATAGCAGTTTGTTCCACTGTGAGAATTGTGATACTTGATATTTTTTCTAATGCCTAGCTCTCCACAACCTGCAATCAAAGAGGTCTTAACTTTATCGAAAACTTAAATGTGTTCTGGAGGCGCAGACACAGCTTCAGAGCAGATGGCGTCCACCCAAGGAAAGCCGGAGTGGAAGTACTTTCAGAAAATTTCCTCTACAGCCTTCATCACCCATCAGCCCCATTTCAGGACAAACACCCATCTGTTCCATCGGTCTTAACACCAGTATGAGCACTTTACAGTCACTAAGCAAGCCCTTGGATGACACTGGGTCCTCTCACAGCCCCAGGTCACTCTCACCCCTCTCCTTCCCACACACCTCCCCTCACCTGGAATTCACAAACAACAAGGAAAGTGGTGAATTGGTGAATGCAGGCATCAAACTCACCAATCCATCCAAGACAGCAAACATAGAAACGGACTTCTACAGTGTCTTTGCTGCTGTAGAGTCGATCTGTGTGACTGTTCTCTTATTAAGCTAGGACGCAATGGGACCCTTACAAATCTGATACCAATTCTCTGTCAGTCACAAACTGTCCTAGGTTCTAAATCTAGTCCTATAAAACTAGCTTTGCTAAATCTAAAAAAAAATTAAAAATCCTTCTTAATTAATGATCTTTTTACAAATCATAAACTAGATTTGATTTTTTAAACTGAAACCTGGCTAGACATGAAAAGCAAGCCGTCTCTTATCAAGGCACGTCCACCAAACTACCAGTCCTGTCAGTGAGAAAGCACAAGAGAGGGGGCAGAATCACCACCATTGACTCAAAACTGTTTAGCTGTTCAAAAGTGGACCTGGGTAAATTTTCATCTTTTGAATATCTTGCCCTTGTGCTCAAGGCGGAACAAGCAGTACTCATTTAAACAATATACAGGCCTCCAAATGAATTATCTATTTATCCTAGAATCTTTCCAGCTGGCTGCTCTTATTATCACCAAATATGATAGAATTATTTTAAATGGAGATTTTAACATTCATATTAACAACAGAAGTAGCTTTGATAGCTACGCTGACGATACACAATTGTACATATCTGTTGAGCCCATTTTTCGATTAGCCGGGAGTTACGTATAGTTGCCAATGCCAAGAGGGCGACGGCTTGAGCCAACCGCTTTGGCTTCAGAAACCAATGGCCGTCTCTTCTTTATACAGTCTATGGTACCCTCCCCACTCTCCCCAGGTTGTAAGACAGCAGTAAGCCGTAGTAAAAAAAATAGAGTCCTGTCATCATCATACCTGTTGGGTCTTGGTGGGGGGAACACTTCCTGACCCTGATGTATATAAAAAAACAAGCTACTAAATCTCACACACACACACACACACAC
>CALSBV010011050.1:5877877-5885493 GCA_943590825.1 Bovichtus diacanthus | reverse complement strand
ACACACACACACACACACACACACACACACACACACACACACACACAGACACACACACACACCTCCTCAAGGGTCATCAGGAAGCAGAGAACAATAGAAGTAACCAGACGACCTGACTCCTGGCTACTGGCTCACCTCTTAGAGCTGACACACACACATACACATTAGCACACACAAAAACAGTACCGGTTAAAGGAAAGGCAGGCATAAAATGATTCTTACATTTTTGCTATCATATATACGTATATGTGTGTATATGATACATTAATTATTTAATGCATATTAGTGATGGTGGCAAACATTTTCTGTGGCTGTTTATCTGTCTGTCATCCCTCCACATATCTACCTATCCATGTATCCACACATCCATCCATGTCTCGTGTACCTGCACTGGGCAGTAAGTGTGTGTGCTGTAGTAACAGGATGTGATGAATCTGCCTATAAAGAACAGAGTTGTCAGGGTTTGAGTGAACTATTGGCCTTTAATGGCCAATAAATACAGGTTAGCAGGACAGAGGTTGACTGCAGGTCACAGGGTGGAGGAGTCTGTGTGTATGTGTGTGTGTGTGTGTATGTGTGTGTGTGTGTGTGTGTGTGTGTGTGTGTGTGTGTGTGTGTTATTTTCTGTTGATTGGATGGGGGTTCACAAATAGGGCTTAAAGAGAGAACTATGTAATTGCTAATTTGACTACTGCTTCATTCAAAAAAACTATAAAACAATTGAGAACATCCTAAAATCACTGTCCCCTAATAACAAATGTAAATCATAGACAACCCCAAATTAGGTCCCTATAATATGGACATGTATTGTGCCACTGTGCTATTCTACATTTTATATCCTAAATAGTTTAGTCATCATTTCGAAAATTTCCCCATCAACTATTTTTGGATGGAAATCATTTTCTCTATTACTTCTAACTTGTGAACTCTCCGTCTTCCTCTCTGACTGGTTTTCCAGCTGGAATCATCAACAGCCTTCATCTCCTCCTCTCATCTGTCCGTGTCTGTCTCAGGGAGACAGCAGTCACCTTTTAGCCCTGTGAAAGGCTCGGCCTTCAGGCCCACCTCCCACCGAGACCATGGGGTCAAAAGCGGTCCAACCCAGGAAGTGATTTTACGCCCTTCACACATGTGAGAAGCTTTTAAAGAGCGCAGGGAGAGGACAGGAGGCTGGAGGTGCAGTGATAAGCACCACAGGCCTCAGATCTTCTAACTACCAGCCATTCAATGAGGACACGTTTATTCTTCCTTCACCTTCCCTGCACCCATCCCTTCTTTTCTATTCCACCACTCCTTCCATACAACCACAACACCATTTTAGTCCCTTCCTCCCACCATATTTTATCACCATTTTTTTCTTTCCTCTCCCTCCTCCTGTATTCCCTCATAGGATAAGATAATTATACATTAAGATAATATTACTGATTAAAGGTTTGATAAAAATAATGCAATCAAGAAATCAATATGGTATTATTAATATTTTAAAATGTATCAATCAATTTAAATTTAAATTTTGTAAGTTTACAGCATTACAGTGTATATGTGTATACACACAGAAAGAGATTCAGTATACACACTGTATACAATGTTTTCTTTCAATACATTATCAACAGCAAAAGCGAAACCGTTTTGTGGACATGTCGGTGCCTTAAGCAAGGCGTGCACTTCCCAGAAAACATAAAAAATATAATACTTTGGTGATATTTTATGATTTAAAAGTTTTTATTCAACTTAACTTAACTTGTGTTCTGCGACATTTCATCAAAAAAACATGTCAATTTGTACATTTATATGAAAACTCATCCCTGTTAAGTCTCCTCCAGGTATATATACGACTCAGGATTTGATATAGAACATAACCAAGTTATAAATATCCCTGTGTGATTGTAACATTATCCAGGCACACAGAAGGATAGACAATTGTATTTTCTTGATTTATATATAAATTACTTTCTCCACCGAAATATTTTTCAAAGTACACAAAAAATTGTTACGGTTGTATATGAATATAATAAAAAAAAAAAACAACATAAAAATAAGAAAATAAGCTTCAGAAATATATTTCTTGTTTTAAATAAATGTAATAGAAATCCACAAATATATGTATTTAAAAGTATTTGCAATTTTTGTCAAACACAGATTTGGAAGTTGTTACATTTACTAACTGCTTTTGTGAACTTCACTGCATTTGGGTTTTTTTTGAGAAAATTTGATTCTCAAATGCCTTTTTTTCAACAGATAATTATCTGTCACCAATTAGATGTCTCCTTCCCTTGCAGCCAATCACATGAGCACATCCCCACATAGAGTGGTGCAGGGATGACTTATTTTTGTAGACCAACCCGGAAGTTAGCATCGCACTGGTTCCCTCAACAAAAAGCCAACGGGAATTTAGCGTTTACCGGTTTATTGTAGAAAATAAGATCTGTTTTTGTTCAGCAGGATAATCTCCACAAATGAACTCCACTTTTATGATTTTAAAAGCTAAGGTTAGGCTATAAACGAACTACACCACGGTGGCATGACTTCACGTCACCACCACTAAGATAAAGTTTAGCAGTCTCCTTTAGAGACTCACGAGTCTGGTATTTACTGACATACTTTGTATCATAGAACAAAACGTTAAAATCTCTTAAGCTTGTGTTAACCAAAAAACATTGACTTCGAGACGTATCTCGGCTTAGTCACATGAATAGAGGAGGGAAAATAACTCTGGATTAGGCTATTAGCGCATTTTACAACTTTTAGGACCTAATAAATTAAATAAGGGTTATTCAAGTGTATCATATTGGGATGTTGATTTACCTTAAAAAAAATTATTCACTGATTTATAGTTACACTCTTTCCCAATATGAGTTTTTGGGCCTATGGCATCACGTGACTGACACGGAAGTTGTAATTCCACAGTTTGGCCACTATGTAAATTTGCTTCAAAGCCTGTCGCACTTCCTCGGGGCTCGGTAGCAGCCCCATCGCAATGAGGGAAAAGTCACAAATATCACCTGCCAAACAAACACATAGCTAACGTTAGCTAACATTGCTTCCCTATGATAACTTTAGCTAGTAAGTTAGCTACATGCCAACTTAATTTAGCAATAGTAAATGTAATGTAAAATAGTAACACGTTGGGTGCTGGTGGTCTTTCCTTCAACATTGTGGATGTAACTTATTATATATTATATATGACGTATTAAATCATACCCTTATGGAGGTGTGCTCATGTGATTGGCTTTTATAGATAATCCCCTGTTGAAAAAATGCATTTGTGAATTGAACGACGTCGGGAGTCTCAAAAGACATAAACACAAAAGTTCACACAACACAAGCTGTTTGTAAATTCAGGTTCAACAGTTTGTATATCAATGTAACAACATCTAAATATGTTTTTTGATGAAAATTGCAAATACGTTTAAATACATATATTTGGGGGTTGTTTAAAACAAGAAATACTAGTGTGTGTATCAAAACACATTAACAGCATTAACTATCTTTGTGTGCATTGAAAATAATTTTTATATATATATATATAAATCACAAATTACATTTATAAATGCTTCTGAGTGCATTTGTTAATATTGTGACTGATCTGGCTCCATATAGTTGATCCACAATAAACAGTTCCTGTCATTTCTCTACTGAGTATCATCAAAATCAGACTTGTATGTGTTGTATGTTATATGTTTTACAATCCAATGTTTATTTTCATTCTATTTTTGATTATTTCTTTCCTTTATCATATATTTACAGTGCATATTATAGGCCTACTTAAAAGCAATAACGTGGTTAAGATATGGTTAATAGCGGAAAAGCACTGCATTGCTATGATATGTTGTATAGTTTCCTATAGTATTTTCTATAATATTATGCTTATAGAAAGCATAATATTGCGTGTGTGCGTGTGTGTGTGTGTGTCTGTGTGTGTCTGTGTGTATATGCGTGTAAGTATCTGCCAACCCTCGGACCGATGTACTTCATGCTTGGGATGTCCTGACTTTACTTTATTATGATGCTCACGATTGTTCCATAGGGTCACCTGTTCTACAGTCTGCTTAAAATGAATATATGACTTTAGTTTAGTTAACAATAATAGTTAACAATAATAATAATAATTAAATATTTGGTCAAGTTTCTCAAAAAAAAAGAAAGCTGATGTGGGTTTTGATACTTCAATCAGAATCCAAAATGACCCCTAAATTACTGTATCTGTAACGTAATCATGCTGAGGTTCTGTTGTTGTGTTTAGTTTAGGCAGCAGAATTCTATATTCCATCCAATAACAGATGACAGAACTTAAGCGAACATGTATTAGGGGAAAGTCATTTATCTACAAAATAGCTTTTAAAATCCATCAGTGATGCAACGTTTGAGAGAAAAGAAAATTTTTTCATATCATTAACCTTTTCAACTTCAGTAATGAGAAAAATATCACTGAATATTGTGGGTATACATTTATGTAATGAAGACCATCACTTTAACAGACAGATGAACCCAGCAGTGTTACATATTCCATGCCAGATAAGATACGATCTATTCAACCCCCCCAATCATCCTCCTGATCTTATCCCTCTGTTCTCCATCCATCCATCTCTCTCTTTTTCTCCATCCATGCTCTAACCTCTAACTTACCTCTGTTCTTCAGTTAGCTTTGTCCAGGGCTATCTATGTCTGTGTTTGTGTTCAGACAGAATACTTGAAATTAACTAGGTGTGTTCAGCTCTGGATCGTTTATGTGTCCATCTATGAATGTGTATATGTACGTGCAAGTGTATTTCCAGCTGTGTGCGTCTTAGTCTTGCCATGGACATGTAAACGTACTGTATGTTAGTGTGGGGTTTTGTGTGTTAAGACAGCAGGGCACCACCTCTAGACTTAAAACCCTGTGACCCCTGGATGAACATCCCAGTGTTTAATACACAGCCCCAGTCCACATTCCAATCTGCTGTCTGTGTGTGTGTGTGTGCGTGCGTGTGCGTGCGTGTGTGCGTGCGTGCGTGTGCGTTTGTGTGTGTGCTCCTCATTATACATGGTTGCATTTACATGTCAGGCGTTATTAGGTGATACTCCAGACACTCCCGAGCTGCACTGAGTGCAGTACAAGACTACATTCCTTGATACACGAGTACAGACGGATTGGAAGGTGCACCCGTTTCGATTGTTATCAGGCGATTAAATGGCCGTTACCAGTTGTTTTCACTACCACTCTATTTCTTCAGAAGGAGCAAACTGCAACTGCAACCAGCAGGCAGGAAGGTTAATATCCAACGTTATGAAAGGCTCGCAGTTTTGTTAGGTTTCACATTCAGTAACAGTAGGTTTGGGCTCCAAACTTACATGGCTAGGTTTGGCTCAAAGATGATGGTTTTGGGTTAAAATAAGTATGCCTACGTTGGTTTCACATGGAACACAAACTCCGGGCTCCTGGCTGAAGTTCCTGTGGTTGTCGGGACGTGGTTGGGCTAGTTTAGCACTAAGACTGGAAGCAGAAATAAACAGCTAGCTTAGTCTAGCAGCAAGTCTGTTCAAAGGTTAAAAAAATACCAACAGCTGCCAGTATACATTTTCAGAACTGCTTGTCGGATGGTCGGATAGCTTCAGAAATAGTTGGATCTGGAGGGGGCTCCCGGAGGATGAACCCTCACTTTTCTACGAATAGTTAAATGAGTTGTTTGTTGTGACCAACATTTTCATACCAACGGTTCATTTTGTAAGTTAATGGTTCTGAAACCACAGTCTACAGCCCCCACTGCTTAAAGTGTTGACGTCGTTCATGTAAGATTGTGTTAAAGTCATTGTCTTTGTTAGCATGGACACATAACAAACTGATGAATGATGTGTGGTGACTTAAGGGTCAAAGCCTCTGGATCAGCAGTGCAGTGCAGGAACTACCATTTGCTAACACTCACTTCACATGTTCATAACAATCACACTCACACACACAAACTCTCACACACACAGACAGAATGACTGTGGTCATGAAAAAGGCAGATGTTCCAGGAAGGGAACCCCAGAATATGAACATGCATGCCTCTGTTTGTGTGTGTGTGTATGTGTGTGTGTGTGCGTGTGTGAGTGAGATACACCACTCTCTCGCCTCTGCTCTGTCAGACATTCACATGCACACATGGTTTGTATATGGAAACATTTCAACTGTTAAAAGACTTTGTGTTAGGATCATGTTAGGCTACACAAGTTCCTGGAATTAAATGTGACTTTATTATAATTGTAAATAATTGGCTGATACATCATTTGACAGAATATTGTGTTTATAACAAGATAGCACCCTCTCACTTTGCTTAGGATTTTTTCCCCTCCGGCAGTAATGTGTGTTAACAGAACATTGAACCGGGGAACAAAGATACAATCTTTTTAGCATACTAACATTTTCTAATTAACATGAAACATAAACTACAGCTAAGATAGATGGGAATGTAATTAGCCTTGCAGGTATTTGTTCATAAACCAAACTATTGGACAAATTGTAATTTTGATCTGCTGGTGGTGACAGATAAAAGATGTGTTATTACAATTAGTCCTGAGGGGAATATGAATTACGTAGCAAACTTAATCAAATCAAATCAAATGAAGTTTATTTATACAGCCCAATATCACAAATTATACATTTGTCTCAGTGGGCTTTACAGACTGCACAGGATACGACCCCCTCTGTCCTTAGACCCTCGCAGAACAAGGAAAAACTCCCTAAAAGATACCCCACAATTAAACTGAGGAGGATCCCCTCCCAGGACGCACAGACGTGCAATAGGTGAAGTATGTTGAGAATAAATAATATAGCAAAAATACATAAAACATGATGTGATTGTATATGAAAAAGATGGATCCAGGAGGATGTCAAAATAAGATTCCTGGTGTCTCCAAAAAATTAATATTAAGGTGGGCGTCAGCCAGGACCAGGGCAACAGGTGCAGCCACGATTCATGATCCAGACGTAATCTTTAATAGTGGCAACCTGCCAGATGAGAGACACAAAGACTCCGGGATTGAAGCCGCGGATGATGAGTTAGTAACATGAATTTGAGGAACATGAATGCATAAAGATAGAGAGGGAGAGGAGGAGGGAGAGAGTTGTAAGTACCCCGGCAGTCTAAGCCTATAGCAGCATAACTAGGGGCAGGTCCAAGGCAAGCCTGAGCCAGCCCTAACTATAAGCTTTTTTTCATGGTATTCCATCCAACAATTGCTGAGATATTTCATTCCAAACCACAAATGTCAACCTCATTGTGGCATTAGAGTCAGAAGATCTCCAAAATCACCAGGATTCATGATCCGGTAACTATGTCTGTGTCAATATTACGTCAATCTATCTAGTAAATATTGAGATATTTCTTGGTATAAGTGAAAACGTTTACCTGCCAGTGATGCTAGAGGATTTCATGTCATCAATACAGTCTTTTTTGAGATATGTCAGTCCGAACCAAAGTTATGGACCATCCAACCAACCGACCATTGTCATCTCTAGAAACACAGCACGAGCATAATTAAGCTGCTACATTGTATTTCAAGAGTGATATTTTAGGAAAACAAATTAAATATGTTACCAGTAAACATTTTTCTAATACGTTCTCAACATTTTATGACTTAGCAGATACGCTTATGAA
>CALSBV010011050.1:5847877-5872877 GCA_943590825.1 Bovichtus diacanthus | reverse complement strand
CACAAAAAATCTGATGATGTCACTTAACATGATGTCACTTCTTTGCTATTTCAAGAGCTGCGCTTGCATAAAAAGTGTCCGTTATGAGTGTGAGTTATATAAATAAAAAATTGGCTTGAATTGATTTTCTATGAATCAATTGCAGAGACACTTGTTTACAGTAATTGTAAACTCACCTATCAGGCGTAAGCAACATAAAAAGGTGAGTGTGTCTGATTTTCTGTTGACATTTTCATCAGTGTGCAGTACTCTGGTGTTGCGTGTTGTGTTTATACATATGCAATATATTCTTGTACTTTACCTACAATATCTCTGGAGAAATCCAACCCAGCCAAATCATAAGAAAAATATAAATGTTAAAAGTGTTTCAGATTGAGCACAGATGTGTGTGACTAGTTCAAAGAGAATCAGATCATATGAACCATGTGTGTGCTGTATGGTTTCTGTCTCATGGATTGTCTATGTTGTATTTTTACTATGTTGTTTATTCTGCACACACATCATCTATTGCATGTCTGTCCATCCTGGGAGAGGATGCTCCTCAGCACACGGTACTACCACAGTGTGATGTGAGCAGCTCCACTGCAGTAGTTGGGGATTAAGTGCCTTGCTCAAAGCAAGGTGGTGGTAATGAGGGAGTGGCAAATGCTATGCTTTCACTTTCTCCACCTAGGTTTATCCTGCTGGCCTGGGGTTGAACCCTCTTATCTGCCCTTTAGAACATCACTGCCCTCTATTGGAGATGGCTCTCTGTGACCTGAGGCCTTGCCACGCTTGCTGTCAGGCTGTGGTTGTAGTTACAGTAGTAATTGATCTTATCCCAGTCACAGTTATGCACAATTGTAGAAGTCGGTGTGGTCTGCCCTCGTCTGCAGCTACATGTGGGAGTCTGTGCTGTATTGTCCTGGATGTCATTTGTTTGTGGCTCTGCTTCAGCCTCAGACAGGGAGGAGCAGCTGGAAGCTGCCTGCTGTCGACACACACGATTTATGACACTTTGTCTCACTTTGAAGAACGGCTTCTGTTTGACACACTGACTGCTGCAACCAGTCACACACACACACGCACGCACGCACACACACACACACACACACACACACACACACACACGCACACACACACACAGTAACTCTTCTATCTGCACAGTATGTGTATGAGTCTATAGTGACTAAGGCTGCACGAAAAGCCATTAACACACAGAGAGAGAGGTCAAGAATGATGGAGAGATACTGAGACGGGAGAAGCAAAATAAAGAGAGAAAGAACAAAATACTTAGACAAGAAATAAGGAGAGAGAGATAAAGAAAGAAATCTGGGGCCCGCTCAGTAGATTGGAGCGGGACAGAGAAGCAGACAAGCACCCAATAGAGATCCTCCACTCTAAACTCTAAACGCTCAGAGTAACGCCTGCTGAGCAGATCTGGCACGTTTCCTATTACTATTAAATATACAAAAACTTTCAAAAACATTTTGGACACATCTAGCTCAGTGAGCACCTACAGGCTCAGTGAACACCTACAGGCTCAGTGAGGCTCAGTGAGCACCTACAGGCTCAGTGAGCACCTACAGGCTCAGTGAGCACCTACAGGCTCAGTGCATCAGGACGACACAGAAAGAGGAGTGCGTATGTGGTCATTGCTCTACAGGGGATGTAGAGAAGTTCTCCACACCAGGAGAAACAGCCAAGAACATAACAAACTTCCAAACGTTAACCCTTCAGGAGAACCTGCTGCTTCTCTGGCAGCTCAATATGTATCTGCCTGACCCGGCATGAGGGGCTCACCACCACTACAAGATCCAACAAATTAGGGAGTTCTATAGAGAGACAGAGAAAGAGAGTAACAGAAATAAAGAGATGCTGAGACAAGAAAGAAAAAAAAACAAAGACTGAGAAGAGGAATTAGAGAAAGAGAGAGTGACCTCAGTCTGAACTTCTGCCTCAGTGTACTCCAGTTAACCTGTCACACACACACACACACACACACACACACACACACACACAGGAGGATAATATGTGTGTTTCCAGTTCAGCTTTGGAAGTATGAATGGGAGCTGATCCCAGTATTAGTCATGTCAGCACTGGCTCCTGTCTCACACACACGCAGACAAATGCACAAGCATGCATACACACAACAGCACAAATGTGAACTCCAGTTTTTTCAAAGCAAACACGTCACAACAGAGAAAATGTGAAATCAGGCAGAAAACAGGCAGGGTGACCCTCACTGCTAGCTCCATGACGTCATTTTAACTCAATCCAGTCAAAGCAAAATATCTCATTGAAGAAGGTTCCATCTGAACCTGATAGTAGAGCTGGATGATGTGTTTGCTTTTGAAATGAGTAAACACACATATGACAGACATGTAGATGTGTGTATTTTGTACGTTTATATCACGGGTAGTTTTTGATTGCACCAGCTGGGACAAAGCATCAGTGAC
Source organism: Bovichtus diacanthus (assembly GCA_943590825.1). NCBI lineage: Eukaryota > Metazoa > Chordata > Actinopteri > Perciformes > Bovichtidae > Bovichtus > Bovichtus diacanthus. Next base: position 5,870,439 of record CALSBV010011050.1, on the reverse strand, counting down.
AAGCTGATCTGCAGACAGAATGTCCGACATTCAATGACAATGTTGTGATGTATTTCTACAATATCCACACATTCTAACTATAACTGTTAACTTTAGTAAAAGATAGTGGTTACGGTTAAAAAAAAACATTGTTTTTTTTTCAATTGCATTGTGTGCACTCTTCCCGTGCACTCTTTGCACGTCACCAACTTTTGGAGCGAGTGCTGCGTGCTCCTTCCAGTGGAGAGTTGGCAACACTGGGCTGGCTTTTTAAGTTTTTTCATTTTTAAGCTTTTTAACTTTACTCTTACTGGCTTCTCCAATGTTACCTACCCAAGCTTTAAAGGTATAATATGTAACTTTTCTCTAAAAACAACTAAACACATGTTATATATAATATATAATACATTATTTTGTTGAGTTGTGTACCCTCTTTATCAAAAATGATTCCGACAATTTGCAAACCCGTAGAAATCTGCACTTTTATTCAAGGTAAGGTTTCCTCTGCTCTCCTGTCATGGCGTCGTCTCCCCTTTGAGCACGTGTCAGTGTTGTGATTGTCTGCCAGAAGCTTCATAAACGGACTTTCTATCCAGTCGTAAGCCGGACACTTTTTAGATCTTGGTCTTTTTTAATGCTTAAGTTTTAATGTGACACTGTTTTATTCAGTGTTTTTACCGGTTTAAATTAGCCTGTTTGTTTTGGAGAGGAGACCTCAGTTGATAATTTTGCTAATCCTCCTGAACACTGAAGGAATCCCAACTGACTGAAATGACGGCAATGGTGGTGAAGACAACAACATCAACCAGGATCCCACACGATGTCACAATGTTTTGATTGAGACCCCTAGTGGCAGAAAATTACACATTGTGCGTTTAATCTCACATCCAAAATGCACTAATGCAACCAGAAGACTTGAGCCACATGTCAGATTCAACTCTTGAACCAGACGACTGACGTCTGTCTCCCAACAAGAAACAAAGAGACACTGACCACTCCTAGTGTCACAATATAGATCACTTTGAAGTATTTCTTTGTTTTTGCATGAACCAAGATTCCACGTCTGCAGTAAGCAGGACTCTGGTACTGGAGGAAAATAATTCTTGTGTTCTTGTCATTTTTTTGGATGTAGATGTAGCAGAATGTAACAAATTGCATGTTATGTTTTGAAGGTGAAAAGGTGTAATGTTTTTTTAATCAGCTGCAAGCTGCTCCTCCATTTAATTTGTAAATTGTATTGTGGGAGAATAGTATCCATCAACAGCACATTTGAAAAAAATGACAATATGTCATATGTCATAATACATATATGACAATATGCAGTCAACATCCGGGACACAGCAGGAGGTCTCAAAGATTATCAGAAGGCTGCTTTGACTGGTTGCACTGGCTGTCAACTTTCTTGGAGATACATAACCAAACATGACATGTCTGATTTGTAAAGACTTAATTTATTTTCTCCTCTCCTCTCATCAGGTCAACAGGGTGGAGCCTGGTGGAAGAAGGGGAACATATTCATGGAAACATAACTAACATGGAATAAGAGCACCACCTAGTGGTGATGATCACACAGTAGAAATCACATGAACATATCCAATGCATAGCACACAGATTCACATTTATTCCCCAAACTTTCTCCCATGTACTTTAAAATAGTGTTAGTTTGAGCATTACCTGTCGATACACATATGTTCTCGTTACTAACTTGTTGTGTGGTTACGTTAGTCATAGTGACACACTTAGTGGTGCTGAAACAAATATGACCCTGTCACAAAATCAAACTCTTTCTTTCACCACTTTATTATAGTGTAATATACATTTGTTCTTTTCTGAAAATTAGATTTTTGTGATGCGCAATATTTTTCTCCTTTTGTACAAAAAATGGTGATTGGACCAGTAAACACAGTATAGTACTGTATAACACAACATATATTTGTGGATTTCAATGCACTGAATTCTTTTACTGTGGTTGTGATTTGAGGACTTTTCCATGACTGAATGAGCTAAAAAGCTTCTGGTAGTTAAGTGTTTTCACTCTACTTTTGACCTGTACACGAAATGAGAGCAGACTTTGTAAACCCTGGTGAAAACCATCTGAACTCTGGCATCAAAAACACAACACCAAGCGTTTGATAAATCCATTTTAATGGAAAATGTAAAACCCTTTGAACTTCAATGTACAAAGCATGTAACACTTGCACTTTAAAATTTGAAATTGAAGCAAGCCATGTTTTAAAAAAATACCTCAGTGAATGTATATATGTATATATTTACATATCATAGTAAACATTTTCATTATTTTATCTTTTAACTTCAAAAGTTCACCATAGTAAATTTTAACTAAACGAAAACAAGACAATTCATTCTTTTCTTAAATAAATTACATCTTTTCTGTAAATGTCTCAATTTTACAGCAAATACTTTTTTCATAAAATGCTGAAGTGTATAAGCCATTTTGTTCTTTCTTTACATAATACAACTTTACACAGTCTTTACAATAGTTTGGCAGTTCATTTTCAAAAAAATGTATTTATGGCATGAGGACTGTAGAGCATCAACATTTCCCAAAGTTACAGGCATTAGCTGGTGTGTGTGTGTGAGTGTGTGTGTGTGAGTGTGTGTGTGAGAGTGTGTGTCCTCCATCACAGTAGAGCCGTATTACAACTGAAAACCACATACTAAAAAAAAGAAAAAAAGAAACTGTACAACTCACATTTACATTTGCTTTTTTGTCTCAATAACATCGCATATCATACAGCTATAAAATAAATACATCTTCACAGAGGAAATAAAACAATGCTCGTATTGAAAAGAAAATTAAGAACAAAACAGCAACAGACAGATAGAACTAGAAAAAAAGGACGAGAACAGACAGATTACAGACGGAACAACAAACGAGGGCGCAGCAGAGCTCGCTGCCTGCTGACTGAAACATCTGAGATTTATGTTTTGCATTTTTTTCCCCTCAAATCTTTTTTTTTTCTTATCGATTTTTTAAACAGCAGAGATGACAGTTTGGATCCTGATGCTGCGTGCTGCTGGTGATGCTGTCGTTGTGTTGGCTGCTGCTACAGACAGGGATTAAACCTCCTGGCCTTCATAATCCACAGCAGATTACAGTGAGAGAGCAGCAGCGTGCTCAGGGGCTCCATCATCACTGCTGCTGACAACCTTATTTCACAGGACAGTCTGAGTCTCCATGGAAACGCACCACCAGTCACAATAAAGAGTTTGGTTTCAGTGGAGGCTTGTAGTGCTGCTTGTCAGGCTCCCAGCCTGCCTGCTGTCCCCGGTCCTGCCTGTGCTCTGAGTGAGACGCAGAGGTTGAATCCCTGTCAGTGCAGCCGCCCCTCTGGTCTTGTGTTTGTCTCCTCTTGGCACTGAAGGTTTGGTGATGATGTGGGGGGCGTGCCTCCTGGATGTGTTGTGCAGGTGCACTTCACACCCTGAGGTCCCCTGGGTCACTTGACCAGCGCCGACCTCCTGTGGTCACGTGACGCAGTCCTCCAAGTGAGGAGGTGCGTGTGGAGGGAGCGAGGTGCTGATGGGAGTCTTGTCCCTCTCTGGAAGGCGAGGCGGAGGGAGTGTCATAAGTTCTCTTCCTCATCGTCTTCCTCAGAGGCGCCTCTCTTCAGGGAGCTCACCGCCTCCTTCACACAGTGGTATAGAATGTTCTTCACCTGAAGAGGAGAAAAACAGTTTTCACAGCTGCACATATTCCACCACACTTTCATCACTAATGTCGTAGGGCTGTACCAAATAGTTAGAAGCTTCATTTCATAACGTTGACTTTATAATTCTAAATCAACATTGGAAGGCTGTGCAGTTGTTGTTTTTGTATATCTAGTGAAGGCGATATCAGTGCACAGCGTCAGATAAAGATGAGGCGACACTAATACTATTAGTATTATACTATTAGTAGAATTAGATTCCAGTGGTGCTGCGTAGGATTGATCCAAACATTTCAATAACTTCAGAGCGTTTAAAGTCCAAAAGTCAACATTTATTGAAAAAAGACCAAATATTCTGCTTTAATCAACTGTATTAACTAACAGCACCATAAACGACATTTATATAACCACAACAACCGTCACTGACAGTAAAATAGGACAGTCAATTATATATATCATACAGTTATAAAGCCATAAACACAACATTGTTTTAACTTCTTTGATTATCAGTCATATTACATTTCTTTAACCCCTGTTGGCCTGACTCCAGTCTTCAGTAAAGCAGGATGTAAACTGAGCTGAGGTGAACTTGGACTGACCTACAGAGCAGCCTGCAAATACTGGAGAGCAGATCAACAGATCATAATTGCTCTGCCAAGTCGACATTTCTGTATTCGTTAAATAGTACTGAGAACTGGCTAAGGACATTTTTTTAGACGTAATGGAACAGAAACGAAACTTCACCTGTAGTTTATCCTCGTAGTTGACCTCCTCTTTGTTGGGCCGCAGCTCCTGGGTCAGGTGGAAGGAGTTGGCCACGTGCTCGGGGGACACAAAGTCATTGATGACCTGGACACAGCTGTGGAGGTTCTGGACCTGAGAGGATGTGAGGACACTTTACTGATCCCTGAACTCACATCATCACAGGATCATGTCATCTTGTTTAGGTATGAACACATGAACACAAAAAATCTGTTCATCATGAAAATGAAAATATGTGCAGGTCTGAACTTGAATTGAATTATTGTCACTTTGAACTTTTAACTTGATATAAACCAGTCTCAATGTAATACTGACGCCTCTATATCAGTGGTTCTCAACCTTTTTTGGGCCAGCGCCCCCCTCTCCATTATCCATCAAATAAAATGTAGGCTAATTGTCTCCCCTGAATTTTAATGTTGATTATTATTCTGTTTGTATTATTATGATTATTATTCTTAGTATTTATTATTTATATTACATATTGATTATATTAATTTAGTATTTAAATTCTTATATAATTGTTCTTTTTATTAGGCTGCTTTATTATGTTATTATAAAAACACAAATTCTCTGAGATTGAAGTTACATAATAGCATTTCTAAATAATAATAATAATAATAATAATTTTTGTTGCTGTTGTTGTTTTTACCTTCAATTGCCCTAATACGCCATGTACCCAGGGAGCAAAAAAAGCCACATAAATAGAAATATAATATAAAACATAGCATAGCCTATAAAACAAACGCCCCCCAAAAACACATAAACGCCCCCCTTTCAAAAATATTGTTTCTCTGAATGGCCCCTGGGGGGCGGTACCACCCCCGTTGAGAACCCCTGCTCTATATGATCTACATAAGTCAACGACTCCAGCGGGGTCTCCGGCAGCTCCCAGCCCCCCGATGTCAGCCCCAGTTTTTATTGTTTTTATTTAATTTGAGGGCTCCTGCCTGTATAACAGGGAGTGGCTTTGTTGTAGCTCAATAATACAGTTAAAATTGATTATTAGATTATAATCTAATAATAATAATAATAATCATTTCATTAGATTATTAGAACAAAATAGATTAGCTAAAATAATTTGGGATTTGTTTTTTTAAATGGGCCCTGGCCCGTTTCTGAATAGGTGGGCCTTGAAGTAGAAAAGGTTGAGAAACCCTGATTTAAACTGCTGATTAACATGAAAGTGAAGCAGAATGCACCTACAAATGTCCTTTAACACAAACCACCAGTGTATACCACATTTCAGTAAAATAAATGTTTTTTATAATCTTACTGATCTGTGTGTGTGAATATTCTATGTACCTGGTGCATGGCCCCTGCTGGTATAAGTACAGAGTCTCCCAGGAATTGAACTACAGTCCATCCCTGGACTTCGTGTTCATCTAGCAGCCGCTGACGCTGCTTCCTGCTCAGGTACAAGCCCTGCTCTCTGATTGGGTCCTGGTCTGGCAACACATCCAGTCCCTGCTCCTTACAAAGCCGAGGTGGGGGGGGAGATAGAGGTGTCAGTGAACTTGATATTCATACTGAAGTTTACTACATTTTTAGTTATTCAGTATCTTTATCAGAGTGCTGACCTTGTGCAGGAACTCTCGCACTTTGTCCATGTCTTTGTTGAGGTAGATGTGCCACAGCGCGCCCGGGGTCTCACTGGAGTCTTTGAGCCTCCTCCGAACCCCCTCATCTAGATCCTCCTCCTCCAGACGCTTCAACACTCCTTCACACACACAATTATTATTTTAATTCATTCAATAATAAATTGATTGTTTATTTCCAATTCATTCAATAATAATTCACTATTTAGTCTTTTAGTCAGTCAAATACACATCCATCAAACACCCACACTAGTTGTGCTCTTCCCAAAGCTGTTCAGTTTACAATGATATGATAGATAGAAAAGAAAGCAAATCCTCACCTAATACCGAACAATGTTTAGTCTTTTTCTGAATAAATGGCTTAACTAGATACATTCCCTTGATATTGAGTCTTAAAATATTGTTAAACATTATTCATGCAAAAGATAATGCTATTTTAGCGATCCAGCTAATGCTTAATTGTGTTTTTGTGTTTCAACTTCTCATTGATCTTCCATTAAGCACCACTGTGGTTCTTTAAGCATTCATTTCCTTGAGCATCCATTTTTGTTTCCCCCAGATCAACGTGTGCTATGAATTACACTGAAGAGAATAAAACAAACATGCACAAGATACTTAAGTCAGGAGAAGACTGTTATTTTCTGTCACTCTATTACACCTTCTTAAACACACCTAAAGCAGCAGCTTGACATAGTACTTATAAAGATTATAGTGTTTAAGTCTAGGCAGCTCTTATTTGGATATTTACAAGAACAACAAGGGATGAGTGTCAATGTGTGTTAATTAGGGCGTTTGTATGAGAGGAGTGGAGAACAGTGAGTCTATAGGTTACACTAAAAATGTCAGTGTCAACCTTTAATATTCAGAGTCACACTAAGCTTATAGAATGTAGCTGTCATTCTTTGGTAACGGAAAATGTTAAAGCCGCCACTGTGTGTTCCTAACAGCACTACCTTTGGCAACTCCAATTTATATAAAGAGGGGGGATGAGGTCCAACACCTTTATTTATTCCTCCTCTCTCTTTATGTTTTGTTTTTTATCCTCAGTTATTGAGCGTATTTCCATGTCAGTCACCCAGTCTCTAAGTAGATCATTCATTCATTCATTTAACTGACTCTAGTAAACCTTACCAGTTTTGGACAGGACTCCATTGCCTTTAGCTACTCCTACATAGACCAGAACAGAGACAACATCTGAGACTTCCACATGGAGGTTGGCAGTTCCAAAGTCCTGGTCCTGGGACGCAGCTACACCTACAGGGAGACAAACAACTGATTCAGAAGAAGAAGGACAGAGACAGTCTATCTGTAGAACATTTTAAATGGAAATGGATGAGAAAACTATGGACTGCTATATTGAAAGTGTCCATAATGAAACAGAAGAAAATGTACTCTACTTGATGTTAACTGGAATTTTCAGAACGATCAGACATCCATCAAATCATCGTTTCACATGTCAAGTCAAGTATCCAGATGTTTGTCAGGTGTGAAAGTATCAAGTATCAAGTATCATGACAGAGTTTTCAACTCTAGGGCTACAAGTACTTCCAACTTAACTAAACTACTCTTTTTAAATCTCTTGTCTCATGGCTCATGTTTGTAGTTAAATCCTCCGTACCGTATGCACAGCATAGTCTTGGCCCCAGATCTGGCCTGACAAAGAAAGACGGCAGGTGGGAGGCCAGGTTGAGGTTGCCCTCTGGATCAGAGTACTCTGGCAGGGGCAGGTTCTTCATCAAGTCATCATATCTGTAAAAACACACCTCTTTTAGATGCGCTCAGTCACTTTTGCATCTTTTCCATTTTTATGCAACTTAAGACGTTTGTTCATGAAATTAGCATTTTAGCAAATTACAGGTTTGCATTTATGTTTTTGGTTGTAAAGTTTGAGATAAGACAGCACAGAGCTAACAGAGTGACAAAGTGTGTATTTGTACCTTGAGGGCATGAGGGCCATGAACTCCTCTCCGGACGGCCAGTCCTTCAGTCTGTACACCATAGGTTCTCCATCCTTTGACTTGGGCCGCTCTGAACAGGTAAGGAGACTTGACTCAATCACTTATTGTTTATCACTGTTTTCTGTGTCATGGCGACATCAGCTATGTAATCAATCAAACAGTGAAACCAAGTGGAGATGAACTCACTGGTGATGTCCTCAAATCCATCCCAGAACTCCTTGATCCCAGAGTTGGACACCACCTGGTCTTTACAATTGAGCAGATCTCCCTGATGGTCTGCAAACTCCTGGTTGAAGGACTCAGCTTTCCACAGGGCACCATTTAGTCGCTTATGGATTCCTGACACCAACACAGGCTGGACAAACACAAAACCTGCCGTTATCACCAATGAATTAACTAGTTGCTATTATGACAGCATGCTGCTGTAGGACGGATGTGTACCTGTCCTTGTTTCCAGCACTCTCTGAACAGCTTCCAGTTGTTCTGATTGCGGTGATCTTTGAGCCACAGTAACCGCCTGTTGTTTAACCAGCAGTGGGGAATATCTGGATACTGATTGGTAGATTCTTCTGGCACCGCTGCAGTGACATGCGCTGGCTTCTTCCTGTCTGGTTTGGCATCGTCAGTAATAGCAGGGGCAGGGATGTTGTTGATGCCTGGGGTGACAGGCTCATGCTTGATTGACAGTTTGGTGGTGATGTTCTGGCGGTTGGCAGGGATTTTATTCTCAACTACTGAAGCAATGATGTCATCAAGGATATTGGGCATGGTCCTCCCACCTTTTCCAGTCTGCAGAGAGAGGAGGAAAGAAGAAGAACAGCATTTCAATCTTTTTAAATTTGACTCTGACAACTCTGCAGTACAGACAAGACTAGGTGGTACAACAGGTGTTATGTTGTTGCTGCCTTGAATGAATGAATGTTGATGTAACACATTCTGTGTGTAAATATTTTCACACATTTTATTTACAGCATACTCAGTAAAGCAGATAAAAAAGCTGCAAATTATTTAATTTCTAAACCAATAATGTTTAATGTACCTGTGACGCATTACAGTAGACTGGTGCAAAGGCAATTCCTGCATCAGTAGAGCCCAGCTTCAGCTTCCCTGCGGTGGTGGTGAGCAGATCTCGGAGTGTGGAGCCCTGCTCTGTACTATTAGACACCAATGAGGTGGTTTTACACTGCTGCAGGACCTCCAGGCTGTCGCCCACCTTGTCTTCCTTCACTGATTTACCCAGCAGCACTGACTTGTTTTCTGTTAGAGAAAGATACATCATAAAGAAGACTGAATGATTACAACTGTACTGACTACAACTTAACTACATAACACAGTATATAACACAGTCCAAAATATCTCTCCTTGCACAAGGCTTCCCTTCCTCTCACCTTTCTTTTCCTCCCTGGATTTCTGCTCTGCCAGATCAGCCAGGAAGTGGAGAGGTGACTGGGACTCGGGTGGGGTGACAGGAGCACTTCCTGCATCGCTGCCTGGACTGCTTCCTCCACCACCTCCTCCATTAGTCTCTACCTTTGTTCCTCCTTGATCAGAGTTCTGCTGAGAGCCCGGCTCAGCTTTCACCATAGACAGTTTGTTACTGTGGTTCAGGACATTCTGCAGAACCTGGCAGAGAAAGGTGAAGGTTAAAGGTTACAGAACACTGACGAGCTCAGCTTGATGTACAAATTGCCAATGGCATATGTATAAACACACACACACACACACACACACACACACATATACTGTATATGTATATATATATTTATTTATATATATACACATACATACATATACATATATATATATACATATACACACACATATATATATATATATATATATATATATATATGGAAAACATAAAATGCATAACTTCTGGAAGTGTTTTTGGTTCATTTGAATGAATGATGGCAAATTAGAGCATTAATAACACCGCTGCCAGCAGTGAGACTCATCTTATCATTTGACAGTATTTATTGTGTGTTGCATCAATAAAGCTGGAACAACGTTGGGATTCCCCTTTTACAATTACACCATGATGACACAGGCACTCATGAGACATTTTAAGAGCACGCAAACAAATATAAATACAAACACGGTATATAATATTTCCTTTAACAAAGCAAAACCAAAGTTATTTATTAAAAGTTATTTCTAGTTTCGGGTTACCCTTGTTTGACTTGTCTCTCTGGGAATCAACATGTTAGGTGCATGTTTAGTCCACATATATGGAAAAAATTCCAAACAACATACATACATATATATATATATATATATACACAACTATAAAACTAATAAATGATTGTGACACTGTCCCCGGAGCTGGAATAGTCAGTAGTACCTGTGAGACTCCGTTTGTTGCTGGTAGTTTGGTGAGAAGGTTCTGCTTGCTGGTGCAGGGACAGTGGGATTTGATGTTGTGTTTTTCTCTCAGAGAGTGCATGGAAGTCACCAACTCTGCCAGAACTGAAACAACAAAAACATGCAGCAGAAATTAAACATTTCAGGAAGAAAGTCTGGAACTTCATTGAAATGGAACTCGATCCAGTCAGTAGGGAGGTGATAGTAGTTTATTACTGGTTGAGCTTATCACCCAAAATAAACAACGACAACAAATGAAAATATTTTCTTTTGTTATTGACTGCTTCAGTCCAAATATCACTATCAATCTTTAACCCATCAGCCACACAATAGTCTACATGTGTGCTCAAGAAATGGCGAGACAGAGCAGCAAAGACATGAGCGACAGAGTGTGAACTGTACCTGTGCCGGGGATTATCTGCGTTGGCATCAGGTGTTTGTGATCGTGGGGTTGGCCTTTCACACACTTGAGCCAGCCGTATAGTTCTTTATCTAAACACAGAAAGAGAGCCACAAGTCAGTTGCTGTAATAACATCACAACAGTGCATTAGTCTGCAGAGTTCCATGATGTCAATGTTGTTTATTTCTTCAGTCTGTATAACATGCAATTGTCCTGGTTTCCATTTGGGTTACTGCTGCTATATGATGGAACACTGCAATGTGTGATGCAATGCATCAAAAGTTATTAATCATTACTACTAATCATTGACATATCCTAGACTGGGAAAATAAATGTAAATCCTCCTATCATTTAGTATACCGTCAAGAACTACATTTTTGTGTTTTTTTTCCTCATATAAAACAACATTGGCATCAAGCAAAGAAATTGGCAGTTTTTTGACAGGGACATTGTTTTCCTCTAAGGACATCAGAGCGACTTTTTTAAAGGGATGCACAAGGGTTAACTGACAGAGGAAGATTGCACACACACGTATTATGTTTAAATGCACATAAGAACCCAGTTTACTAGATATACAGGAAACTGTACTTGTTTATTTGCACTGTACTTGTCTGGTTGCTGTATATCCACGTTTGCATGCCGCAGTAAAAGAACTTCAACACAAGTATTTGTCAGGTTCACATTTTATGTTTAGGTTTCCAATTAGTGCTGTATAAAAGTTTTGTGTAGTACAACTTGACATATAGATACGCTGTATGACCTTTGAAGCTACCTGTAATGTGGGGTTTCATCCTTTCTCGACTGGTAGCAGTCAGCTCAATTGGCTTTCTGTGATACGAGTGCATGCAGTAATCCCTGTACAGCCTGCTCGTCCAAACATACACACAACTGACCTTTGGAGCTCCTTCTCTCCTTGGCCTTGTAGCAGTCCAAGCAGACAACAAAGCCACATTTCTGACAGACCCAGTGGATGTTGAAGAGTGTTGCCTCGCAGGCGTCGCACATCTCCCTCACCCCCCTCACCGCCCGCTTCCACGCCAGCTTGGCTAAAACACATACAAAATAGTAGCAATTAAAAAAAATAGTTAGGGTTATTTAATCAATATGTCAGCCATTTTGAAAGACAGCTTACCATCCTTCTTGACCCAGGTGGCTGCAGTATTCTCAGTCAGAACCATCTGACAGAACTTGTCTCCTATGAAGCTGAGGATGTACTTGGCTGTGGTTTGGTCCAGATGGCTCTCCTCCAGCAGCCCAGGGACCCACAGGGACAGGGCTTCATCATCAAACTGGTCCGGATTGGAGAAGCCATCCATCCGGATGACTCCATTTTTACTGTAGGAAAGCCTGGAGAGGATGAAACAGGTTACTCACACACAGTTTGTCCAGTAAAGAACGAATATAGTAGACAAATATGAAGAGCCTCCTTCATGACCACTGGGGACACTCAGATAATAAAAGTATTATCTTGAACTCATACAACATGATGTAGACGACTGAGAGCCTTTTTTGCACACGGTGAACCATATACCATGTTTACCTGCTGTTTAAATTGCAGTTTCACTACTGAATTCCTCACAGTGCTTCTAAATGAGAAAAGCTATCTATTGTGGAATTATAATAAGGTGTGTTGCACCTTATTATAATTCCACCTGATGCCAAGCAGAGCTATGACAACTTTTGCTTTAAAATAAAAAAATTGAAAAAAGACAAGGAAGGCTATTCCACTGTCAGAAAGGGATATTTAGAAATGTCACCAGTCAAATGCCGCTGAATTCTGGATGTGGCTGCTGAATGTATCTACTCACAACACTACTCTGAACAGCAGAAGTATGCACTGTATTATAGACCTGTACCACGGGACAACAACACACATACCAGAAAAAAGCATCAAGCTTTCCCTTTTCATTTCAAAATCTTGCAGCCATTGGAAGTCACAAAGAGACAGTCTTTACTCCTAATGCACTTTCAAAGGATGCAGAGGAGGTGACAGCTGCAAATATTACTCCATGAATACAAGCGTCCTCTTTATCTGGATGTAGCTGTATATTTCCATGCAGTTTACAATACTTAAGTACTCCAATGGTGAATTGATATAAATGTATCTGTATAATACGTATATTAATTAGTAATCCTATAAGTATAATATATATGAGTATAAAACGCTCATGTGTCAAAAAGTCATATGGAGGTGAATATTTACTGCCACTGGATGGTTTTGTAGATGAGCCATCTCTCAAACCCAACATTTTCTATGGTGTCCTTAAACAACCCAGTAAGCTCAGGTGAATGTTTATGAAATCAAGTCTACTGGGTCAGACAGCGAGGAGGTGGGGTAGGGTAAGAGAGCAAGAATTAGAAGTGGAGATGCAAGGAAGGGGAGGGGGAGACGGAGACATTTCAGCAGCAGCAGTTCTGCAGTGAAGAAGAGATTATACAGCAGAAAATCCTCTTTGGCAGATTTACCCTGTTATACCCCGGACTGCAGCTGCTGCTTATCCAACTCAAGTGAGCGTGTGTGTGTGTGACAGAGAGAGAGACACACACAGACAGAGGCAGTACATACAAGCCATATGATTAATAATCTATGCGTTGAATTTTTGATGACAACAGACCTTCCTCTTACCATCTGTGTTATTCTGTTTTGACGTGCAGCCTCTTAAACAGGAGCTCCAAAGCTTGCTCTCTTTACAGGAAACTATAGTGAAGGTACAATGCATCATGGAGCAATTGTTTGTCCCTGAAGGGCAGGAAGGGAGCAATGCATCTCCAAGAGTGTGTGAGGGGGAGTGTATGGAGGACTTATTACAGCTGCAACAGCTACGTAGGGTTTCAGGATCCCACAGGATCTTAAAGATGAATGTATTTAGGGTGTAAGTGTAGTCATGTCAAACAGCTACAGTAAAGGAAACCAGAGGAATCAGAATGAAGTCAAAAGTCAGAAAAACATAAGGGAAGAAGTTCTACCGTCTGAAATAGTAGAAGCGACAGAAGACGGGGGAATGTGTGGGCTCCTCTCCCTTCTTGCTGCGGACCACCCTGCACTCCCGACACTTCTGCAGGTTGGGTCCAATTTCAGCACACGAGTCATCCTGCAGGAAAGACTCCCCCGTCTGCTTCAGCTTCTTCACCTTCCTCCAGTCCTTCAGCACAGAGCGGGGGATCCCATCTGAGAAGACAGACAATTATTAAGTCACTGACAGCACCTACATTTCTATTATGAATAACACACTTGGGGTCAAAGACATCACACAAAATTGACAGGAAAATACACCAAAGTAGAGAAGATAAGTAACAATTCAATATCAACTCTTTTTACACATGAAATGATTCTGGATCTTCTCACCACTGTGGAAGCAAGAAAGATGGACAGAGAAGATGAAGTATAAATGAGCAATCTACTTGCTCTATTTCATATTTCTGGTTTGTTTTAAAATCCACAACACTAGTTTACATAAATCTGATTTCTAAAAATTCTTAAAAGTAAGCCAGTCTATGGGGTAAAAAGTGGCAAATGTTGTGCTGTGTAGGTAATATATGTATAATATTTGATAAATAGTTGATATTCTACATTTTTATTACTGTCAACAAATCGCAAGTGCAGACACAGACCACCAATAATTGTATCTACTAACGAGTATTATGTGTATCAAAGCCTGATATGTCTTGTTCCTCTGTGCCAAAGAGCTTCATTATTGTCCAAATCTATTAAAACACACACACTGTTTATTGTGACTCAATCCCACATACACTGTCTGTTGCTGTAAATACTCGCTGGAGCACCAAATATAGGTTAATCTGCTGCTGAAAATAGACCCCAACAAATGCACTATTTCATCCTGTTTAAGTAATGTGTTTAACAAATACAGTGTTCAGCTGTTTAAGGAAATTACTCAGCATTTACAAAAAAATTAAGAAAAAATATATTTGTGAGCTGTTTTTAACGATTTATGTATTTAGTAGGAACCAATGGACTTGGGGCTGAGAGCCGCAGACAGAGTAAGGATGAGACAGACTAACACTGTTGGAGTCTAGTTGACAAGAACAAAAGCACAGAATACTGCCCAGCCTGTGATCAATCTAATAAGACTTACTGCTGCTGGCGAGTTTGAGTTTAGTCTTCTCTCGGGCCGATCTGAAGATGCCGTTAGGCTTCACATCATCTTCCTCCTTTTCATTGTCTCCTTTCTTCTTTGCCATATCATTCTGTTTCTTCTTGTAGGTGGGTTTAGGCTGACGCTTGGCTCGGCCCTCCATTTTGCTCTCACTGGTGTCGGAGTCGTCTCCCCCGCTCTCTGAAGCAGACTCGTATGACCGTTTGTTCCCTCGCCTTAAAGAGGGAGGTGCTTTCCTCTCCTCCCCTCCGCCTCCTGCTGCTCCTCCAACCTTCTCCTCCTGCCTATCCCTCTCCACTTTGCTTCCACTGTCTTTGCTCATTTCCACCTCACTGGAGGTGGAGGCGCTGAGATTGACTGTACAGGGTTTGATCATTTCTGACATGGCTGTGGTGTTACTTGTGCTGGTGCTGGTGGTGGTGGTGGTGTTGGGCACTTTCTCTGGTTTAATACTTGTGGTGCTTATATTAGCAGTTGTGTTCCTGTCCTCCTCTGAGTGCCGGGTTAACCAGGCTTTCTTCAGTTTGTGGTAATTATTGGGCTGACCGCTGCTGGTTGAGGCTGATCCAGAGGTCTGGCCGTTAAGTAGGGGGCTGGACTTGCCGGGGTTTGTGCTCCCGCTTGCCGAGCTGTTGCTACTGCTGTCGACGGAAGATGATGAGGCTTGGCTGGAGGAGGGTGGAGTGGGCGAGTTGTGAATGGGAGTTTTGTCAACTGAATCCACAGGTAGGAAGCAGTTTCCAGTTATGATGGATGTGGGAGCAGAGGAGAAGTTGCTTCTGGATTGGGCAGCAGCCAAGGCAGCTTTGTGCTTCTTAAGGTGGACAAAGGAGGGGGAGTAAGGCTGGCTGGGGCCAGAAATGGAGCTAGGTGTTGGGGTGAGGCTTGGAGTCGGTTGGGGTGTCCCTGCTGGACTAGGGGGAGGCAGTGACCCCCCTGGAGATGTGGTGCGTGGGCCCAATCCCTCCTGGTACTCTCCTGGTCCTGAATGCATGAGCACCCGGCCACAGATGCCAGTTTTATGGGATGAAATCTCTCCCCGAGCTGAGACTGAGTAGCCAAGCTCAGGGATGGCTGTCCCACTCATACTCTGTATGCCAAAAGCTGATGAAATGGCAGTCCTGCACACAGAGTTTGTGATACTGGCCCCCATAATTCCATGCATGCCATGCATAGAAGTATTTTTATACTGGACACACATGTCGTCCAGGTTGGAGTTGGGTTGGATAACCCTGGCAGCTACAGCGTCTCTAAAACTCTCCCCTAGTCTGAGACATTCCCCCTGAAGCTTAGATGGGTAGAACCTCCCCTGGGGGAGCTCCTTAAGGATCATAGCACCAGATTTGTTAGCACCAACAGGACTGTCGAACTTAATAGATGTGGATGGACGCACAATGACTGATGCCATTGCAGCTTGGGGCTTGCCCTGTGACATGCCTTTCTCTCCAGAGAATGAGCCTCCTCTTTCTCTCCATGTGTCCGTAGATGAAGTCATAATCTCCCCGCTGATGGCTGAGGCCACAGAGGTGACGACGGCAGCATTTCTATGACCTTTGACATCCCTGAGTTCTGGCAGCAGCGTGGGGGGCTTCTGCTGCTCCGCTGATGTCTTGCTACCAGCTGCTGCTAAGCTAACCGGCTGGATGGGTGTGAGGGTTGGAGGAGACAGGCGTCCACCATAACCTGCTCTCTCCCTCTCTCGCTCTCTTTCCTTCTCCCGCTCCCTCTCTCGTTCTGCAGCCTCTTTGCGTTCCAGTGCGTGCTGTGTGGGCGGATGGAAGACAGGCGCTCGGTGGAGGGATGGCATTGCCCTGAGCTGGTGTTGCTGCTGTTGCTGTTGCTGCTGTTGCTGTTGCTGCTGCTGCTGCTGCTGTTGGTGGTGGTGATGGTGGTGGTGATGATGGAGGTGGTTGGGTGCTAAGGAGGAAGAGGAAGATGTAGAAGAGGAAGAAGAAATGGCAGGGCTGCGGCGTTCTATCCTGTCTATACCCGCATGATGCTGATGTTGATGTTGGACTAGTGTCACCTGCTGGCTGAGCTGCTCATTGATTTTCCCTGCTAAACCCTCTCCTCCCTCTGGCTGATGCTTGATGAGGGGAGGGGGCTTGGAGAGGGAGGCTTTGGAGCTATAGCTGCCCAGGGACAGAGCTCCCTGGCTAGGCACAGCGGCCCCGACACTGGCCACAACCCCTGGAGCTCCGCCAGACACTTTCTCATAGTAAGAGCTGAGCTCCTTGGAGGGGTAAAGTCTTGGAGGCTCGTTCACTACACTGTTGGACAGCGTGGTGAAGTAGTTGCTCTTTTCTGATTGTATGACGTGGGGATGGATGTGGCCGGGCTTGGGGCTTGGGGAAGAGAGAGCTGGTAACCGGACAGGGAAGGCTGGATCTCTGCTCCTCTCTCTGTCCCTGTCCATCCCGGAATCATTGGAGCGCTGGATCTTAGCTGTGTAGGGAGCCACCTCGATGCTCTCTTTCAGGATTTGCCGATTCTCCTCTTTGTATTTACTGGCTCGGTCTGCTGCCTGAACTGCTTCCTGTGAAAGAAAATGCAAACGCTGTTAAGGACTGGTTTTCTAATTTTCCGACGGACAGATTGAAGCACTCACTAGTGGTGTCCATCTCCAGTTTGAAGAGAGAGAACACTGTCAGCCAGGACAGGTGAGACTGAAAAGGTTGATTCTTAAAAGAAATAAGAAAAATACTTTGCTAATATATGAGTAATTTTAAACCATATTCCACCATACAGATAGATACAACAATGTCATATTAATAAAAAGACATCGAACATAGCAGCAGTACATTTGGTGCATGTATTTACCCCAGTGTTTATTTGGCCGCTATTTTAGATTTAGTCTTAGTCTTGCTCTTTAGGCGATGCTTAACTTTTTATCCTTCATAGTTTCAGTCTAGTTTTAGTGGAAGACAACTCAAAATGTTTTACTCCAGTTTTAGTCAACAAATAGTCCCAAATTTTAGTCCACTTTGAGTCATTACTAATGACGTGACAGAGAGAGGGGAAGAGAAGGTGACAAAAATAAATATTTTTTAACCACGCTTTAATTTTATCTTTTTTTGTAATCAATACTGCATGTTGAAATCTTTCACAGATAGTGTTTAATGTCATCGCCAAACATTCGTTTATGAAAGTAACACTGGTATACACACATGTATCAATCTTTTTTCATTTTATTTAGTCAATTTAGGTGTGATTACTTTTTATCACTTTTTATTTTTAACTACGCACAATACGTATTTATTCAGGCTTATCTATGAAAAAAATAAACATACTCAAAAATAAGAATGTCATTTCTACACAGCCGAACATGTTGTGTAATACACTATTAGTGCTACTGCTACTAAGAACAACCACAATGATGATATCTAAGTGGAGTAGTGTACCTGTGTACTTGCCATGCGAGCCTTGCTGTGGGGGTCTAGGTAGAGGCGGTGTAGGTGGACCTCTTTCCCTGTGGGGGTTCGACTCCTGTCCGTCTGCTCCTGTTTCAGCTGGGCCAATGTCAAAGTCCTGATCGGGTCCACAAAGCCTTTCTTATCCACATCTCTGCACACAGACAAGTCAAACATTTAACAAGGTTTCGTCATATATTTCAACAAACTATAACAGGAAATGGCAGCTAATATTTGACTTTTTTTGTGAATGTATGAAAGCCAAACTATACTTCGGGAACAGACACGTTTAGGGCATCTGCAGGGTATCAGGGTATTACTGGCTGCTCAGCAGATTTGAATGAACATGACATAACTAGGCTAATGAGAGAGACGAGTGATGAGTGATGTTTCCTCTGTATTGCTGTGTGTTTGTGTATTCAGTGGTGTCTAAACAACGGCCAGTGGTTACATAAGGAGAGCACAGGCTGCTGAATGGAGCACATTCTGTCTGAACTGCTTTAATATTGGATTAGTGCCACTTCACTTCATCTGACTGACCTGGCATTGCCTGTCTGCATCTCAGGGCTAACTTGGCTCTCTTGCTGCTCTGTGTGAGCTCTCTGAACACATCTAGCTTTACAAAGGAAAGATTGTGTGCTTCTTTGAACCCTCTTGAAGACAAAAGGAATGTATCGTGTCCCCACGGACCCTGTGATCGTTCTCCACACTGGAGAACTTCACTGACTAGCTTCTAACTAATGCTATGAATGTGAGAAAATAGTTTTAGCTGTACACATGTTAAAAAGTCCCCCTTTAAACTTCCCTTCACCTCACCAGGGAATTTAGCAATTTCCCACGTACTCCCTGTCTGGAGCTTGATTCATTCTGGCCATACAGATCAGATCTTATATGGAGTAAACCACTGAACAAAAGAAACTTTGACTGTTTTCACAAATAAAAATCATACATGTTCATCATCGTTACAGTTACATAACAATGTAAGGAACCACTGGCTTAATCTTGAACCAAACAAAAGTTTAATAATTCTAAAATCAAATATACACAAACATACAACACACATTACTGGTCTTTTCTACTCACTCTTTATGTGCGTTCATGCTGGCCTTTGACAGTGGGGGGCTTGCATGTGTGTTCATCTTGACAGGGGGGCGGTGGGCGTCGGCGCTGGCTGGCCGATTGGGGACGTGGCTCAGCAACCCCAGACCATCACAAGCACTACCGGCAGCCTGGTGCAGCCACGGACTGCCTGTGTTCTACACACAATACCCACACAGAGAACATCAATACAACAATGAACCAAAATGTTAAATCCACAGAGAATGTGGTCATAAATGTCATAGTACGAGAAAGATTGTGTGCAAACACACACATGGTCAAGCTGAAGTATGTGACCGAACGTTACACCTGCTCTACATGATCATTTACATCTTCGCTTGGCACCATGGACACTCAGCTGTGATTGGCTGGAGGGTCTGGATTATTTTCAGATAAAGACACAAGTGTAACTACGCGTTGGTAACTACATTTAGCCGTTATTAGGCTTCTTCCTTCTTGTTGGAGCAGTAAAGTGAAAGTGGGAAGTTTTGAAAGTGTAACAATCTTTAAGTTTTGTTTACTCGCAAGTGCAAATGGTATAAGAGGGATAATACACTTTGTCTCTTAGTGCTGACACACAGAGAACCAAACTGTAGGGATGATCGTAATACAAGGACACTTCCTGGATGTCCTCCAGAGACAGTGACTATTGGAACCCCTTTTTTCAGCTGTGTTGTCCTTGTTAAGCTGTATGTCTCTTTGTCTTTCTGAAACACTGTTCTTGGGACTTTGTGGAAGTACATTGAGAGCCACCAGAAACCTGGCGATGCGTAAACATACTTGGGCAATAAAGCTGCTTCTTGAAACAATCTATGAGCCCACTGATTCCGTTGTTAATTCAGTGCCAATGGACCAACTCCAGAAATTGTGATGTGATTATATATCAAATTTTCAGATTTCCAGTGTTGGTAAGTGAAGCTTTATGTAAAATCATGGCACAGCAGATGCTCCAGCATCAGAAGGTCAGAAAGTGCGACTTTTTTTTCATCACAACGAGCTCTCATGTCAAAAATAATTGAAAGAGCATTAACTAATTTTAAAGGCTTTTCCTCACTCCGTCTGTTCTTCTTCTGTCTGCCTGTCTAAATCTCTTTTCTCCATCATGTCACATCCCTGCCTCTCTCCATCCATAACTGTGCTCCTTGTTCCAAGAAAAACAAACAGCTAACTATCAAATAAAGAACCTCAGTCACATGTGCATGCACAATTCCTCCAAAGCACACACAAAGACAAGCCAATATCCCTACACCTACCCTCCTGAGAGAGACCTCGGAATTCACAGAGACGGGATTTTCAGGGTGGACCCACTTGGCTGTGGGGGTCAGGTTGAGCCCTGGGGGGTAGGAGGTTGGTGTTCCGTTGGGGTACTGCCAGAGGATGGGGTAAAGGCCCAGCCCTGCTGCCCCGCTGTGAGCCTGTGCTAGTAGAGGGGGTGGAGGGGGGCCCTGAGCCTGAAGACAGAGACATGTGTTAGTTTATTATCTTTCTGAGAGAATGGTGTAAATAATGTTAAACTGTCATATCCTCTTTGGATAAATCCTCTTCCCCATCCCCATCTGCCGTCCCCCTACATCAACCCCCAGAGCCGGATCTTACATAACAGCCTTGGCTAGTGCGGCTTTAAATGGTGTGTAAGTATATGGAGTCAGACCTGTAGGAACTGCTGCTGATGTGCGGCTGCTGGGTGAGGCAAGGCGAGGTGGCCCAACCCGCTGGGGGAGTCGAGCCGAGGGTGGCCCCCGAGGAGAGATGCTGCGGGAGGAGGCATGGCCGGGAGCACCCCTGGGGGTAGAAGGTGCGGGTGAGGTAGGGCCGAGGTGTGAGGAGGGGCGAGGAGGTGGGAGGTGGCATGGGGGTGGGATGCAGAGGTGAGGCAGGGGGAGTGAGGGGAGGGGGAGTGAAGGGTGTGCAGGTGCGGGTGGAGATAGGCTGCCACGTGGTTGGAGGAGACGGTGGCAGTGACAGAGTTCTCTGCGTCGGAACGGACCAGTGCTGGGTCCCTGTAAACAGTGAAGGTCTCGTTCTTGTCGATGATGAGAGGGCTCTTGGTGCTGCTGCTCGTACTGACTCCACCCGACTCCGACCGCACTGGCACCGGCTTGAAGCCAGACCGCGGGGGTTCTGCTGTTTCTGCTTTAGCCGACAAACGGCCTATGGGAGGCGGGGAGGGATCAGAGTACCTCTGTATTTTATGTTTAGACACCTCTGGGGAGGTGTTGGGTTTAGGTTTGGAGATGTCCAGCAGGCTCGGGTGGTGTTTAGCCTTCAGAAGGTCAGCTGGATTTGTGTTGGGGTATGGATGGCTCTGAGAGTTGTTGGGGTGCTGGGGTTTCTGTTTCAGGGAGTCGAGCTGAGCTGGGTTGGGGTTCATTTTGGATTTAGCGAAGTCAGTAAGGAGGACTGTGTTCATCTTGTGGGGGGGCGGGTGTTGCTGTGGATGTTGTCTCGTCTCCTCAGACAGAGACGGGCTCCTAATGCCAGGGTGGATAGATGTGTAGTGTTGCTTTTGTGGTGTGTGCTGCTGCTGATGCTGTTGTTGATGATGATGATGATGATGATGATGATGAAGTTGATGAGGAAGGACAGTTTTCTCTTTCTCCACCAGCAACACATTTTCAACCATCGATGTGACAGGCCTAAAAAAAGCACAGAAAAAAATAAGTAATTTACATATGTACATACAAAATGATCTATTTTTTCTATTTTTAATTGGGAAAGATGATGTTATTTAACATTGCCTCCTTTGATGAGGGGAAATTAATAGTATAATTACTATCATGAATACTTTCCATTAACAATATTTGCATTAAAACAAGTGTAACCACTTGATCAGAAGCAACAAAGCACACCTATGTAAAATGTGAAGCTTGGTTTAAAGCTGATAAATCATGACATACACCCAGCCACTTTCTATATTTTCATTGTTTTATACTGCTGTATCTAAAAATCTAAATTTTGGACAATAAAATGATTTACTGGTTGCAACTGATTTTTTTGCCTCTACAGACCAAAACAAAATTTTCTTTCTGTGTAGCATTAGGAAGTATATATAGGAAGTCTGTATTGCATCATTACAGTTAAAATAATAAAATGATAAAATATGGTTCTGACCTGCTGCATGTATACGCAGATTTACAGTAATCAAGTTACTACATTACCGTATTTTCCGGATTATAAGGCGCACTGTCGTTTTTTGAGAAAATTAAAGGCTT
>CALSBV010011050.1:5827969-5847477 GCA_943590825.1 Bovichtus diacanthus | reverse complement strand
GCCTTATAATCCAGTGCGCCCTATAGTGCGGAAAATACGGTACATGCAAACTTGCTCTCTCATTACCTGTGAACCCAATTTTTCTGCATTACATAGTGAGTCTTATTAAAGGACAAATGGATGGGACTGTTGTACAGATCAAATCTGGAAATCTTCTGTGGACCAGATGTTCTATCTAATAACTTCACTAGCCACACAGGAAGCATATCAGGACATTCAGAGTTGCAACATTCAGAACCTGACTTTAAGAAACACACTTAATCACAATGTGAAGCCTTCTGTTCTCACCTGATGACCTCAGAGGGAGCAAACTCTATCTTGTTGCCTAAGCTCCTGGCTGCTGTCATACCACCTCCTGTAATGCCCTGCTGCTGCTGCTGCTGCATGGAAGGCTCAATATCTGCCCTGCGGCCTCCTTCTGATGGCGAGGGAGATGGAGGGACAGGAGGCGAGGAGACGGGGGAGGGGTTGAGGGGGAGGTAAGGTGAGAGCGCTGTGGACTCTGCCTTCTGTGAGGCGAGCAGCGCGGACACTGCCTCGGAACTCTCCTGGTGCACCGTGGCCTGGGCGTCATCTGTGATATCAATCACACTGCCGCTGCCGCCGCCGAGGTGGGGCAACGATGGCGTCTGGGACTGAGATGAAGCTAAAACAAACCAAACGTATGTATACACTGTAAGAATACTAAGCTTATTGATAATCATCATATAAATGCAGGCTTAGGGAGTACAAACAGAGTTAGGATACAAAACAAGCTAACTGTATTCTATTACAGATACAAAAAAATAAGAATTACTCAGATTACTGATACATTCAGCAAAAATAGGGATTATTTTGCAGGATTACAAGTTAAAAATATATTTTTAAATAAAGATATATATACTACCAAGCACATGCGCACACATTATAACACTTCACGACACAAGTGAACCCAATGGCCTCTCAATAGCGAAAAAATGCTCTCGCTGTGTGGAAATTTCCCCATTATTTAGTATGTAAAGCAGTAAAGGGGAACAAAATCACAGTACAGTGCAAGTTATTGCAAAGCAGGATGGTTTGCACTTTCTAGTTCATCAAGATCCCAGAACAGGGCATCCCAGCGTGAAAAGATGCTTGGTAGGAAATGAGTGAGAGTTCCAGCAAACGTAATACAGGACAAATTGGGAAATGTATATGTAGGTTAATTAAATTGAATTCATCTGGGTCCTGCTGCTGCTGTATATATGACAGTTGCCATGCATCAGCTGACTGTACCTTTCACAGTGTTCTTGCTGCTCTCCATTAGGCCTCCTTGGCTGTCAGACATCAGAGGCGTCTGTTGCCGTGGAGACTGGGTGATCTGTGTTACAGCGACCAATTCCTCTTCCTCCTTTGTTGTCATTTTGCCCGTTTCCTTAACCACACCTTTCTTGCCGTCCTCTACTGCCTGAAGCTCCGCCCACGGGGACAGGCGACCAATGAGAGTCGAGGAATCATTCACTTTAGTGCCCTGCATCAGCGGTTTTTCCTCTTCCTCCTTTTTGGAAACACCACTTTGTTTCACATCGCTGGTGCGAGTCTTTAGCTCGTTCTCAGAGTTGGGCTCTGAGGAGGAGGAAGAGGAGGAGGAGGAGGAGGATGAAGACGATGAGGAGGAAGAGGAGCATGAAGAGTGGGCTGTCCTTTTGTTGTGTGGGTTTTCTGAGTCACTGCTCTCCGATAGGTCTGAGGTCATGTCAGTCTTCAGCCTCTTCAGACTGGCCTTCTTCTCATCTTCTTCCCCCTTCCTGCGTTTGTTCACTGCCTGCTTGGCCTTTTTGGGGTCTGGAAATATAAAAAGAAAAAAGAAGAAGTCATTTTCAATCACAGCTTGATGGCACTCTACCACCTGCAGTCCATCTTCTCCACCTCATTCTTGACTTGAATCCTTCTGATTGGAGCTTTTTTTTTTTTTTTTGTTTTACTATTGTTTATTGTTGAGTAGGAGTTATAGAAATTCCCTCCATAGAACAATTTTGGCAAATCATTTATGTTATATTCGTGTTCGAAAGAGTGAATCAGAAAACCAAAAGCACTACAATGCGTTACATGTGGGAGTCGCAGTGTGAGAAAGCCTTCAAACCAAAATGGATATAAATTCTAATTCAAAATTGTCAATTTAAGTTTCTGCATCTCAATTAAAAAAACAACAGCTGTTATCTGCTGTGATATTCTGAGCATTACAGCTGAATGGATATAAAGAAAATATAAGGCTGTCTGCATTATAACAGCACAGAGACACTTGTCTGTCTTCATATTTAGGTTTATGTAGCAATGTGAATCTCAAGTGCATGGTTCCAATAATCAGTTTACTCTTGGATCTGGTTCAAGGTTGATAAAATACCTTAACTCAAACATGTGTCTCTCCGCACTCTTTATTTATTTTTATTTTTTTAAATGAGCAAATAGCAAGACATTCAGGTAGGAAGCTACAGATTTTCAGCTGGTGCTTAACTTGGCTTTAACCGGTCAAAATGACAAATGTAGACGGCAGCAGATTATATCATCTGTGTTCTCTTTACGTAATGTTATAAGTTCCCAAAAGGTCAAAATGTCTCTGTCCTCAGCCAAAGCGCCCACCTGTCCCACTACACCTGTGTGTGAACTGTGCTCACCTCTCACTGTGGGCTCTCCTCGCCGGTCCTTGTCCTCCTCAGGAACACTGCTGTCTGATCCTTTCCTCCTGGAGGACCGACAGTTGCGCTGCTCTCTCTGCTCCCTCCCACTGCCACCGGGCGAGTGGTGTGATTGACTGGCTGGTAGCTGGCTTTGCTGTGATTGGCTCTGCTGCTGAGAGGCTAGTGTTCCCTGGGAACCTTTTGGGTTGGGGCCTGATGTAGTCATGATGGGGCGGGGGCTGTTGGCTTGGGCTCGTGTGTAATGACTCTGTAAGATTTTAAAAAGTCATACGTTAGCTCATGCAAAGAAACACACAGAAGTAGGAATTACAAACATTACTACGAATGTATACCATGTATAATAATATACGAATGTTGCCAGTTTTTTTTTAACACACCTCTGTAGTATAATTCAATCCAATATGACACCCCAGCAATAAATCCTACCTTTGTGAATCTTACAGTTAGACAAGATTTTTATTGGATTTAAACTATACACAGTTGTCAGTTTATTTGGTTCATCCGGCTAAAACAAATCCAAAAGCTCTGCAGTAAAGCCAACGTGAAGGTTATAATGTTCTGTTTTTATTGAGACTGGTTTAGAGAGGTGTTCATTCAACTGCATGGTCATTTCGGAGGATGTAGTTTGAGGCTGCTGCTGATGTTATTGGGGTCCTGCAGTGATGTCACAACCTAGCACTGAGTACCATATTGTAGGGAGCAAGCTATGCACCTGCCTTGCGTTAGTTCTGTGGAGCCAGGTACCGACGCCTGAACCTCCCTCAGTTGTTTATATTTCTATATGTGACTCCACAACTGGATGTACCAAGAGGGCATACAATACCCCTACAGTTCGAAGTTAAAACATTTAAAAATCTATTAAAACTAAATCATGAATATAACAAGTGTCCACCTCTCATCCATATCAAAAGCAGTTCAGGTTCATTCCACATTGGATTTGATGGTCCTTCTATTCATGCAGCTTTTTATACAACATTACTGCTAGAGGTGGTGGCATCAACTGCTGGACCTTAATACAGAGATGTTTCTAATATTTTTTATCACTTCATCACTTTATTACAGGTCATTTAGCAGACGCTCTTATCCAGAGCGACTTACAGTGACTAACTACAGGGACAGTCCTCTGGAGCAGCTCAGGGTCAAGCCTTGCTCAGGGGCTCAATGGTGGCAGCCTGAGTCTCACAACCTTCTGATGTTCTATTTGAAAGCCTGACCACTGGACTACTAGACTATCACCTACTACAATTTTAATGTCAGTTGACTAAATATGAAAAATACTTCTCAGTATAACCCAATACAATTCAAAGGAAGCAAAAACTGCAGCCTTCAAAATGACCATAACGTTAAATCAACACCTCTATGAAAGAGTTTAAACAGAGAGTGAACATTAGCAGTGAACATTAGAACATTAACATCTTCATAAGGAGATGTTTTAGAGGACTGTAGGATTAGACTGCATTAGTTTAACCTCGGTTTTCCTAATAAACTGGTTACTAAGTGTATATCTAGATGTGTCTTTAGTACCCTCTGTTGTATGTGGAATGGACACAACATTAGAGATGAATCTCAATGTAATGTAATGTATACAACATCTGTCTGGATCTCATATCAGCAGGGGAAGAGACAGCCATCAGTAGATTGGGTCAGATAAATGACAAAGTGTAAATGTCTTATTAAACCTTCCACTACAGGGGCTAAGGAAAGTCAAAAACACAGTCAGAAAGTTTTAGAAGGGTTTTGAATTGGATTTGAAATGAAAACATGACCCAGAGGTTAAACTGATAACTTCCAGTTTTAAGGTTGCTTGATGAGGAGAGATTTTTATACATTGTCTGCCAATTATAGGCTAAAAATAAATGAAATGTTTAAAGGCCAAATACTGGGATGTTATTGACTGTCCAAGTCAGTCACCTGACCTCAAGTCAAATGCTCATGTGTTTTACTGCTGGAGACTAGACTGACTGCAGTATGTATGACAGAGCATTGGTAGAAGTCTGTGGATTGTGACGTCACAGGCAAACAGTTTTGCATCAAATATGAAATATGACAACTTGAAGATTTTGATAAATGACTTTCTGTGGCTACAGTTGGAGACTGTGATGTGGATGTCAACATCCTCAAGTTAAAAACAGTCAGAAATGTAATCTTTTACTCAGTGTTTCATTTCCAATCAAAAGTGCCATTGTCACTCATTCAAACTCACAGTTGTGTGAGAGAGCAACAAGACACTTCTTATTGTAAGATGTTATATGTTTAGTCTAAAATAGTTGCCATGGCATGTTATACTGCTGGTGAACACAGACCCTGAGCTCAAGGATTGTTGCTTTTCAACCGTCCTGCAGAGGATATGACGGTGCAATACATTTGAATACATATTCAACAGTTTTCTGTTGTACCATTTTCTTCTGAAGCTCGACTAAACAGTTGTTTATGTAAAACCAAGAGAAACAATTGTCTTTATAAGTCTTAATATCAATTCTTTGCAACAAAGTTTTCATGCTAATATTGAGATGATTGTAGGGGACTAACTTTGTTCAACTTCTAATCTGTATTTTCAAGAAACAGCAACCACCATGCAAGTATGCTCCAGTGCTATTGTCTGATGTGTGGCTGGGAGCTGCGTGACGTAAGGGGAAGGGTTATAAGAGGAGCTGTTGAGTGCTGCTGCATGGTTCTTATGTTGCTGTTCACCCTGTGAAGGTAGAACAATGAGTCAGTGATGCAGGGCGTGATGCTGATGCTTGTGGAGGACAGCGTCTGCACGGTCATTATTGAGCCCTTGCTCATAGACAGTCGATGTGGGCAAAGTATTAAATGAGACAAAGTGACTGAAATGACAGTGAGGTAAATGATGCATAGTGGCCACCTGGGCAGGAGCGTTAGATAGCATGGGTGGTGTGGAGCAGTGAGATTAGCTCCCCCTCTATCGTTGTCATCCTAACCTCTCACACCATGCCTGATCTTGCACTGGGCTATTGTAGCAGATGGATAAGGCTATGGGGGTGTCAGCTGCAACCCACACAAATAAACTGTAACATCAACATTCAGCAACAATCAACCAGCAGAGAGGTCACTGTTTCTCAGAATTACAAACTGGACTTGGGATAAAGAGCAACTCCACTCTACGTAATACCATTGGTACACTGAGCTCTATGGGTTGATTCCCTTCTGTCAACACCCATCACCACAGCTGGGGGGGAGCTGTGAGGGAGCATTTTGCTGCGGAGTGTGTGGCAGAGGCAGCAGCCACTAGATGGTAGTGCAGGCAGAAGTTTAGGCCTGGGTGAAGTTACTCTTCAAATTAATATTTCACTTTGACATTTCATCTCCAAGTTGCGTGAGACAATTATCAGTGTGCATCCACACAGTCAGAAACCACTAGTCTCTCTGTCTTTCTCTGTACCTGCGCTTATATTGTTTAGTGCTCCATTTTTATTCTGTGAATCTCAAGATCTTTTTTTATATTGGTGCCTAACTCAAAGGGTTGAACTGAGATAACTGTCGTCCCTGACCCTGACAGTGTAGAACAGTCCTTTTGATACGCTCAATAAAGCATTATCTCCACAAGTTGGTACATAAGTTTAGGGATACAAATGTTGAGAGAATCAATTCATGTCGAACTGAAAATATTGTTTGTAAGAGAGGGGAGGTATACAGATCAGAGGAAAAGTGAATGGTTATAAATGTACTGAAGACATGAAGAGTGCTTGAAGTGTCTTATACTGCTTTAATATTAGCCTGTTATTGAATATTGCAGTTCAACAGATTACCATGACAAAGTCCATTTAAGTTTTTTATGTATGTCTCTCATGACAGAGATATCACCACAGTAGCAAGGGAGAATGATACTGACTCTAGATTCCAGGAGCACCTGCTCTGAGAAACAGTTTTAGATTATTTTCTTACTCTGATTAATCACTTAATTAAATGCTCCTGTGTGGAGATAACCCACCAATAACCAGCGACACTGGAAAGACACGACCCATCTGCACTTCACTTATTGAGCCTGATAACTTCCTCCAAAGTGGGTGTAAAGTGCATGGAAGTGCCAATGCAAAAATGTTGTTTTGCCAGACGCTGATCATTTCGAAACTTTTCCTTTCAATCAAGCACAGATCATGCCTGTCAGCTGGGACTCTACACTTCTTCATTTGTAGTGTAATGTGGAGAGTGTGGGTCTGGAGGGTGGGAGGATTGTGGTGGGGGGGGTTAGGGTACCTGAGTGTTGCCAGTGGTCCCGCCGGGTCTCCCTCCCGCCATCTTTAATGTGTCAACAACGACAAGAAAAACAAAATCAAAAGAAAAACAATCAAAATGATTAAAAAGAGAATGTGGGACAAGGAGAGATTTTGTTAATGACTGCGGGACCAGACGTGACTGGCTGAGAGTTCATCAGACTGGTTCACCAATAAGCTCCTTACATATGTGACATCACTGTTGCAGGAAAGGAGCCCACTGGTAACCAGTAACTACTGTATGTCTGCGTGTGCTGAGTTTGAATGTAAAGCTAAACAAAAAGCACAAAGGAAGGTCATTTACTTTAAAGCTATCTTCATTTTGAAAGCAGAAACATGAGACATGGGTCAAACAGTTACGACAAAGAATTCATAGATAACCACAGTTATGGCCTGATTTAAGAAGCACAGAAAATCTGTATTGTAATGGGATTTCGCTGGTTTTGAACTTTGCATAATACAGGATTTGGGGAGGGTTTGGGATGCTGTGTTGACCAATATCTCTGAAACACACACATAAACAGACACAATGTAAACGATGCTGAGGTCAGGTGAATGGTTGTCTCACACGACGACAGGAACACAATAATGGCCACCTACATTCAGGTAGAGCATACATGAAGTGGCCTGGCATGTACTGTTATTGCCATGAATCGAGAAAACAATCAGCAGATTAATCAATCATGAAAATAATTGGCCGAAATACATGTAATCTGTTTGAAGTCTATAAACCAACATGTGAGTGTGTTCGGGAGTTTATTTTGCCATTGTCCTCTTCTTCCTGAATCATGGAAAGAGGCCACCGCGCACACAACTCGGGGAAGCACATGGCACATTGACTGGATTGTTTTTGGCTTCATTCACTAGTTTGTAACTGACCCTGCATTAATGTCACCAGGCCAACATGACACTTTTCCTGTTTTGTTTACTGCTTCTATGATGTTCACATTTTTCATTCTTGGTGTATGTAGACAGGTAAATTCTTTTATTTTGGTAGATGTCTACTGGTGCTTTAATGACAGAATGATGTTACCTGCATGAATTGTTGATGGCACTTGGAATACCGTTTAATTCGACGATTATTTCAAATTTAAGGGCAGTGTTTTCTTTCTTAAATGTACTGCTACTCAAAAAAGATATGGCATCATGCAAGTTCTTACTGTGTTGACTGTACGTGAAGCTACACTACATTTTCATAATGTACTCAATGTCACCATTCTGTGTGTAACATTTTTATTAAAATGTTCTTTATTTTTGCATTGTATTATTATGCAATCTTAATATATAAAACATCTTATATACAGTTACATATGTGTCCATCCTCTTTAGTACCACTGTAAGCTGTAAGGAAGCTCTTAGTGCGTCTCCTGTGTGTGTGTGTGTGTGTGTGTGTGTGTGTGTGTGTGTTCTCACGTGGGCAGTGTTGTTGTTCTGGCTGGATCGTGACCTTCTTCTGGACGTGATGCCGATGTTTTCTCCTTTCAGCAGAGAGTGGACCACATCATCCAGAAAGGTCATCTGGATCATGGATGGATCCACGTTCTGAGGCTCTAGCACCTGAACACACACCAGATTCACTTTACACTGAGTCTATCAGACCTAAGCATCTCCTAGTTTTAAAGATCTTCAGAAGTTAGGAAATACAAACAGTATTTGTCTCTGCTAGCTAGTTAAGATGTCAGGCAATGTTACCGATTCTTAGGAGGAAGAAATCTACACGTTTGTAGACTAAATTCATCTGTAATCCCACTGAAAATAAGACAAAATGCAGCAACAAACAGCTGGGACAAACTGCAAAAACAAGCTGGCCAACACATTAGCTAACCAAAAGGTAAGCCAGCAGTCACGGATGTGAAGGTAATATTGACATATTTTCAGATCGCTATTCTTCATGTTCATAGGCTATCAGTGGGAATGAGTGCAAGATTCATGTCAGCCATCTAAATGTATTTGTTTGGTAAAGGAATATATTCCCATCTCTGTTTTAGCTGCTCATCTGGTCAGTAAACAGCATATTAGTGAACAAGTCTAGCTGCTGGATGATCATGCTGCACTGGGGTGAAGTGCTCAGGTAGCTGCCAGAGTTGGGAAAGGACACCTGAGTTTACTAAAGAAGTCAGTCTATAGTCTGGTTCAAACAAGTAAGCTGTGCCTGTAACCACGGTAGCTGTACACAACAAAGATGTCAACAGCAGTAGAGTGTGTGTGTGTGTGTGTGTGTACCTGGTCATTCATAACGACCATGTTTCGACTGAAGAGGTCGTGGTGTGTAATGATCCCAGTGAACCACTGGGTGGCCGAGTCTTGTCTGTACACACGCACACGGTAGCCATTCAATGAGTAGGGACCTGGAAGCAACAGGAAAAGTGTTATTGTCCCAGAGCTGGAAGTAATACACGGCACTGCGGGCTCCTCATATTAGAAGACACTATAGTTACAGTAATAAGATGACTAAAACAGTAAAATCGTACACTTTATACATTGTAATAAGGATATATTCAGAGCGTAATACTTGGCAATATAAAGAGAATAATAAACCTTTTACCTTGCATAAAAATCTCCTGCACCTTCTGGTCTTTGAGCCAGCCCCTCACTTCTTCATGGAGCTGCTGGTTTTCTCTTAACACTGGGTTCAGACTGTCCACCTCATCCTAAAAGACACACACACACACACACATAGGATATCAAAGTATCTGCATCAAACACACTGAAACACAAACTTATTCAAAGCAGTCCACACTAGACAGATACTTCTGTAATTCCTGAGCTGCTGCTAGGATATATTAACAGTCAAAATATCTAAACAACGGTAAGAAGTATCAGCTATGATTCCTGTTGGCGCATTTAATTCTATAAATGTCTTATCATATAGTAACTGGTCAGAAAGGAATTGTATTCTACTGTAAATACTATAAAAGAACAGAAGTGCAGATATGAACAAAAACAGCCTCACACACTCACATACACACACCAGGAAAGAGGGAACCATCAGCTTTGATGAAAGAGCTAGCATGTTTACACACACTGAGAGACATAAGAGAGGGTGAGAGAAGTAGAAAATACTTTTTTGTTGTTTATTGAAAAAGATAACAAAACACAGACAACAAAGATATCAATATCACCTTCACCACTCAAACACACAGAATGACAGAGGGAGGGAGGAGGAAACCAAACCACAGTCACCACACTAGCAGCACACACAGCTCTTCTGCTGCTGTTCTAAGTGGTTCTATAGAAAAGGAAAACCCGCTCCGCCCGGCTGAACTTTGGTTAGTGCCTGACATTAACATGTAATAGAAGGCAACAGGTATGACGAGGAGAGAAGGGAATTAATGTCAGGATTAATTGATGAAAAACACAAGTTTACTTTGGGGAATCTGTTAGGAAAGACATCAGAGAAACTAAACAATCTTTTAATTAATTTCTTAAGAGCAACTCAACAATTGAGAGAATTTCGTTGTGTTTTTCAAATGTATTTGTTATTTATTAATTTCTTCTATTTTTTTCCTGCCAATCTATTGCTCCACACTAGAGTCCAGTAGGTGGTGGTAATGCACCAAGTCTTTGGTTGCCAACAGCTAATAAACATCAACAAAGATTAAGAGGTGTCTTTGACTTTCTTCAGAAGTGTCCATCAAACCTGGTGCTTTCACATTTAATGGGGCTTTGACTTTATTGAGGCCGTAACATTTTCATGGCAGCTTTTGCACTCATGATGCTACACTGTAGCGCTGCTACAATGCTAAATGTTTACTGAAACAAAACGATCACCGCAGCAAACAAATATCCAGCGAGTTTTACTAAAATCCATATAATCAAAATTGAGAAGTGCATGCCCCATTCTCAATATTACCAAAGCACTGTGTACGAATATTGAGGTTTAAAATGACATTTTAAACAGTGCACCAAACTCCAACAGCAAAAGTAAAATTATGGAAAAAAAGGCACTTCTGTCTGTCTGTCTGTCTCTTTCGTCCTGCTGCAGTGTTCTAGTTTCCCAGCAGCCTTGTTCAGCTCTAAATTAAAGCAGCCTCCACCCTAAAAATAGCCTACTGGAATGCAGTGCTAGAGAGGTCAGCGTAAACGTCTCATATATTCTTACAATGTGTCGCTCTGATGATTTCCGTCTTTAACACTGCTGTAGGAAAGACACACAGCTACGACTCTCAATCAATCCAGTTGATTCTACACACAATAACAATAATTTAAAATGGATGTGAACAGATCTTTGCCAACACATACTCTAAAAGGGAACTGCTAACCCTGGATTCACCTCAGACACATAACTATGAAGCATACAAACCTGTCTGTACATGATAAAAAGATAACGCCTCTGATAGGTAAATCTAATATTCAGTTCCTAAATATCTATATTAGTGATGATCAGTACTGTAAAGCAATTTATAGCAAGATCATCCTGCTTTAAAATATTTAATCTTATGCTGTATTATATCAAATTAATTTAGGAGAAAACACTGAACTAGTGTGTAAATAGATATAACCAGCTTTATTTCTAACATGCCCACCAAATATTTCCCATTTTATTTCTCTACCACTTCTTACACCTCAACAGGGAAGCTGGAGGATAAACTAAGAGTGATGTGAGTGGAACTTCTGCACAGCCTCATGAAGCTCTAACTTTCCTCTGCTGTAACTATGTTTAGCTTTACTTTGGCAGAAAATAACACACATGTACGTGTCTGTGAGTGTATTTCTACCAACACCACTGCAATCTATTCTGGCTCACTGTTGGCCTGTTTAGACATGACACACGGAGAGACTGTGTTACCAAGGCAACATGGTCACCATGGCCACCGATTGGTCTGTTTTTTGACTGGAGAGAAATACTATATGAGCGGAGAATCAAGTGCATGAAAAAAAGATTCACAATAAATCCCAGTGTTTCCCCCACATAACTTTATATTGGCGGGCGGCCCGGCACGCACGTGTATTTGCTGACAATCACACATGCTCTGCAGAGGAACAAGGGAGAGAGACGTTCTCTCTTGTATAACGTTAGAGGATGTGGACACGGTGCAGTGTTTCCCACACAATGACCAGCTTTTGCGTTTTCTCAAAAACAAAGCACTTGAATCTGAATTCCACAACTCAATACCAAGACATAAAGAAACGCACTACAAATATCTTTGTTTTGAACATATACAGACATACTCCATTTGTTGCAAAGGCTTTGAGACCACCGCAAAATGTAAAA
This sequence comes from Bovichtus diacanthus, assembly GCA_943590825.1. Taxonomy (NCBI): domain Eukaryota; kingdom Metazoa; phylum Chordata; class Actinopteri; order Perciformes; family Bovichtidae; genus Bovichtus; species Bovichtus diacanthus. The sequence continues at coordinate 5,835,370 of CALSBV010011050.1, read as the reverse complement.
GATATTGTAGTTTAATGCGACACCCCTGGGCACTGCCAGTGATGCTGAATTGGATGCATGACAGTCACCAGCCCTGGTGTGAAACTCATCTCTGGTTCTTTAAATCATCCAGGACGAGCTAATCGACATTTTTCACAAGTTGAGCATAAAGAAAGCTCTTTCAATAGTAAATGGGTTATATTGTGTGCTTTATAAAACGTACACAGATACGTTATGATCGACTAATTAAAATACGTTATGGATAACAGTACTGCCTGTAACCTTTTCCTAAGACAATTTCTATTACTCAAGGCTATTTGTTTAAGCTTTGCTGCGAATGCAACAAAGGGCTGAAGCAAACAGTGTGATACAAGGACAACTTGTGCACCAGATAATTAGTAACATAACAACAAATATGACACACATTCACATATATATGGAGACAAAGACAGATGGCTTGTTAAACACTTCAAACACCATTCCTTTCGGGGACAATGCTCGTTGCTGTGGAGACGCTGAGAGGCATGCGGAACAAACAGAGAGTTTCTGATTATTATTCTTTCAGCACCGATGGACATGTTGTTGCTCAGGGATTGAAATGATGAGTGTTGAACATGTGTATGTATGTGTTCTGTATGTGAGAGAGATTTCTTTCTTTCTTTCTTTCTGAGGAGGAGGAGGAGTATAGTACAGGGTGACAAAGACGTGTTCAAAAATGTATTCATGTAAAAAAGTGCTAGTGGCATTTTACACAACGGAATGTTTTCATTCACATGATGTGTATCGAATTAATTAGAAAAAAAAGGGATCAAATTAAGTACTTTATTGGCATCAGTATCACTTTAAGGATACCGGCATTTTTATCATCATTTTGTGACTCCAGCCCTGAGGATCAGCTGGCACACTGTAGCTGTGGCCTAGTGTCCATTTCAGACACTGTCTGGATGTAACACTATGTCCAAAGATAATTTTAGAAGAGGTTGTTGTCCAGATTGCTACAAACCAGTATGACACACACACACACACACACACACACGCACACACACACACACACACACACACACACACGTAAAATGAGATATGAGCACAATCACATTTGGAATGCACAATTCAGAAATTGTTCAAAAAGAATGTTCCTAAATGAAGTTTTAAGCAAAGATGAAATAATGTCTTGATATCGCACTCTCTGTGTACATGATGAATACCTTTTAGTCGGACGTTCTGCTGATATATGCTTGATGTGAGGTATGTACAGTTATACGTGTATCACATGTTTAAACGCAAATTATGCATGTGAATTTATCAATATATATTTGCATTTGTGTATGTATACAAATGTATATGTATGCATATCAGTATCTTATGTGTACTTATTTCTGAACACCTCAATTTTCAGTTTTGAATTGGTTGGTTTGGTTATCTAGAGGTACCGTAATTTCCGGACTACAAGCCGCTACTTTTTTCCCACACTTTGAACCTCGCGGTTTATACAATGACGCGGCTAATTTATGGATTTTTCCCGCTTTCACAAGCTTCATGTCGCCAAAAAACTGAGCACCGTCACATAATGTGACGTAAATCGAGCGCGCTCTTTACGAAATTTCTCGGTGTTTCATTCAGTGTACCAAATGAACCTCTAAAAACATTATGCCAACCTTCAATTGCATTATTAGTTCTTGGAATGTCTTCAGCAGCGGACATTATGAACAGCGGACATTATGAACAGAGGACATTTTAAACAGCGGACATTATGAATGGTCACGATTCTGATTACGGTCATTTTGTCACCCTCATCATGGCAAAGACACGGAGAAAGGCATATGATGCAGCTTTCAAGTTGAAGGCGTTTATTTTTGTTCCAAGCCGTGTTTCGTTAAAGCCTGTGTAAAGTTCATTTGTTTCAATGTACCGGTAGGCACCTGCGGCTTATAGACATGTGTGGCTTATTTATGTACAAAATACATATTTTTTAAAAATTCAGTGGGTGCGGCTTACATTCAGATGCGCTGAATAGTCCGGAAATTACGGTATTATATAAGTGGTGTCCTAAAAATAAACTGCATTCTTTAACCAAAATAATGTAAACTCAAGGTCCACTCAAGGTGTGAGCTTTCAACCGTCATGGCATAGACCTTACTTAAGTCACATGATGAAAACTAAGCAAACTGTTAGCTGATGAAGCGCGTGGGATTGGTCGAAAGCTGTCGAAAAAGCTTATAAGTGGATCTCAAGTAAAGATGATATAAAAAAAAAAAAAAATACTGTTCAGGAATGAACTTGCTCGCTCAATTCATATTGTATGTATTTAGGACCTACATAAGCTGACCAGTTGTGGTGACAGAGACACATGACTGGTAAGGTAATGTCAAACCTCACGATACCTGACGAGCCATTGGCAGCTCGACACTGATGCAGCTTGACAGGGGACACATCGGCTAGCTAGATATTTTGCCTAAAAACGACTCACCACTCAGTTGGTTTTCCCAAAAGCGCAAAAAAAGACTCAACTGACTCTCATTTGAAATAAAAACAGATGGGTGTTTGTCTCTCACAGAAACCAAGTTTAGTCAAATCTAAATAGAGCAGACATCTGCTTTCACGGAGCCAAGAGTTTCATTTATCTTATGTCATTTATGTTGATATCTCCCACTGACAGATGTCAGCTCACCTGGCCAAATCAATTGTCACATGCTAAAATGAGAGGCCTATTGTTGTTAGTTAGAGAGCTGGGCGCATGTAAGGCAATCCCTCTATATCCAGCAGCAGTGTGAACTGACACCACAGGTGTCTCTGTGAGCGTGTGTCTGGCTGTGTGAACTGTATGTGTAAGCACACGAGAAGTTGTCAGAGTAACATGACACTGGCATGAAGTATGTGACGGCAGGAAGGAGGGGACAGGGTACGGAAAGACAGGGAGAGAGACAAAAGCATACACTTGTGTTTATTGTTTTCTACCATTTCTTGTTCTTTTTATATATTTATTTATTTTTGTTGACTTAATGAATAGTATATATATAATTTTTCTTCTAATCTCACAAAATTATTGTATTATCATTACCTGACAATCATACCAATAAAGCATACTAATATGTAAATTGCATTGGGAGAGATGTTGACCCTGTTTAAACAGCATCAACATTCGTCTCAGGCGTTCCTTTGAAGCACTTGCCGAGGGGGTCCGGGACACACTTGACCACGTATCTTTTGTAACGTAAACGCCAACTTCATCCTAATGCATCCCCGAAAAGGACAAAACAGGACAGTACGTCATCAAAGCCGCGACTCTCCCTTGATACCTCCTTTTTCTCATCTCTAAGTGGTTCTCAAATTGCTTATGAAGGTAATAAAATAATAACAGGGAGGCTATGTAGTCTGAACCAAGACAGCAAACTCTTTATTGCTCCCACAATGTCAACGGCAGCAGCAGTGCATTACAGCCTCACTTCTTACCTTTCACAATAAAAGCTCTAGACTTATACACGGCATAACTGCTTACCAGAGCAAACCTAAATTCACTCAGAGTAGTTTGGTAAGGGGCAATTAAACTAAATAGCTTACACTGGCTTTGTCCACGACGCCTGAAAATGTCAAAAAGCCCATAGAGTAACGCCTAATAAATTGAATAGAAAATTGTATGAGAGAGAGAGAGAGAGTACCAGCATGATACTTTGGAAAACCCACTGCTCTGCTACTTAGCTCAGTGTGTGTGAGTAGTTTGGTCAAACTGAGTCAGCACTAACTATTTTATTCTCCACCTCCTGTCCTTTAGCCTCAACACACATCATAACTTTCTAGTAACACACACACACACACGCAGACACAGACTTGAGCAGCAGGCTGGGTTGGCCCACTAAACAGTGACTTCATTGTACAGTTTATGCCAAACAGATTGTAACCCCCTCCCTCCCTCTCCTTCTACCGCCCTCCTCTTCCTCCCTCCGGTCTTCCTGTCCAACTGGAAAAACAGAGAAGGGAGTGGCCACGGCCTCACTGCTCCGAGTGAGTGTGAGAGAGAGTGAGTCGAGCTGTTTTTACTGCTCAGTGGGGTTAAAGGTCGCCAAAAGAATAGCCAGCTCTGTGCAGGCATAGTGCTTAAAAAATGGAGGAATCTGTGTGTGTGTGTGTGTGTGTGTGTGTGTGTGTGTGTATGTTTGTGTGCTATACTAACCATGAACAATACATCTACGTGGGATCAGCTCCCTTTAATAAAAGGTTTGTGTATCTGTAGAACCGACACTATCTGACTTCTTGGTAAATTGTTCACTGCAACAATGACTGAACATGTCAGTGATGTAAAACATTACAGTGCCAGTTACCAGTCATATAGTGAGATAACATGTCGTTTTCTTCCTCTACCTATGATGTTCTTGTGAGTACAAACACTGACATGCATGCACAGAATGTACATCATGTCAGAGGCAGCTGAGCGTGACTGCAAACTCTGCCGGGCTGAACATCTCCACAGTGTTTACAAAGAAGACTTCGATTATAGCTCTGCGTTAATGGGTGTAACTGTGTAACGACACATCGGGACTACAGTTGCTACGGAGATACCAGGACGCAACAACAAGAACTGTGATTGGTCAGTTTGGTTGTGTTTTCTCCTACATGTTTCTGAGATTGTCGATAGTGAGGCCAGCAAGCTGAAGAGAGACTAATCTGCTGCTTTTCACTAACACACATCCAACAAAAAACTTTCAGTTTACTGCAGGCCCCGCTCTCTGTCACCGTGAGACAAGGCAAAGATGCATATAAGTGACCAGGATGTAACTCCAGTTCTAAAAGCACAAGTGTATCACAAAGTAAAATAGAAGGGTACTCAGAGACGTCCGCCAAGGCTGTCACCATAAGTAAAAATTAATCCGCCCCATGATTCAGATCGCTCTAATGGCTTCTTACTTAGATCATGCTACACCTTTCCACCATGTTTCATGAAAATCAGGCTAGTAGTTTTTCTGTAATCCTGCTGACAGACAAACAAAGACACCAACAAACTGAACCATAACCTCCTTGGCAGACATCATAAAAGAATGTACAGATTTACTATGGGGACTAGAATTGAAGCACAATATGGCCTGATGATGTAATATAATAATAATATAACAATATATATGTGTTTGCTGGTAGGTATCTATCTGGTGTAAGAGTCACTGTGTCACATAAACTGTGTGCAGTGGAGTGGTGCCGTGTGCTGCTTTAACAAAGTGTTCCAGGGTGTGATGGAGCCATCTTGTTTCTCGTGAGCCTGCTGGGCTAGTACGTTCTCTGCTCTGTGTCTGAGCAGCCATTAGATCATACACTGCTCTTACTTTTACAAGTTTATCTGTGGGCCGAGGTGTGCTTTGTCACCGCACTTCAAATAATATAGTTGTTGTGTCGTGTATAGCAAAGCCTCATGGTTTCACAGTGGTTGCAACACTAATGACTGGCTGTGCTCTGGGAAAACTGCTGGAGAGACAAGAAATAGTTGCATCAGAAAATCTTGTCAGTCATTCATGATAAGAAGAGAGATTATATTTGTTGACATTATCAGCTGTACTTTAGCTAAATGTTATAGATTGTGCTCTCTAAGCCAATCTATAGCTGCATCATGACACTGTGGACTGATGAACACAGAGCTGTAAGAGATCCATTACATGTAAGGAACATCACGTATAAACAGGACTGTAAAACACTTTACAGTAACATGTCAGACACACGTGTGTGTGATTGCTGCGGAGCTTTCTAAATGGTCTACATTATGACTTGTTAATGACAAAATGGCACTCTATACCATTTTGCCGGCGAGGCTCCAATGATGAACATAGAAACTAAAGGACCCTGGTTTGAATTACTCCAAAAGCAAAGCTCCCAATGTGTTATATATATATATATATATATATATATATGTGTTATATCTGCATCTACACTTCAATGACAGGAAAACAGGAGAGATGAGCAACTGTCAGTACAGAAAGCAACAGCTCAATGTCAAACCACCCTGAAACGTAAAGAAAGATGTTGGTAGTGTGAAGACCCTTAAAGCTTCTTTCGTTAAACACAAAACAGATCGGGGATTTTGTACTTAAAAACCAGCACCTACTAAAGGAAATACCACAATCTAGATACTAGCACCTGAAGCATCGTACAATAACGCTCAGAGACATTACATTCTCCAACACCGGCAACTACACTGATCTAGTGGAAGAGCAATAACCTATGAACATTACTATCTGGTTTTTCTGTTGAATTATTAAATCCCCTATGCTATTACTTTTTTACATAGTGTTCATATGCATGGTTTAAAATGAGGGATTATATTTGATGAACACATCTGGCCCAAGATACAAGCAGACAGAATTCAGAAGGATTCATACAACAAGACTGAACATTTGTATTTATTCATTAGAATAGATTTTCTATTTTTAGCTCACAGAATTCCTGGGTCTTTTTTTCCAGGTTGTGAATCATCTACATCTAAAACATTATATTATTAGGTTTAAGGGAATTGCATTTATATCGTGACAAAAATTGATATCGGCTGATATGACAAAATGATCGTGATAACATTTTTGGTCCAATTACTAATACTGTGTCTCAAAATAGACAACCTCACCATTTGTTTTTTGTATGTTGTGTATGTTATGTATAGGCCAACAATTAATTCCTTCTTTTTCACAGTGCTGGTTACTCCAGTACTCTATCACGTCTGTTGTAAATGGACCTGCATTTATATAGCGCCTTTCTCGTCTTTCGACCAAAGCGTGTTTATGCAGGTTATGTGCAAGTTCCTCAAACTGTAGCCTTTTGGGATGCCTAGATGCCATGTCGAAGGAAAATATAAGACCACTTTAACAAGTAAAAATGAAAGCAAGCATTGAGCCTCCAGAGTATCTCCCACCATTTACTGAAGTGCCCACAGTTTGCTTTAGATCTCACGCAGGTTTTTCCATGACTCATGACAAAACAAATGATCTCACATCTCAAAATTGGTGTCATGATAGTCCAGCGAAAGAGAACGAACCAGGGCAACGTCATGGTTTACCGTCAAGCTCCCAGATAGTGTATGAGTCACTGGATTCAGATTCAAATCATGATTCTCCAGAGGACACAGCAACAGCGACAAACACGAGACAAACTAGAAATAGAGTTTCCCTCTTGGTACTGGGACTTAAGCACAGACTGATGACTGATGGGGAGAGAGCAGAACACAGTCTTCCCGTCTGGTTGACACAGAGTGGAACACAGTGTTCCAGCCAGCACATTATTACTACTGTAGCTGTGTCCAGCTGCAGAGCACCGACAAACATGCACACACTCTCCAAATATTCAGCCGCATGACACAAGTATAGAGTATGTACATCTCTGTGATTTATTGTCAATTGTGAAGCTACAGTATCTATCTATCTATCTATCTATCTATCTATCTATCTATCTATCTAT
>CALSBV010011050.1:5813296-5827959 GCA_943590825.1 Bovichtus diacanthus | reverse complement strand
TATCTATCTATCTATCTATCTATCTATCTATCTATCTATCTATCTATCTATCTATCTATCTATCTATCTATCTATCTATCTATCTATCTATCTATCTATCTACAGTATGTTGTGTCGATGCATCAGTCAGTATTAATGTGTGTGTAATTTATGAGTCAGTCGTGAGCAGTCATGTGTGAAATCACTGTGGGGACAGACTGTGGCTGCACATGTTGTCTTTATATTCACATTAAAGCCTAGCAGTGTCACATCCATATGGAACACAGCGGCCAGCCCTTTCTGCTCTCTGGGGCCAACAGCACTGCAGTATCCAGCCATGAACTAATTGTGAATGACTAATTCTTCATTAGCAAATGAGATCCGGTTACAGTGTGTATATCTGCCAAAGGACAACATATTTATAGTTCTTTTTTAGCCAACAGAAACCATGTATTCACTTCATGACAGCAGGTAGCTTTTTTATTTCAGTTTTAATATCCCTGCTGTATTTCTTCTTTAATTAGCCACATGGTCATTCTAATTACAATACATATACAGTGCCCTGCTAACTGCATTTCTGTGTGTCAATATACCTTTCCTTTAAAGCAAAGCAACTACTACTTTCATGCATTGCTTTAAAGTGCTTTCAGTTTCACATCATTTTATATACAACAACAAACACATGCACACTGCATCATGTGGACACGCATCATGTGCACACTGCATCAGGTGCACACTGCATCATGTGCACTTGCATCATGTGCACACTGCATCAGGTGCACACACATCATGTGCACACTGCATCATGTGCACTTGCATCATGTGCACACGCATCATGTGCACACTTGGTGGTAGCTTCATATCTACCTCTCATGTCAGGAGAGTATTAATATTCTCATCTAGCCGGATTTTAAGCAAGAAAGTGTGCACTGTAAATAATTAAGCAAGTACACTGTCATCAAGACTCATTTTAGTTCAACTGTCAGATGTCTTTACTCATTAATTCCATAAATCCGGTGGCAGTTTGTAACAGATATATGACACTTTATGGGTGGTAGTTGCAAAAGTAACACAAGCTAATTCAAAAAGGCTTGGTGAACATTCAGTGTATGCAGGACAGTGAGTGTGATTATTACCTGGTAGGGTTGGAAGGCTGAATGGTCAGACAGGAAGTCCAGCTGTCGGTCCAGCAAGAATTCCAATGCTGTTACGGACGACAGCAGGCTCTTCCCCACCACTGGCTTAAACGCCTGCACACACAAAATACACAACATGGTCAACAACAGCACAGGAACAATTTCACAGCAACAATAATATGAGTAGGGCAGCTCCAGTTCAATGACAAAACACTATAAACTGAAAGTCAGTATGGAGGCAGAGGAAACAGGGGAATGAAGGAAGAGAGATGAATGACATAGCAAAAGAAGAGATTAGAGGGAGGACAAGATGAAATGCAGCAGAGAGCGAGAGAGCGGTGGAGGAGAAAGAGACAGAGCAGGGGATAGAAGGATAGCTCCGGAGTGATGAATACATTAATAAGAAGACGTCTGACAGTTCAAAGGCAGTACACTCCACTTTGATGTTGCATCTTTCACACGTACAGGCACACACACTCTGGTGATGTCTGTCAGCCTGCGGCCTGAGCTCAGCTGTTACTGCACATACAAGACTTCCAGATTTCTTCTTCATGTCTGAATGTAGTTCAGTCAAAAATATTCCTCATAGTAGGGAGGTGGTCTTCAGGTTTCCTTACTACCATGTCACTTCTTACATGTATTTTCTACTTTAGTGCGTGATATCAGTCAAGTACTGCTAGAGAGGAGAGCCACAGCGCAAGTGCATGTTTGTGTGTACGACTGTGTATCAGGGGTTGGTGCTGCTGTGAGTTATGGTTACATAACAAGGTCAGTCTGATAGAGAGATGAGAGATTAGAGGTGAGAAACATGACCACTGTGCCCTGACAACACAAACACTGACACACACCCACAGGAGGCAGGAGCGCATTTGCAAAGCAAAACATGATAGTGTGTGTGTGTGAGTGTGTGTGTGTGTGTGTGTCTGTCTGTGTGCGTGTGTGTGTCTACAGCTCTATTTCTGTTGGTCTATACATATCACATTTCTAGCCTGCACTGACAGAATGCAACTGACAGGCTACACTGCTGGAGATTATTTTGGAAATTATTTGTGTTTATTTAAAGAGCAAAAGTCACTTTTGTCCCCTTTTGCAGCAGTGTCCCATACTGGAGCGTCATTACTACGCTGCACTGAGAACAATGGAGTTGTTTACATGTACACTTATATCCCAGATTTGATCACATTAAGGAGGACGTTTATCTGGAATAGGAGTAACCTGCTTCTCCAGCTGTTACAGCAAAACAAGAGCAACAATCCTCTGCATTAACATTCACTTTTATCTAAGCATCATTACTTTGTTAATATCAACATATGATTTTGTTTTACTGACTGATTGCTACATAACTTGAGTTAAGAATGCAGATAGCAGATGTGGACCAGAAACTTGCATAAAATGTTTACAAGTGGCAGCATCCTAACTTCTTTCTAAGTACTTCAGCCTGTATGTCCCAGATTCTTAAAACCAGGATATGGCTGCATTCAGACAGACTTTTGCTGCATAAAAAACAGACCTTTTTTACGCAGCAAAAGTTTCTAAGGGTTACATGGCAATCATCTTGACGAAAGGTAAACTAATTGCAGCAACGATAACTTCCCAGAGTTGTAAATCAATCTGTCTCAGATTGCAATAAACATCTACGCAGTGTTTGTGCTATTTCTGGTCTGGTTATAATGTTTACATGTTCAAACACATAAACAGGTCAAAACACACCAGCTAATTAAACAATCTAACAGTTCATCATTCCAATGGAAATCCACACATATAAATTCTCTACATCTACACACTTTATAGCAATTTTTCCCTTCAAAGTAAATCAAACTGAAGGTTGAAGTGCACAGAAATGAGCCACCGCAGAAGGTGAGTCTCCACTGTACACGATGTAGGTTGGAAGCAGTGCAAGGTTTACAGCATGTTAATGAAGAACACATGAAGTCGGCAAAACAAAATGACTCAACTCTGTGGACACACATTTGTAGATCTAAACATGGTAGCAATATATGTAACACAACTTCAAATCCAACACCAGATCCAAACTACAGGTCCATGACACTAGACATGCTTTTAGCATCCAAAGGCACTCGACTAACATCTTTCAGCAACGTGTGTTCTGTTCATGCTTAATCTTACACACATCAGGTGAACCTGGACTTATTACATCATCTAACAGAGATTTCACTTCCAGTTGACAATGATATGTGCAGCTTAGTCTCTGCTGTCCAATCAGCTTCAGATTCAAGTGTATAGAGGTCTAAGATAAAAATGAGGCTCGCTAGCTTCGGACAGGAATTTGATCCAAATAGTTTTTGTTAAAATTTGGCTAATGAAGCCTATGAGATGTGGTTGAAAAGTGCAGAGGAAGCGGACTTTGAGTCAAAACAACGTCAAGAATTAATTTTCATGCTCAACTTTACTGTAGTAGTGGAGAAAATAATCTTAATTCAAGGAGCACATCCTATATTTCACATGTTTACCACAGCAGATGGAGGGAACATTTGGACAAAAACTGTTTTTTTTGCCTCCATCCACTGATCAAAGATGTAAAACGCAATTAAAACGGAAAAAAAAGTAAATGGACCTTGAGTTGAGATTATTTTGTCAAGCTACTATTTCCTAGTTAAGGTTGAAAAAGATTGTGTGACATGATCAAAAGCAACAGCAGCTACTTATGAACCATTTGGTGAGAACGATTTTGTCAACTGCTATTACCACGGCTAAAATTAACTTTCATACCCAACTATAAAGCTCTTTCTTTTGTTAGGTCTTCTGTCAACAAGGAAAACAATGGAAGGTTGGCAGGATAAATGAAGATATAGAGGGCCTGTCTACCTTAATCACACCTAGCAGTCATAGCTTTAAGTCTTAGTCTTTCCATTTCAATCTTGGAAAAACAAATAGTTTGTGTGTTAAATTTGTAAAGAATAATTTAACAACGGAAAAAAAGATCTGACCAATAGCCAAACCTTGTTAACAGCTCATTATCATGATCAGTGCCTTGCCTGCAGGGTGCTGTAGTTGAATAGCCTAACAACAGGTTGAATACATCATGTATCACCAGCTGCAGGGTTTAAAACAACGGAGTCCCCAGTTCACTGGTCCGGGAGACTTATCTGTCAAGATGTTGCGTGCATCCGTAGTGACGCAAGCAGCTACTTTCCTAGTTACCTTAAGTCTCCATCACATAAATGAGTTTGGCTGGAGGTTGTCAGCTGTGTGTCTGCCTGGCATAACATTACTCTCTCTGGGTTTCCGTCAGAGTATTGCCAGCTTCACAATGGTGAATATGAAATTAGTAATGTTATAGCTGTTAACGTATAGTGAACCCAAGTTCCTGTGTCTTGCTTGCCACCTGCTGATTATAGTATGGTGTTAGCCCCGAAAAAGTCCGACTCAGGCTCACTTAAGGTGGGCTGACCTTTAAGGTGTACCAGCTATTCTCATTTTAGTGACAAGCTGCTCCTCCAAATTCGATAAAAATTATTATTGTGGGTTAACGGTTAAAAAGTTCATTATTACCATTAAGACAAACATAGTCAGAACCAGCCTTTTGCTTACTTTCATAGCTTAAGAAACTCTACAAAAAATACCACAATTATTAGCACAGCAGGAATTCATTCAATTCATTCATTTACCAAATTTAATTTCGGTAAATGAATGTCAATTGTGTTTAGTGAAGCTGGTGACAGGCAGACCTGTACTCCTATACCTATTCTTGATTCATCAAGGCCCAGAGAAACATGTCAGTATAGGAGGAAATATAAGACTTCTCAGTACTGGATTCAAGACATTTCATTTTTGACTTCTAAATGGAACAGCTTCAAACGCAGAGCAGGGCTGCCATCTGTGGATCCCTGCTCTCATTCCCCTCTCAAACTGAAAGGACATGACAGTTCCTCTATCCCCTCTAATATGACTTTTACACACACACACACAGATACACACATACGCACACACATCCCACTCAACCGCAATTGGGTCACATCTGCCAATGTGCCAGGAAAAAGCATTCTCGCTTGATATTTTCAAACAGGCAGCAGGAGAGTGGATGAGCAGAGCAGAGACACACTCTCTTACTGTCAACATACAACACACATTAAAACCAGTGGACCTACATAGAAACAAAGACAGACCAGTGTCTTCATAAAGAGAACCAAATACATCATGACAAAGCATATTTACACACACAGCAGCTCCATGGCATGAATAACATCTGAAGAGGACAGACATGACAAAATGCCATTCTGAGAAAGCAGAACATACAGTACATCCTCCGCTGTCCTGTGTGTGTGTGTGTGTGTGTGCGTGTGTGTGTGTTAAATAAATTATAAGAAAAAGTGGAGCAGAACGTAAAAGAGATGAAGAGATAGTGATGATGGAGCTCATGCATCACCAAATGGCCTAGACAGACTACACACACACACACACACACACACACACACACACACACACACACACACACACACTAAAGCTTTGTCATCCAGGGGGCCATTATCTGATGAAGGTCAGAGAGAGAGGGGGAGAAACACAGACCGATAGAGGCAAAGAGTTATGTACGTAAATCAGCCTGGATGTACATATTTTATACCTAACACTAATACTTTTTTTTTGACCAATTAGGAGAGGGACGGGAGATGAGAAGATTTTTCTCTGCTGCTTGGTGTCATCTGACATGCAACCTACCATCGGGGTGTACTGAGTGCTGGCCCAGAATGTTATCAAGAAAGTCACATGATTAACTGGTGCAGGTAGAATACCCAACTAGATCTAGATTTGATCGTTATATGTCTCATCAATTCTTTGAGTCAGTGTTTTTGGTCTAGGCTAGGAGTAGGTTTGGCAAAGAGAAAAACCAGCGCGACGTGATGCGGAGAGCATCTACCAAGCAGGGCAACAAGAACAACAAGAGACATGACGTTACTGCAAAGATGCAAAACAAGCAGCACATAATATGTAATAAAGCAAAGGAAATGAAGTTTGAATCTTTGAAACAGGTGAAAGCAGAGAGCTGAGGAGCTGCAGTATCCAGAAGGACAGAGCTGAACAAACTTCTGGATTTAGAGGAATCCAGAGTGCCAAGGAAGAACTTCCAAAGGTAACAATCAACGTTTTACTCTTATGTGTGGATGTTTAGGTTAAATCCTTTACTCTTTCTCTCTACTCACTCTTATATCTTATACGGCATGATTAGAATGGAGTGCATATACCCTGTTGCTATAGAGTGACACAGGTCTGCTGTAGACTGCTGTTCCATTGATGGTGTGATTGTTGAATAGGAGTTTCAAGTAGAGCTGCAACTAATGATGATGATTATCAGTATGGATTCATTCCAATTAACCAATTACTAGTTTAGTTTAGCAAAGACAATAGTGGAACATGCGTATCACAGTTTAGCAGAGCCTATGTTGATGTCCTACTGTTTTTGTACTTAAACCTAAAAAGAGTCAATTTGTAATGATGAACATTTGTGAAGCTGAAACCAGAGTGTTGGGCATTTCTGCTTAATTTCTGATTTAAAAAATGAATCAGTTTTCAAATTGATAAGTTATCAGGCCGCACAAGCCAAACCACACGCATATTTCTGTGTATTAAAAAAAAAAAGAAAAGAAAAAACATTATGAAAGGATCGATTTTTCGTTAACTAAATGTAATAAAGGGAAGAGAGAGCAACACAATCAGGTCCCATGGAGGACAAATAGAAACACTCTTCATACAGGAAATGTTTTATGCAGTAGAGTTCCATACACCTCACTGATAATAATAATAATAAGGAAATAAAAGTTAAGTTTTACTGCTCTCCTTCTATCCACTCTTCTTCTTTCACTTGCTCATATGTGGACACTTTCAATCTCTCTCTCTCTCGTTCTCTCACTTTCTCTTTCATTTGTCTCTTTCTTTCCTTTTCCAAGTCAAATAAATGACATAAACATCTACTTCATTTAATTGATTTTATTAGTACTGACTTGCGTTCAACCCGGATCAGAACCGCTGACCCATTCATATAGACCTTGACACGCATGTGACCTACATCACCAATGGTGTGAGTAGGGTTTAAATGATTTTACCCATAAACCTACATTAAAAAGGGCTTCATTCTTTTTGAACTGATGGACACTTGTACACATTATATCAAGTGTCTCCTCATCCTCAAGTTTATCCCCCTGATCTGATGAATTTATATAAATGGTGTTCCCTGATTACAGCTGCCAGATGTTACAGAGGAAGACTCCTGATACAATGGGATTCTCCACACAAGCATTTCCAACGACTTTGATCATCTCACATATTTTTTTCCGTAACGAGAGAGAAATGTCAAAAATGGTAGAGGATTTGGAAGATGTGTTGTAGTGTAGTGCTGTGCATAAACACACACAGGTTGTGTTCTAATCTGTTTATTGCTTTGATGGTAAATGATCAGAGTTTCCAAAACACAGCTGCTCACGCACACATACACACACACACACACACACACACACACACACACACACACACACACACGAGGAAATCTATGCCTACTAGCTCTAAAATATGAGCTATTCTTTCACAATCTAAACAATAAAAATCTCTTCATATGTCAGTTGGTAAAGCAAACTAAATGTATTCATTCAACGATAGTTAACAAATTATTATTAAATTCTAATCAATTAAACAAAACCAACCTTGCTCAAGCACCTTTTCAAAGAATGATGTTTTATTTCATACCTTCTGTGTCAGCTGACAGCAGCTCAGTATGTGGTGCAGGGGGTGAGGGCTGAATGACACGTCACAGCAGGATGTGTCGAAATAATGTTTCTGCCTCTTCTAGGCCCTCCATCAAACAGGTGGCTGAGTGCTTTCCTCTGTGCCACTCCACCAGCCTTAAGTTAGTCTACACTACAGGGGAGAAACCAGCATCTGGAGTTCTCCTCCAAACAGCTCCTGCAGCTGGCAGCTCAACAGTCACAGCACTGTACCGATATAATACAGTCCTACAGACGGAACATTAGAAAATACTTCATTTTCAACTTCATCTATATACAAAATATATATAGGTCATGTTATGATCGATACCAAATAGCCAATTTGTCAGCTGTTAATCAGGCAATAAACCATCTGTGTATCAGCCCTAAAGAGTTGAATTATCTAATGTGTGAGGGGAACATTCCAGAGAGTCATGACATCTGCCGAACACAAAGTGCCACAACAAAGAGGAACTGAGGTTACAACCTGAAAGTAAGCGAGACAAATCAAAATGACAGAAAGAGTAAGTCACGTCGACAAACAAGTGTCATAACCCAGAGCTGCAGCAAACTCTGCAAAAGTGAGTTATTTACTTAATTTGCCTTCTGTTTGTGATTTTATTTTGTGTCTTTCTTTTTGTCCATGCCCTTTATACTATTTATGTACAAACACATAACCACTAAAATTGCAACATGAGTGTCGCTGCACTGCAGTATAGATGCACGTTGATGTGGTTGGGGGACTTGCAAGAGACAGACAAAAAAAGAAAAGCAGAATAGGTCGAGATATCCTGACTTTTAGTTAGTTTGGCTCCAAAAACACTGGATCCTACACTTCCCATAATGCAACTAAACGGCGTCTTTCATAAACCATACGGGCAAATTGTCAAGGCCGCGCCCCTTTTCAGGGGATAGAAAGCGATCCTATAGATAGATTCCAATGCAATTTGACGTGTGTTTGGAGTATCATTTTGATGTGTTTGTATGCATTTATTTCATGTTAAACATTTGTTTTACAGGTCTAATAATAATTGTTCTTGCCTGAACCTGAGCGTCCTCGATACCTTATTAAATGCCGTCATGCTCCTTCAGTCCAAGTGGATCAATGACCCAACACAGTGGCCGGATATTGTTTATAATCGGATATAATCTATGTAGATATTTTGTTGGACACGACAGTCTGATGCTGCTATACTGTAGGACTACAGTGCAGCAGCCTACCTCTCAAGCTAGCTATCCATCAGTAGTAACTGTCACCAGCATCATTTAGCCATTTAACTCACTGACAGTGAATATTCACGTTTCTTATGTGCCTCAAATCTCAGTATGAAATCCTTCTGTATTAAAACGGTGATTTCTAGTTTATTCTTTGGCCTTTTCCCATTTCTGTACATGTGTGACAGCGCGATTCTTTGTCCCAAAAGGTGATTGGCTCTTGATGACACAATGCCAGTGTGGTCTGTTAGAGACCACTGTCCATTAAAAATGTGAAGTACCAAACCATACCCACGATGGCCCTGATAACATCATCATGTCACTCTTGTTAAGGCTCTCCAGAGGTACAGGAGACGTTATATTGTCATCTGTTTTCACAGACTGAGTGTTACTCCTTACAAGTAAAAAGACTTCTGTGAGTAAAATTAGCAACTCTCCCTTTAAATATTGTGCAGGATTTCATTAATTTTCTATGACTTCTCAAAGCTGCTGAAATCGTGATGCAAAAGTCAATAGATACTGTAAATGTAAACTACGGAAATGGTGATCACTGTGAGCCATGTTTAGGGCTGAGAAACATCTGGTATGATTATGAATCAGACATCTGTGTACAGGGACACATAATATGACGTACCACCTTAACTCAGACAGAAAGATACTTTCCTACTCATCAAAACACAATCACAAGGGAAGTGTAGGCTGGTGATTCCAGATCAGCGTATGAGTAAGACAAACTCGGAGACAAACACATCTGAGGAAAATCACTGAACATAGAAAGAAGAGTTTGAGGAAAAATAAATAAACTGGAATCCACTGGCACTATTATGTTTTTTGAGGTCTTAAATATACACGATTGTTGTGTTAATTTCCCTTTTTTTGTTGTTGATAATAGCTCTAACGACACCATCTGCTCTACAACGAACACTACAAATTATTACAAGCTAGTATTCCACAAAGCTGTGGTATAGATTACAACATTAGTTGTAGTAGGTAGTCTTTCATAGTGAGGAGGTATAGAAGAAGCAGCTAGTTTATAATGCTAGCACAAACACACACACACACACACACACACACACACACACACACACACACACATCTAGGTTAAAACAGATTAGAGCGAGCGACCATACAGGCTATTCTGGGAAACGTCCACAGTTCCCAGGCAGTTTGTCACTTCAGTCTCATGGATCAAAGTCAACTCTGGTTTTAGATGAAAAACAGCAGAGGATATAAAACTGTAACATTACCTCTCTCCTCCGTCTCCAAGCAACGTCAAGGAGCAATGGCTCTGAAGAAAAACACTGGACAAAACTAGCTTTGATCCAGCAAGCAGGGGAGAGGCAGGACGAAAAGCATGATGAGGGCAAAAAAGGTAGAGAGAGAGAGAGAGAGAGAGAGAGAGAGAGAGAGACAGAGAGAGAGAGAGAGATCTCTTGTTCTCACAAGAGGCGAGAGTGTGTGGTTCCTTCTTGTGGTAAGAAAAGACAGATGGCCAAGAGGGAGAGAAAGCAGAGCAGAGGACGAGCTACACGGCCGACATTTTAACTGCTGCTGACGCAAGGAGGGGAAGAAAGGAGAGGGAGGGACAGAGGCAGGGCCGGCAGACACACACTTCCTCTCTCTCCCCTCTGTGTGTGTGTGTGTGTGACGCAGGCTCACTCTCTCTTACTCACCACCCTCCCTGCCTCTCAGCGCTCACTATAGAAACCTGTCTCACTCCCACACCTCCCCCTCTGCTCCGTTCAATTTAGCTTTATTGAAAGACATTTCCCTCAGCATTTATCATCAAACGTATACTAATATCTCCGTATTAGGACAACATGGCAGTAAAGGAAAAGTTTTAAGTATCAGACTCTAGACTCTAAATATTTGAAGCCAGCTTCACACAACTGGCTGAGTAAAAAACAATAACCCAGCTGAATACAATAAACTGTAGTTTCCACACTCGGCCCTCATTTCTACCTGCTGTTAACGTACAAGATTTCTAAGTTCATATTTCTCTATTGTCTATGTAGAATGATAGAGGGAAGGGTAACATTCACTGTGTGAAACTGATTCATTATTCATCATCAGTAAGTTTACAAAATTGTTACAGTTCTAATAATGACAGTGAATAAGAAACAGTTTTTTTAAAGCTGCAATAATCAATACTTCTATATTAAAATGGATGAACCCACATAGAACTGTCACTAAATCTACAGTGCTCCTTTCAGCTCATTATTTTGGTTTTACAGCCCGCAACTTTACTGTTTGGTTCAGTCTCACCGCTCTCATCAGAGCTGGTTTACAACAGCATCAGCTGTTTTCACTGCAAAAAAAGAGCCAGAGGCTGAAGCGTCAGATATTTTACTGAGCAGTTGATGGAGACCAAACCAGACCTAGAAGGAGAGTAAATATGTGTAAATAGGCAACTGTTTGCTAACATCATAGCCATAACAACTTTCAAAGTGGCAAAGATCCATTTATGCAGGTTTTAAAACCTCAAGACTTTCATAATAACAAACCCCATGTTTGACACAATTTTTGGTCAGCATTTATGTCATGTCCGGCTGATACCTAATCAGTTTCATCAGCTTCCTTGAATGCAGTTACAGACAATGATAAATGTGTGAGTAAAAACCAGTTCTAGCACTCATCACACAGGAGAGAGTTTCAGTTGGTCTAACTGCTGCTGATCCGACAGATCGGATCCCGTCACTGTAACAAGTTGCCTAACACACGGGATGGAACACCAAATAATAATGACCAAATAGATAAAGGGTAAGATAAGACTGCAGCTTGTTTGGTTTTAAATAGAGCTGGCCGGCCCACTGCTGAACCCAGACACACACACACACACACACACACACACACACACACACACACACACACACACACACACACACACACACACACACACACACACACACACACACACCCTAAACCATCACCTCTGAACTCATCAGCTGACCACAAACCAGCTCTGATTAATCTGTTCATCGCTCAGCAGATTTACACGCTGCTACTGTAACAGTACACACACACAGCTAAGCAGTAATGTCCTGCACTCCATCTGCTACACTGATGCAGGATTAAAGCAAAAGTCAGACACACACACACACACACACACACACCTGCTGTTAAATCCTGCATAGAATACATGTGTACAGTGGTGTGTAAGTAAAGTACCTAGTGGTAGGTGTGTAAAACTAACATGTCGTATTCTCCATCTCAGTCCCTAATTCTTCAATAATGTCTACACTGGCATCAGAACATGACGGCCTGAAAGAAGTCTGAACTAAAGTGAGTATAAAAGGAGGACAGAAACACCTCCTGTGTTGGGCTGCCACTGTTTGTCAGAGCGAGAGGCCTGCGCTGCTTCTGTGCGGAGAGACAAATGTTTTTTCTGCAGCCCTCGCAGCCATAAAGGTAAGCTATAATTACACATGCACACACAGATCCACAGGAGGCAGGAGATTACACTAGACAAGCTCCATCTGCTCAGGGGGGAGAGAAAGAGCCAGACAGAGAAGAAGAGGGGGGCAGGAATTTTTATTGACCCAATTTCCACCAAAGCTACATCTCAAACAGTTGACTGGTTTACTCTATGGATGGCCAACAACGACTGTTCCAGGAGGTCGGTGGGTGTAGACGTAGTCCACAGCAACAGAGTGCAACACAAGCTTTGGTATAGATACATTACAATGCTGAACACACTTTAGAGACACCACTTTCAAAGGAAAGAGCCGCACACACACACACACAACTCTGTTCTCCTGTCATCGTAAACAGAGCCAGTACAGTGACCAGATAATGAGAAGCCTGCTGATATCTATTTGTGAGCGTGTGTGCGTGCTGAATTTCATTTTACAAAGTGGGCCATTGTTGCTAGGTAACGTAGCCTTACTTGAGCTGTCTGAGAAGTCAAACAAAGATAATACACCCGCTTTTATTCTCAGTCTGTTGTCTCCTATCACTGACTTTCCCTTTACTTCCCCTCTATCAGCTACAGCCCTGACTCCTGCCTACCTGCTGTTGTGCCTGTAACCTGATCAGTGTACAGTACATTTATCAGAAGTGAATAACAAGGTTGCTGTTAGAAAGACATCTGAGTGATTAGTGAAATCACAAATCAACAGGACCGGGAGGTTTGTTTTGGGACGATATTTATAGAATCTCTTCAGGGGGAACTTGCGTCAAATCCTCCCTGCTGGCAGCAGCTACAGATAAGAACCTCCTCGCAAATTCATTTCTATAAAAAGTACAATAAAAAAACACACACTCACAAGATAAACCTTCAGTTCTCAGCATAAACTAGATCTGTGAAATTACAGCTTCTCTCTCTTCCCGTCTGTGTTTCTCTAGCTCTGAAATTAGGACAGAGGAGAGCCCTGCCGGATAATGTTGGTGTGTAGCAGCACATGGGACATGGATCACAGCATGAAACTGTGTGTGTGTGTGTGTGTGTGTGTGTGTGTCAGCTCGAAGATTGTCCCATTAGTTTTAATGCTGGCACTGCACCATTTGCCTTTGCTACAGGAGTGGTCTGTCAATTAGTTCAGCAGTTCTTTCTGAATGGTTAAAGCCCAGAATACATCTCCGGTATGCTTAAAGAATATCAACCGAGTAGGGCTCTTAAGTTGCGTTTCCACAGCATGGTACGGCTCTACTCGACTCGACTCACTTTTGGTACCAGGTACTTTTCAAAATATTCCGCTGTAGATCGTACCTCCTTAGTGTAGGGATGTCACAACAACCGTTTCTTGGGCACCAAGTCAATGCCAAAAATTCAGAACATGTGACGGTATTCGTTGTTGCAGCACTACGTACTGCAGGTATCGTAGTGCCCAGTAGTACTGTGGGGGCTCGGGACTAACGGCGACGATGGAAAATGTGTTTGAGATGCAGTAAACAGTGAACAGCAAATCCGTGTTGAAATCAGCAGGAGGCAAACTAGTTAACGTTAGCTGTTAGCAGCCGGTGGAGTGAGGGTTCCATAGAGGTGCGCTATGGTGAGTTCATGGTCTATTCAGTAAAAATTAATATTGGGAGAAGGTAAATTATAACGTTGTCATGGTGTCTTCAAAGGTAATCATATAAATATAAATGCAGTTTTCACAGCAATATAAAATAGATATTATATTTGATATAGAGATGCACAAATCCAGTGAAATTTTTCTGAAATTTCCTTGAGACACACTGTTGGTTTCACACAGTCTGGACAAGTTATAATAATGACAAACCATTTATTGCCAAATTTAGAGCATTTAAAACAACTGCCAGAAACATGGCATATGAAAGAAAGGCTAATAAACATTTGAATTTAGGGCTGAAAATGTTTATATTATATTCTTCATCCTTTCCTTCATTGCCTACAATAGTATGATGCAGCAGGGCTGACTCTACCCTCTCTTTGTTCAACTTCACACTCTCTCCCTCTGCCCTTGGGTGGTGTTTGGTCATTGGAATTCACTTTGTGTCTTTGATGGGAGTTTGCAGTGAATGTCTTTAATGAGTTCACACAGTGCTCACAGTGCTTCTGGGAGAGAGAGAGAGAAATGATGTAATATCTGGATCAGGGATGCAACCTCTCTCACACACACACACACACACACACACACACACACACACACACACACAC
>CALSBV010011050.1:5760586-5780941 GCA_943590825.1 Bovichtus diacanthus | reverse complement strand
ACACACACACACACACACACACACACACACACACACACACACACAGAGTAAGCTCTATCCTGCTCTCATAAAGCTCTAATCTGATTTATTGAGCTTGACTACACAGAAAACATGTAGACTAGCCAGGCTAAAAAGACTCCTCTATCCCTTTCACCCCCAACCCTTCTGCCTCGCACACATAGAACAAGAGGTGCACACACACACAAAATTACAACTAGTCAAGGTATTTGAACACAAACCTTGCCTGCAATATTTTCAGCAAAACAAAAAAAAAAACACGGCCACTTCTGCTGCAGGAAATGTTACATCACAACAGACATGCCTAGTCTTAATGTGAACTACTTTTTTGCCATGAAATGGACTATTGTCCATTTTCAGTGCCTCATTACTGATAGTGAATAGAATGTCATTGATAAGTGTTTGGAATGTGGTCATTGAATCCTGCACAGAAAATGTACAGTAAACATATTTCATAGAATAAAGGAACACATCTGGCTATACTGAAGCAGAGCACTGAGGCAGGAGAACTTTCTATGATAGTTAGTGTAAAGTTGTAAACTCATTAGAACACCTCTCAATATAATGGAGTACTTAAAGTTGCAGCGTAAACTGCAGAATCCAAAAAGACCATACACTGAATCCAAGCCTCTGTACAAATGTTAAAGTGAACGTTAGAAACACAGAAACATATAATAGTATGCAGTTGTTTATCAGTAGTATAAGGAATAAAACACCAACATAAAGAAATAGCTTACACAAATGTGGCTCAAACCGAGTATTGGTTTGTTTCACTGTCAGGAACATAAGTCAGTTTTTAGTTGAGTTTATGGAAGTGCAATACTAAATCACTGAGCGTCCCTTAGCTGGCACAGCCCTCCTGTAGGTAATGGCTGAAAGGCAGCCCCAAAGCACACATACAGTATATAATATACAGCCTGCAGCAAACACTGACGTATGTGTTTCTTCAGCTTGGAATAAGACAGACAGGATCTTGGGGCATGTAATTACCATATTGTATTCATTTCAAACAAACAAAAAATGTGAATGACATCATACTTTATATTCCATAGGATCTTTCTCTTGCATGCACTGGAACGGCAAATGTAACAGTCAACTGTTTATCAGTTGGTTTACGTGAATCAACGAGGCGTGATGGATAGCGCACTTTAACACTGCAAGAGTACCCCAGTGGCATGTGAGATCTACTCACATACAACAAGCACAGAGCTTTTATTCAGAGCTGAGGGAGGGAGAGGAAATGACACAAAAGCAGAGAGGACAGCAGCTGAGCCTGAAAAAAATGAATCACTCTTGTGCTCATGTGAATTCAAGAGCACAGACCTGCAGGTACTGAGAAGAAGCAAACAATAAGAGGGAAGGAGAGGGGATAATAGGGAGCGTGAAGACAACAAAGCAAACAACTAATTATGTAACGAAATATAAATAAAGTAGAAGATAGAATGGATGAGGGATGAACCTTTCTAATTAAGAAACGAAAAAGGGGTTGAAAATAGAAGTAGGACTTGATTAAAAATACAATCAGAATGATAACCAAGGGACTTTAAGGAGGAAAGTGGCGTGTTTGGGTTGTAAACGGACACAAGAGGACAAGAATATACAAGACAAAAAGAAATTAATTAAAAAATGAAACTTCTGATAATTACAAGAGGACCATTTGATCATTATATTTTAAAAAAAAAAAATGTAAAAGAAAGAAAGAAAGAAAGAAAGAAAGAAAGCAAAAATTATAAATCTGATTCTTGTGCAATGAATGAATGAGACTTAATAAAAATAGAGACAGAAATTAATTGAATGGCTTGGGGGAGGAAACATACAGAGAGGCAAGGAATAGAGGAGAGAAAATGAAAATGATGTAGAGGAAAGCATCACCAGTGACAGCACAAAGGGGAAGAAAAGATGAAGAGGAGGATGAAACGGAAGTAAAGGCAAGAACAGAAGGAAAGGGAAGAGATGGGAGGAATGTGATATTGAGAACAAAGAGGAAATGAATATGAGAGCATCATTTGTACCCAGTGATGAAAAAGAAAATGTCAAATACAACTAAGGGCAAAAAGGATCAGGGCAGTTTAAATTGCAGTGTACATCCATGTTTGTCCAGACTCATATTATAATATATGTAGGGAACACTTTGAAGGATTTTAATAAAAGATGTTAAATTCATTTATTCGGCATTGGAATATTATCACTATACTAACATGTATGATTCCAGTGAGTAATGTCTGGTGGTGGACCCCCAGAGCAACAGGAGGCCCCCTGTACTGGTTAACATACAGGGAGAGGAAGTGGAGAGGGTGGACTCATCACGGTAAGTTGGTCCAAATCCATATAAACAAAACTGGACTTCAGTAAGGGACAGAGGCGACTGTTCTTCTGCTTGTTCTGCTTCTCTTGTTGCAGAGAGAAGGATGGAGAGCCTCTAAGGACAGAGGATGTAGTTCACTATACAGATTGGGAAGCCCCTTGAGGCAAATTGAATGAATAAAATGTATTTGACTTGACTTTGTTAAGCTTTTCGTGTGTAAGTTTATTAAAGGAGAAACAAAGTCCTTGTATGTGCTCACATACTTCGCCAATAAAGCTGATTCTGATCAAACACAAAGTTGTACCGATAACAGAAGAAAAGTCTTCAAATACGGATGGTGCAGCAGAGAAGCCACACATTCTAAAAACGTGGACGCTTCACACACAACCCGGCAGCACAGAACATCTATATAATAAGCACAGTTTTAAAATTAATGTCACCAATTCAGTATCTAAATGTGAAATATGGTGTCCCCTTTGTGTTTCTGGGTTTGGGCGTTAAACAATGGCCAGAAAAGTGTTTTAGCAGAATGTTATGATTCCACAGTGAAGTTGACCTTTGACGTTTTGAAAATGCAATGTCATTACTTCATCTTTTTATCCTATTAGAAATTTGTGTGAAAGTTTGTCATAATTAGTTCATAAATTCTTGAGTTATGGCCAAAAATGTGTTTTGTGAGTTGACAGTGACCTTGACCTTTCACCTTTGACCACCAAAATCTAAGCAGTTCATCTTTGAGTCCAAGTGGACGTTTGTGCCAAATTTGAATAAATTCCCTTCACGTTCACGAGACCGACGGACAAACCAAAAACATTAGAGCTCCGGCCGCGGCTGTCGCCGGCGTGGTGGCAAATATAAGGAGGATGGACGTGATAACCACAAAAAGAGGAGACTGCCTGGAAACTGAATGACTAGCCTACCACAATGGCAACCAGGTTGACAACGCCGTAACCAAGGCTCCCTTTTCCTGACAACGGAGCAAATGATGCTGCTGCTGCTTTCTACTGCTACAGAATATCAATCAGCGGAAGAGAGAGAGAGGGAGGCTGAGAGACACAGACTTCGATAGAAAGATGGTCCCCAAGAGGTGCATAAATATATGAAGCAGCTTCTGAGTCGCTGGCTGGCTTCCCCTTGCAATTATCAACAAGCAAGAGACAGTCAGATAGAGAGAGAAAGAGAGAGAGACGTCTCATCATGCAAACGTTTAATGTACCTCCTAATACAAAACACAGACTCAGAGATACTGCAGAGGAATAAGAACAAAGGGAGATGGAGGCAGAGAGAAAGAAGCTTGATGAAGGGATGGAAGGATGGCAATCTTGGATGCTAGGATAATCATGAATTATTAGATTGAAGATGAATGGAGCATGCTGTGGATGTTGCAGTTTAACGGCTCCTACATTCAGCCCAAGACGTCAGCTGCCTCATGTTACATTTTTCAGCTTTTCTGCAACTAATTGGCTCTACACAAGCACGCACGCATTTCAGCTCTTACTCTACAACTGTAACTTCAACTGCTTGCACTCAAACACAACTATCTAGCGCGTTCACTTGAACATAAATGTACAGCCTTTACATATAAACTTACTACATGGTCGTAAACTTGAAACCCATATTTCAACTGCATTCAGTTCTTACACTTTAACTGACACGTCAACTCCCTCAAATCACATTTACACTTCAAGTGAAACTTGAAAGCCTTTCAGTGCTTCAACTTCAATTAACAACTCTGTTAAACTGCTCCCCTACAATCTTTTACATCCAAAGAACACGCATTTTCAGTGTATTAAGAATACCCAAACCCCCAACTTCCCTCTAATACGTTTCCCCATAATCAGGATTTCTTAACACTAAAACTACCATTACATAAAATAGAAATGAAAAAACTTCAGCGGATCATATTTCCATACAGTATTTTAGGACTAAGGAATCATTTTTGACTTTCGAAGAATCTCCTTCTACATGTTTATTCAAATGCCATTGTTAGTTTCCACTGTCACATTATCACCATTCACTTCAAAAATCAGCGACTTTACCAAGTGTCAAAATCCACAGGTAATAATTTAGATCCACAGTTGTGTCAAGAAAATATTCCTAATGTTTATGTTAAACCACCAACATTTCCTCAATGCAGTCAAACAAGACTCCTCAAAGGACAAGCTTAACATGGTCCAACCAGGTTAAAGCGCCAACACAACAGAGACAGATAGAACACGGAGAGAAGAGAAGACTGGCTCTGTTGTGGCCGTTCACTGGGGTGGAAGTAATGTGAAGGAGAGATAGAATAAGAGAGCAGATGAGCTGAAGTAATACTCAATGACAGCATGAAGAGACATCCCCTCTTCTACAAGGTCATTTCTCTCTCTCTCTCTCTCTCTCTCTCTCTCTCTCTCTATCTCTCTCTCTCTAACCCACATGGGAACCAGAGCAGGAACGATAAAAAAAAGTGTAGAGACGTGCAAAGCAGTCAGACATTTGGGGAAGAGAGAGAGAAAGAGAGAGAGAAGGGGGGAGAGAAAGTGAAAGAGGGGGGAAAGAGAGAGAGACAGACAGAGAGAGAGAGAGGGACAGAGAGAGAGACAGAGAGAGACAGAGACAGAGAGAGAGAGACAGAGAGAGGGACAGAGAGAGAGGGAGACAGAAGAGAGAGGCAAAGTAAACAGCCTTGAGCAGAGTGATGTGACCCAGCTTCCCTTATTCCTCCTTCATCTCCTCCATATGAAGGATGCGTGGGCCCAGGAGAGAGGAGGGAGGAAGAGGTGAGAGGAAGAGAGGGAAGAAAAAGGCGCATCCAAAAATAGCACTGTGTTGTAGACGCAAAACAAGAAAAATACTAACTCAAACACTTCCTTCTGAACCACTGATATCAGGCTGAATCGCTTTTATCTTTAATGCTTTCCCACATTTTCTTACGGTCTACATTGAATCAGCACTGCAATTTTGCCCAATGCAACATTTTACTTAGCCATCACATGTCATTATACACAACATGTTTATCAATCAAAGTAAACAAAGTGAATAGATGTGAAGATTAAATCAGGATAAATCAAAATACCTCGCACACTAACTTTTGCTCAATATACTCCTTATCTGTTTCATATATCAGTATATGTTTAACTCAATGTCACTTGGCAGGTCCATAACATTTGGGCCATTACAGACCACCACCAACAAAGTGCTTTACAAATGCCAGAGCAGATATTCTATCATCTTTGCTGTAGTTTAAACTACGGATAAGGAGTTCCCTACTCTGTCTGTGGCTCTCAGCCCCTGAACAATGGCTCACAAATATGAAATCTGATTTACAAAAGATTCAATAATTTCCTAAAACAGCTGAACCTCTTAGTTTTTAAGCACAGTTTTGTGTGGAGGATTAATCCACATGAGTATTTTAGTGGTCTAGTGGTTAGGGTTCCAATACCAGGAGCTGCCACCACTGTGCCCCTAAGCAAGGCACTGAACCTGTAGTCCCCAACCACCGGGCCACGGACCAATACCGGGCCGCGGATCATTTGGTACCGGGCCGCACAGAAAAAATTATATGTGTTTTTTTTTTTGTGCTATTTAAAAAAAAAAATCTTTTGTAATATTTATTGTAAACATTTTTATGTATTATATTATATATATATTACAATGTAATAATAATATAAATAAAGTGCATAATAGAAAATGGAATAATTACATTTACATTATATATGTAATAATTAAATTATATGTTTTGCACTTTAGTGTGCGTTTTGTTATGCCTGCTGGTCCGTAGAAAAATAGTTGTGCATGAAACCGTTCCGTGGTGCAAATAGGTTGGTGACCACTGCTGTAGTTAGTTCACTGTAGGTTGCTCTGGATAAGAGTGTATGCTAAATGACAAATACTATTAATAATAATATTGTTTGTGGCAGCAGGATGTGGGAACATAGATTATCACCAGACCTATAGTTAGAAAGACATTCAACAACAGAGAATGAAAGGTTGTGGAGAGCATCTTACAGCATTGTTCCTTTTGTAATCCACTGATTCCTACATCTTTGACCCAGTCTTATCACTGACTTACCGACTTAGACTGCAGCCAAATCCAATTTGTTTCACAGGTCCAGCCTTTAGGGCTGTCTGTCCATCATGTGTAAGTGATCAGTTCAGATTTGTTTGTTCAGGCACTATTAGCTCGGTAATCAGCTGTCATTGTCATCTTTGCTGCTCCTCCCTCTTTCAGATCACTGTAAAAAACACACTCTGGGAACTTGAATATTATTTGAAGATTTTATGAAATGATATGAGGTGCCAGTTTGAACAGCATTAGAAGCTGAGGGTGACAACATTCAATCCCGATGCAGTGAAAATCAGAATCTAACAAAGAGCCTATATCACCCCTGGTCTGAAATATGGAATACTGTCGAGAATACTGAAGTCGACTTCTAATGAAAACCAAAAGATACAATGTATTGAATACTCAGCAGAAGGCGAGCGAGGACACAAAGTGGAAGAAAAACAAGGCATGCTTTCCTTTTCTCTGTGTCACTTTTTCTTCCTCTCTTCATTTTCCTTCCTCTCTCACTCCATCTCTCTGATAATACAGCTCTAATAATAGCTGAGTTGCATCGAGACAATCGTTCGGTGGAATCTAGGGCAGCCGCTGCAGAGGCAGTATGGGAAAATCCCTCCTGTCTTCTCCAGCCTGCATGCCTGCCTGCAGACTGTGCACGCACATTTTAGCATTCAATCCATCCTGCACAGGAAGAAACAGACAGGACTGATGACTTACAGAACACCTACAGAGATGATTCAAGGAGTTGGCAGTGCTGGAAGTTTAGCACAACAGTGGCCAAAAGCCTTAATTACATTGTATATGCAGCCTCTCCAACATGCTATACTGTGTCTCTCAGTCGGAGCCTCTTGGGAAAATCTGCACCAAACGTGTGGATAGTCCATAGAAACAATGTACCTGGATACAACACTGTGTTCCAATCATACAGGAAGAATCAGAAGAACAAGGTAACTCACATTGCTGAAACACCCATACCCCGTGTGGTTTTCAATAATGATTCTTAACTCAAACTACTGCAACATCTCCATACATAAAATAATGATTGTGATTATTATGAGTGTATTTGTCCCAAACCGGTTGGTGCGCCTTATGAACCAGATAATTACTGTCAAATCAGCCTAAAATAATCTAGTCAGCTATACATAGTACATGCAAAACATTAATGTAGGTGGTTGTATAGCTCGGCAAACTCAAATGAGAAACTAGAGCCAGAAATGTCATTTAGAGCTTGTTTGTCAGGGTTAGGGTTTCCCTGGAAGTTAATGCGACACAATCAAACATTGTAAACCATTTGTTGACGACATCATCACCTGAATGCATCTGTTACAGAGCTTGAGCCCTACTATAAAAGTCCTTTACATTATGTATAATATCAGTCATTCTCCTGTTCCCTTCCTGTATGAAGAAGCACAAGATGGAGGCGTCCAGTAATTACTCACTGCCCCAGCAGTTGCTCTCACCAACAATGGACGACAGAGAACGTCTTACAATAGAGCCTTGACTGAGTGTAATTATAAACTGATAAACCTGAATGAAAAGCTTAAACTTTTGTAATAAAGATGGAGAATTAGTGACATGATATTTGAGGTTTTTTTCTTATTGACCATATGACAATGGGCATTTCAATGTGATTCAATGTGATTCAATGTGTACCATTTCACTCCTAATGAATATAACTGCCTTTTTTGCACTGGATCAGTGCATCAATAGATGTGGATGGGCTGCCTGAGTTGACATATTTCCAAAATGTAAGAGAGCAAGTTATAATATCAGAGCCGTCAGGACACTTTGTCCTAATTGAATTTACTCCTCAGAGAAAACTCTTTTACAGGAGATTGTTCTCTGTAGATGTATTTAATGTTGAGAAGCCGTTGCTGACACCAAACTCCTGCCTGGCATTTAATTCACATTTGGTGATTGGTGATTTTAAATGATTTAGATATTGACCTTTTTTCATAACTAACCTGGAAATATCTGGACAGGACACCTACGTCTTGTTACGGTTGATTCAGGGGGCATTGAAGTGGATACATTAAGATTATCGACTGGATCAAGCAATGAAAGAACAGAGTACTGGAGAACCACACACCTTAGTGTGTGTACTGTAAACTAATTCTTACATTTATAGCACGCCTAAAGACCTCAGCTGTGCTCACGTCTCATATTTTCTGGTCTATTGTTTTGTATGTTACATAATGACATGTCTCAAGGCCAAGCTTCAGCTCTTATCAGCTGGGAAGTGATAGTTGTGAAACACTACACAGTGGCACAGTGACATCATAGTGGCGTAAAAGTGAATGTGTTTGCTGTACCTAAATAATGTTAATACAATACACACACACACCAACAGAGGGAACAGAGCAAGGCTACTGATGCATGTGACTTCAACGAGACTCGGCTTAAATTGAGAGGTAGAGAGAAGAAAGAAAAAATTGTGTGTGTGTTTCTAAGAGAGAGAGCTCGAAGGACACAGGGGAGGCCTCTGGGCAGCAATTGTGTACACACACACACACACACACACACACACAAAGCTCTGGGGTTGATGCAGTGAACAAAGAAGACCTCTATTTGTGCGAGCATGCAAAAGTAGGTCTGCACTGGGTTTGCAGACAAGAATGAGTGTGTGTGTGTGTGGCGCGTGTGTGTTGCAGAAGACAAATGGTCTCTGATATCTCATGCTATTACAGGAACAGCCTGGTACGGGGGGGGGGGCTTGATGGTGAACTTAGTTTCCTCCTTCACTACGTGGGATTATGTCTTTGACAGCAGGCCTCACACCTTTCATATCTGCTCCCTCTGTGGTTCTGTTTCCCTCCCCACCGATGAAAAGAACATTTGAGAATACTTTTTACATACTGACACTTTTCTGTCAACAACTGCCTTTCAGATTATTGTCATAAACAGGTTATCATCCACAATGCAACACCAAAAAAAGCAGGAAAATGCTTTAATCTTTTCTACTTGTCGTGCACATGCCACTTGAACTGTCAGCTTCATGCCATTGCTGCTGAGCAGCTTTTAATAGTTTTTGAAGAATGTGTTGTTTCCTGAGCGAGCATGAGGAAAATGCTTACAAGTCAAAAAAAAGGGAATGCATGCCAGTCAGACACCTGATTGAGTGATTGCATGTAAAGCCACAGCAAATAGTTTATTAATTGATTAGTCGATTGCCAGTAAATTATTTAGATAAAAGATTAGTTACAAGCAATAACGCCAAACATTACCTTGATCCACCTATGTCACCTAGGGCTTTACGAAATTGTAATGCACAATTTTCTGTATATTATTGGTTATTACCACAATGGCCGGAAGATGGCCACTGGGTATTTTCTTCATTAGAGTAAATATGGTCCATGTCTATCATGCACTCAATGCATGTAGTGCAGTGGCATGTTTGCATTCCTGAGAGAACACTTGCCAATTCTATGCAAAACAAGTCTTCAAGATGAAGGTTTCCGTTTCTACCTGTTATTTATTTCCTCTGATTTCCCTTCCAGTTTGGCTGAAAACATCTAACATAACAATTGTGTAAACAATTCCTTAATGATATACAAGTGGAGTCTGATCAACATTTCTAATGGAATCAGCAGTGCATCCCAAAAAAAAAGACAAAACAGTGTCACACAAAAAAGTGTTTAGAGGGGCGTCTGATAAAAGTGATCACTCTCTCCTCTAACTGCTCCCTGACGTGTTTGGGGTGTGGAAGGTTTCCAGTGTTACCTGTCTGAAATGTGAGTCCACACACACCCACAGACGCTTCCACAATGCAGTAGAACAACTTGTTTCCAGAGGCTGTTATTCTAGTGGCGTTAATTACCGTGAATGAACAGGCTCACACACACACACACACACACACACACACACACACACACACACACACACACACACAGTCTCCTGTTTCATAGCACAAGACAAACGACTGGAGGCACTTGAGTAAATTGGATTGTCTGTTACTACCCTGCCTCAGTCTGTGTATAGAAAGAACTTCTTAGAGAAGAGTTATTAAAGGTCAGAATGCTGTTAACAGATATGAATGGTAGTTTATGATACAATATCAATGCAACAGCCATAAAGACTCAACCTTACTACTTACTACTAACAACTCCATTTACTGATGAGGGCAGCGAGATGAAGACCATGAAAGCTCCAGAGAAAGCTAGTGAGCGCACCATTCACAAGGTAACAACTGAACTTTCACGCTCAAGTTTAGAACCGTTCCACCTCAGCTTGAAAGTTAATTCTTGACTTTGGAAAAAGCAATCCGACAAAGAAATCTCAACTTTTCATAGACGTTTCACTTCTGGCTAGAAGCCCTCAATTGGATCCGCCACAGAAAACGGTAAGGTGTGCGCTGCAAGGATTTCCAAACTCTAAGAGGATTAGTGTGCCTTTATTTTGGTAGTGACAGTAGATGTACAGACAGGAAATGAGAGGGGTATGACATGCAACAAAGATCCCCAGCTGGATTTAATCCACAGATTTTGCAGCTCTATGGTATGCGTCTTAACGACTGGCCCACCAGACTCATCCAGTACTGCTGGGTTACATGAGACAGATTCAAAACAAGCTAATTATTCATGATGACACAAAGCATTATTTTTGAATTAAAGAACTAAAATCAGGTTCGCTGAACTAGGTTAAGGCATCCAGGTTCCCTTTTCATTCCAGTTGTAACAAAATAAGACTAATGCAGCCAGTGAATTGACCCGTATATACATTTATATATTTTATTGTATTGTTACTGTTACAGAGTACAAATATGGATGATTTCTCACAAGCGGCACCAAGAGAATTTGACTGTATTAGGTCTAATGCCGCACGATTTCTTCAGAAACATTGTGTGTGTGAATGCTAGAGAGCCAGGCATGGAGAACAATGAGGGTGTGTAATATGAGGCAAATACATGACTTGGATCGGCATACAGGACAACATCTGGTCGAGTATTCAGAGCTGAATATCTCAAACACATTGAGGTAACAGCAAGCAGACACCACCAGTATTCCCCCCCAGGCTTTCTCTAATCAATCATTTAAATCGTTCTATGAGAGACGATGTCATAAATCTATCACACATACACATACTAACACCACATATACAGTACATGGCTGCTTCCCTACGTTTGTGTTCAAACACACAACCCACTGTATTCCAGATAGTGTCGTTATGGTAATAGTGATGTATATTTAGTGAATGGGATGTCTTGTGAACAAATCTAAATCCAATTGATGGTGTTGTAAAATATGCTTTTTGTGAGGGTTTTAATGTATAGCAGGTACATTTTTGTAT
Source organism: Bovichtus diacanthus (assembly GCA_943590825.1). Classification (NCBI taxonomy): domain Eukaryota; kingdom Metazoa; phylum Chordata; class Actinopteri; order Perciformes; family Bovichtidae; genus Bovichtus; species Bovichtus diacanthus. Next base: position 5,769,287 of record CALSBV010011050.1, on the reverse strand, counting down.
CTAAACAGGAGATAGCTGATAATTCAGCCACAGCCATACAAAGGGCAGTGATTTTAATCAAGACTAAAGACTGTGTTTATAGAATATCTACCAGGATGCATATTATGCCAATGATCAATATTTGACCGTTCTTACAACAGGTTGATTTTTTAAAAGACAGGATGACCCACCGCACCTATTGGATGGATCAGACAGTGTAGAATTCATTAGACTTAAAATTGGATTTCATGTCGGGTTTCCACATTGTTTTCTCTCACATTAGAGGAATCAGATGTAGGTGTCCTACTGACCGATCCCATGTTTAATACAGCAAAAACCTTTAACTCCTGAATAAATAGAAAGACTGAGAGTGTAGCAGCCCACTCAGGACTTTACCTGATCACTTCAATCAGCCAAATTAGGGGCATTGACTTGCCAAAGTAACCAGTCAAGTCCCTCCCTCACCCTCACTCTGTTTCACAGAGAGAACATGAAAAATCTTATTTTGGCAGCTCAGAAGTTACACTCAGTGGGGACATTTTGAAAGCTCTTTTACTCGTTTGCTTGCAAATGAATAAGTTATTGCCATATACATTTGTGTGTGTGTGTGTGTGTGTGTGTGTGTGTGTCTGTGATTGGGGTAGAGTGAACATGTCTGATAATGGAGTCTAGCTGGTAAATGAACCCAGTGACACAAACACACAACTCTTTTTCATGCCTTAAGGTAAAATCTACAGGTAAAAGAAAACATCAAATACAGCCATATGATTTAGCAGTTTTCATAAATAAAAGGATAAAAGCATGGCCCTGTGGAGAAGAACTGTCTCTCATTCAGTCTATCCTGCACACAAGGCATTTAGCAAGGCATCTATCTATTCATTAGAGCAGCTAGCATCTGATCCCTGCGACACCTTCATAAAGAGAACAATGTAGACTCCCTGCATTTCAATTCTAGGACAGAAAACAGTATTTGATTTGGCATTTCCCATTGTCAATCATCCTTGAGATATTTCAGCTAGCTTCAGGTCTCACATTTCAAATGGTGGATGAATTCTGTACATGATGAGCTGACAGCAGAAAGTCCTTTCAGTTACTGTAAATCTGGTTCCACTGACCTGGTTGCTAAATCCTCCATAACGGATACAATAACGATAACCCAAAACTCAGTGTGTCTGCACTCTGGTTAAATGATTTATTAATGCACAGAAACATTTCAGGCAGACATAATTTCTCACCTTTTGCAGCCAAAAAAAGCAACATTGTAACATTTTCCAAACACAGCAATGGAAATTAATGCAGCCTTGACCTTCACTGTAATGAATTTGAACAGCCTGTTAGCTGGTTTTCATACCGTTTGTAAATAACTCATAACCAACAGCTGCTTATAGGGTAAATTCTGAAACACTACAGCATGGTGAAAAAAAGGCAGTGATGTAAGGTATGTGGGATATTTGGTAAATGTGCTTTGGAAATGCAAAAACACTGCTCCGGTCGTTGAACTTACTTACTTACTGTTTGTGGCCAGAGGCCCAGGTCACAGTGGCTGTCACAAATCAATACAGCTGTGGGTTCACAAGTGCCGAGCGTGTCACTTGATGACATCACACATTCAGGTCCTCATTCTCACATTTTTAGCTTGCCTGTGTTTTCTAGACATTGATTTACCATCCGAAAAACCATTGCATTGGCACAAAGTACATTTTGTTTCCCTTTAAAGACTCTGGAAGGATCCAAGGTGGATGATACGTCTAACTGGAGAGGCTCATTTTCTTTTCTGACCGATAGCCGACCCTCGTTAACCGTTCATTAACCGTTTGTTAACCGTTCGTTAATCGTTCGTTGACCGTTCGTTAACCGTTCATTAACTGTTCATTAACCCTTCGTTAACCGTTCATTAACCGTTCATTAACCCTTCGTTAAACGTTCATTAACCGTTCATTAACCGTTCATTAACCCTTCGTTAAACGTTCATTAACCGTTCATTAACCGTTCATTAACCGTTCATTAACCCTTCGTTAAACGTTCATTAACCGTTCATTAACCCTTCGTTAAACGTTCATTAACCGTTCATTAACCGTTCATTAACCGTTCATTAACAAGTAACAAGCCGCGCAGCTGCAACAACAACTGATGAACAAACAGGTTAAATCCACCATTTATCGCCAGCTGCAGTGTATTAGGGTTGTGCGATATGACGGTATATACCGTGCAGCGGTAGAAATGTGTACACCGGTAGGATATTGTGCAATACAGTTTCTACGACGATCTGGTGATTCTTGCGTGATCTTGCATATCCAGCTGCCTCGCAAGATAACCTGATTTGGCCAGGCATGGAGGAGGAGAATGACACTGTAAAATCAAGATGAGGAAGAACTCTGGTTATAGGATTATCAGACATTTGCACAGTATTTTGTCAGCTTTTTGAAATGAAAGACGAGCCTGATGGAAAAGTACAAATTTGTGTGATTTTTATATTGCGCTGAATGAAGGCAGGCTGGTATTCATTTGCACCTGTTAACCTTAAAATCTGTAACACTTGAGATTATTGTTCTCCTTAAAGCCTCCATTTTTAAAGAATTTTAGTTTTACCATTTAGAATCTTTTAAGTCAAGTGTCTCATATGATGCAAATAAAAAAAGAAAATAATCCAACGTGATGAAGTACGGTATGGTTACTTTAAACCATTTATTAATATGAATACAGAACAATCACTGTATCGCCCCTCGACCATGCAGAGCACGCAGTGTTTGTTTTTATGAATCTGCTTTTGTTTGTTATCGAGTTGGGTATCAAAAATCGTGGATTTCACTGGTATTGGTATCAACTACTAGTATTGGCAGTATTGCACGCACGCACGCACGCACGCACACGGGGATGCTGCTGCAGCTATCAACTGTTCAATAGCAGACTAAATACTACAGTGATTTAACCAGGTTGTAGCAGCATAAGTGACAAATACACACACACACACGCACAGTGGCATCCCCAGGGGACAAATTAAGCAGATCTACAGTGTCAGTAGTCTGAAATCAGTGCTTCCTTCCACTGTGGGTACAAAGAGAGAGAAATACAGAAACAGAACCAAGAACAAAGCAAATGTGAGCTGTGTCAACATGATAAGTGCAAAAGTTCTGTTAGACACACGTGCCAAAAGAAGACAAACCTGGCCAATCTGTAGAAAATAAATGTGGTAAGAAACAACTGACGCACACTGTATCAACATGATTTTCCCTTTCTGCAAACAATTAATTACACTTATCTGCCATCCCTGAAGGCAAAATAACCAAATAAGGGGACAGTTTTTGAAGAATTTCCAATGCATTTAAGGGTCTATAACAGTGTATACAATTTATGTAGAAATAGTGATTAATGACAAGTAGTACAGGTACTCGTTTGATAAAAAAGTTTCCCAAGATGCCTAAGAATGAACTTTCACACTAAAAAAGTATTCAATTAACAACAAAACAGCAAATCCTCACATTAGACAGAGACGCTTGAACCAGGTAATGTCTGCAATTTTGCTTAACAAATGACAAATTAATTGATTGTAAAAAATTGAGGATGATTAATTTTTCCGGCAAATGACTAATCCATTAGTCATTTCTAATTGTTTCAGCGCTGATTTTCACCCCCGCTGATACTCACAGTAACATCTGTTAAGGCTTCTCCTTGTTTACTCACTGTATTTAAATCATCTTGAGTAAAGTAATTGGGATTTTTTATAATATGATCAGCAGCATGTTTTCAAAGATGACAGAAGCTTGACGGATGATAACATAATCTTTGAAACAAGAGTGCTGGAGCAGTATGCACGCCTGTGTGTGCAGACAGGACACACAGCAGCCTGGCTGACCTCTAGCTGGATGTGTCTGACTTACACTGCTCTGCTATCACTTACACACTGTTACATGCTGCTGGCACTCACACTTCTCCTTTTCTTCGTCCTCCTCCCCTGCTGCACTTTAACATGTCCTCTCTTTACCTCTCTCTTTTTGTCATCTTTACTCCTTCCTTCTTATTTCATGCTCTTCCTCCGTCTTACTTTTCTTTATAGATATTTTCCTCAAACTCAGTTATAATGTAAAGTCATCACACACCCTGTTGTTGGCGGAGTGAGTAAGGGAGAAGAGGCAGAGACAGAAAGCAGCAGACTGACTGACAGCTCCAGAAACAGTTGGATTTTTCTGAGTTCATTTCAGGGCCGATGAGTGACATCATGGAGAATAGTTGTTCATAATTCTGCATCATTACAACCACTTGTCAGCCCAGTATGTGTGTGCACGTGTGTGTCTGTCCAAATCCAAGTCTTCAGCAACACCCCAACATATGGGGAGCTTTAGCTTTAGCTTTAGTGTGTGTTCTCCTATTCACTGCACGTATAAATTGCAGAAACCAATAAACACACACATGTAAATATGTCCAAGAATACAGCGTGTATGTGGCGTGGAGCGGCAGCGGTGATGTCTGTGTTTGTTGGCTAGTTAAATCTAATCACAGTTTGGCTTAAATTTAGTTCCAGCTTAATTACACGGCACATAAGACTCAAACCTCACAGTGCTATTCTGGCGCCCAAAAATATAAGAATGGTCTTACTATTACAAGGCCTGTTTACTGTTGGGTCTTCGAAGCCAAAACCGTGAAACGTAATGTCCACAATTCAACAAGGAACAAAGCACCAACTCTACTGCCTAACAACTAGAAAAAGAAACAATATCTTTAAACTGTTGAAACCTAAGTGTTGCCTTTACTTAAAGCAACAGTGTCACCTATGTAAAACATGTTCATTTTCTATATAAATATAGTTAAAGATAAAGAAGCTACATCTCTTTTAATGTGGACTTTGACTACAGCTAGAAACAGACAGCTGTACAGCCGCCTAGAAAAGAATCCCAAAGAGGAGAAACAGAGAGCTGTGACTCAAGCCAAAACTATGTGTCGCAAACATCAACAGTACATATATATATCGTGTATGTGTTATTAATTTAGCAAAATAATGGACAAAGAGTGCCCAGATATTAACAATTAAACTTCAGCAGTATAGCACCTTTCAAAGAAGAAACGCTGCTCGTAGTGCTTTACATAAAAAAAACACAGAGCTGCTTATATTAAGATTTAAAAGAATAGAAAACAACCTGTTCAAATTAAAAACCTGTCAATGTAGAAATTGTTCATGTGATTTTCACAGAAAAATACAGATGCTATAAAAAAAAAAAAAAGGTTAAACTAGTTTTTATCCAAGATATATTCCCCCAAACTTGGCTGTTTCCTACTCCAAAAAGGCACCGTTCACCACAGTTTACAGTAAACAAGGCAAGAAGATGCTTCCAGTGATAGAAAGTGAAGCGTAAACTTGTAATTATGCAGTGAAGAAAAACTAAGAAGGTTAAATTACAGTGACACAATTAGAGTGACACTACACTGAAAATCTGGTTTCCAAGTAGATTTTTGATTTACTGTTTAAAAAACGCTGCAAAATCAACTACTGCTGTGGTGAAGAAAATTGGCCTTGGTCAAATACTTAAAGGTGTGAAGGTGTTTTAGAAATGAGCCAAAGTGTAATCCTTTTCAAAAAAGCAATATGTTGTTCACAAAGCGAAAGTGTGTGTGATGAAAGCCCATTGTAACAGACTCCATGTGCAGGGCAGCCATGAGCAGAATCATGGTAACGTTGCTCTCGTCTTTATTGTCTTTATGACTCACACTGACTAACAAAACATTTACAGCATTAAACTGCCCTCTCCTCCACACAAAATGCCTCTTCACTGTGGTATATAAAAGGAGGCGTCCAGACAGAGGTGAGCAGTCAGTGTTAAAGTGATGGTTGTGTGCCAAGATTTTATAGTGCAAGTCATATATGTGTCAGCATAAATGTCAAGCAGTGATAAGGATTCTTGTGTATGTCAATTAATGTGAATATTGAACAAGGAGAAAGACAGGATAACAGATGCATTTTCAAATGCTACACATTCATGTTGAAACAGTGAGTCGATTAAATGATTTGTTAACAATGAAAGCAATAATTTACTAGTGAAAGGATTTGTTGCTTTTGTCTGTTTTATGTCATTGCATCATTCGATTAAAAGAACCGTTAGTGGCAATGCTGCTGACATTTTAGTAATGATGTTTTCTTATAATATCTTATAAAATGTATGTTTGTTTATGTTAAGATATGTGTTGCGGTGCATATAGATAATAAGAAGACAATGACATATATTATATATGTTATCCTATAGTTTGACTAAGTAACTACAAGTGAGTAAAACTCCAACACTCATTAAAGCGCCACTACATGAAATAACACTCAAACTGTGTGCAGATTAAGTCACTAGCATGCACAACCCACCCATGTTCATGTGTGAAAGCCAAAGACACAAACACAGCAGGATTGTTAAAATCTAATTGAAAGCAGACACAGAAAATCTCTCTGCATGTCTGCCTGTCTGCATTACTGTCTGTCTGTCTGCCTGTCTCTCTGTGGCTCTCTCTCTCTGTCTGTCTGTCTGTCTGTCTGTCTGTCTGTCTGTGGCTCTCTCTGTCTGTCTGTCTGCCTGTCTCTGTGGCTCTCTCTCTGTCTGTCTGTCTGCCTGTCTCTCTGTGGCTCTCTCTCTCTGTCTGTCTGTCTGCCTGTCTCTCTGTGGCTCTCTCTCGCTGTCTGTCTGTCTTCCTGTCTCTCTGTGGCTCTCTCTCTCTCTGTCTGTCTGCCTGTCTCTCTGTGGCTCTCTCTCTCTCTGTCTGTCTGTCTGTCTGTCTGTCTGCCTGTCTGTCTGTCTGTCTGTCTGTCTGTCTCTCTGTCTGCCTGTCTCTCTGTCTGCCTGTCTCTCTGTCTGCCTGTCTCTCTCTCTGTCTCTCTCTCTCTAAAACATGTCTTTCAGTATTTGTTCACAGATTCTCCTCCCTGTCCCTCTCTTCTTCTGTTTAATGCACACTCATTTCTCCTGGCTGTGTCTGTATTTCACCACTGTGCTGTTCTCCCCCTCCCCCTCTCTCTCAGAGATGGTTTGAGGTCAACTGGCTCACGTGTCTTCGTCTCCTGCTACAGCATGTGGGCTAGAAATTCCACCATCCCATCGTTTCAAATTGCATGTATCCTGGCTTGAAAAGAGCATGTGCACACACAGCCTGCCGCCTGCAAAATGGAGCATGCACACGCACATCCTAACACGAATATTTTTTCACTTATATGCACACGCACACACACACACACACACACACACACACACACACAGACACACAGACACACACTAGGAATAGGTATTATATAAGCAACAACCATCTGGCCATTTTGACAGGAAGACTATGGATTATTACTCAATTTCTTTAATTGATTCAACAATATAATTATCTATCCATCTGTCATTTATGTTGATTGATAATTATGTATCTATTCATTTTATGATGATTGAAGAAAGCTACACAGTTGTCCACCTCTGGTAACATTGACAAACTAGCACTAAGTCATGTCTGAAAATGTAGAGCAAACAATATGAAACAATCTTTCAATCAACCTGTTGATAGGACTCCACTTTAGCTGCCGTGCTAACATGTCCTTTTTACTCACTGAGAAAAAAGCCACTTCACAGTCCTGAATTATGGATGTAACTACGATCATTACCTTCAGCTCCCTTCATGCAAGGCAATCAGTTAAGGTATAGTCACAATACACTTCCATCCTGCTCATCTTCGCTCAATCTCACATTCACTTTAATTGAAGCCTATACAACAGACACATTCAGACACGTTTTTACGGTTTCAATCAAGCCTCCAGACAACTTGCAGTTTGTTTTCAAAATTTCAAATTTCTCTAAATAAATCTACACTTGATACTATAAATTGTTTTGTCTGTCAGCTTTGGTTGTTAATCAATACTAAAATCACATTTTAAAACAGTCTCCAATTCATCAAGTTTGGAGGATTCTGCTTGTTGGGGCTTAAGATAGTTAGTGAAGATTTGGTACTTTGTACACAATCTTCAAACCCACAAATGTTTGAAGATTGTGTTAAAGCTGTAGTGGTTAGCTACCTCGATGCTTGGTGAGAGGGAAACAAAACCACTGTTGGTGTCAATGTGTGTGTGTTAGGAATACTAATCATGACTGACAGACTGTGAAGTAAGGCAAAAGCACTCTTGTATCTCTATCAAGATATCAATCTATCGATTTCTGCACAAGAGACCATATTTAATTATCTATCTTTTCAAATATCAAAATCATACAAAGTTGTGTATCTTTGAAAAAGCAAAAAGACAGAGGCTTGAAGACAGCAGCCAGGAGTTTCATTTTGTAGTATGGCCAACTCTCAGAAAAGTTAAATTAGTTCCAACTGTTGTCATTTCAGGCTGTCAGTGGTCTGACTCACCCTGATGGTCAAGACTCCATCTGGTAAACAACTGGAACCTGACTCACTGCCAGCAAGAATGTCAGCAGTTAAGCTAAAAACCTAAAAAACACGCAGCTGAAAGACGTGGTAAGAGTTGCATCTGCATTCAATGAATTCAAAGTACAAATGTGCACAAAATCATACTCGCAATAGTATGGGGCTCTCCCCAGCAGCAGCCAGGCCGTCCCATGTGGAGGTAACAGACTGCACTCGCTTCATTGGTAAATACCTCCTCCTCTGTGTGTGTGTGTGTGTGTGTGTGTACTGACCATAGACTCATACACACACTGTGCAGATAGAAGGTGTGTGTGTGTGTGTGTGTGTGTGTGTGTGTGTGTGTGTGTGT
>CALSBV010011050.1:5722364-5733451 GCA_943590825.1 Bovichtus diacanthus | reverse complement strand
CCGCGACCCGACCCCGGATAAGCGGTTAAAGATGGATGGATGGATGGTTTGCAGTAAATGACTGGCTGAAGTTACGCTCCACAGATATCTGCAAAGCAAATATCGTAACATACTGATGGTGAGATAATTCTGTGATTCATTTTTTATTTTTTTTGTTCATGCCATTTACCCCTAACTGAACTTGAGTAAAATAAATGAAGACATCTGAAGTTGCTGTGCTGAGTCTGTATGCAATGTTGGAATTATATGATGACAAATTATTTAGGATCAATCTTTTTAGAATGTATTATTTCTGTGAACGTTGTTCAAATTTGTGTAGTTGACAAAAAACAAAGAAAGCAACATATTTAGTGAGGGGAAAACCAAAACCTGTTCTGTTAAGTGTTTCAATGTGCTGCAACAAGCAACCGGAAGACACGCTTGTGAGCCGATGCGCTCACACAGGGAAATTAGACGAGGGAGCGTTCTTGGAGAGTGTGAAACAGTTTATTAGAGGCGGCTCGGTCGTTCTCTCCGTCTCCGTCTCTGCCTTCGGGTCCTTCCGTCCGCTCAGTCTCTCCACCATGAACCCAGCCTACTGCAAGACAGAACCAGGTCATCGGCGTGCTTTTATTGTGCGACTGATTACCTGATACCATCCAGCTGCCTGGCCTCCAGTTGAGCCACTCCCATCTCCTCCCCAGCAGCCAAACCAGCCTCCACACCCCACTGCCACATACCCCCACCGCCCGACTCAGGCCGGGAGCCCACCGGCCACAAGCTGACCCCCCCCCCGCCGAACGCGAGAGAAAGTCAGCCACAACCATCTGGTTACCCGGCCTGTGGATCACCTTGAAGTTAAACGGCTGTAACGCCAGATACCAACGAGTGATCCGGGCATTGGCATCCTTCATGCGGTGGAGCCACTGGAGCGGGGCATGGTCCGACCAGAGGGTGAAAGAGTGTCCCAGGAGATAATAACACAGGGCGCCGACCGCCCACCGTATGGCGAGGCACTCTTTTTCCACCGTACTGTAGTTCACCTCCCGCTGAGCCAGCTTCCGGCTAATGTACAGTACGGGGCGGTCTACCCCCTCCACCTCCTGGGACAAAACTGCCCCCAGCCCGCTGTTCGAGGCGTCGGTCTGTAAAACAAACGGGAGAGCAAAGTTAGGGGAAAACAGGAGCGGCTCCCCACAGAGAGCTTGCTTTACCCTCTCAAACGCCCGCTGACACTGCTCCGTCCACTGGACCGGATCTGAGGCACCCTTTCGGGTCAGGTCGGTCAGGGGGCTGGTGAGCTCTGAAACCCCGGAATGAACCGCCGGTAATAGCCTGCCAGCCCCATAAACCTCCTGACCTCCTTTTTTGTCTTGGGAGCCAGACAGGCGGCAATGGCCGGAACCTGCCCGCCACCCAAGTGGTACCCCAGATACCGTACCTCCCTCCGTCCAACTGCACACTTCCTCGGGTTAGCCGTGAGCCCCGCTCTCCTCAGGGACTCGAGCACTGCCCCCACCTGCTGCACATGCTGCTCCCACGTCTCGCTGTGGATGATGACGTCATCCAGGTAGGCAGCAGCATATGCCGAGTGTGGCCGCCGCACCCGGTCCATGAGCCGCTGGAAGGTGGCGGGGGCTCCAAATAACCCGAACGGAAGCGTCACAAATTGGTACGAGCCGTACGGTGTGGAGAAAGACGTTTTTTCCTTAGACTCTGGAGACAGGGGAATCTGCCAGTAGCCCTTGGTCAAATCCAGTGTCGTATAAAAACGAGCCGTGCCTAGTCGATCCAGGAGTTCGTCGACCCGGGGCATCGGGTAAGCATCGAATTAGGACACCTCATTCACCCTGTGATAGTCCACACAGAACCGTACTGACCGTATCGGCCTTGCGCACCAGAACGACAGGACAGCACCAGTCACTGTTGGACTCTTCTATTACGCCCATCTCCAGCATAGCCTGAAGCTCTGCCTGAACAATTTTCCTCTTGTGTTCAGGCAGTCGATAGGGCCGTGAGCGCACCGTCACGCCCGGGGGCGTCTCTATGTGGTGGTGTGCGAGCGTGGTGTGCCCGGGCAGGGGGGAGAACACATCGGCAAACAGCCTTTGCAACGCAGCAACGTCTGCCCTCTGACTCGGTGAAAGATGGTTATCACAAGGGACCGGGGCTGATTTGTCCGTCTTTTCTACCTCCGGTCCCAACTCATCTTTCTCCATCACCGTAGTAGCCAGAGAGGCAGAAGCCACCTCCCTCCATTCTTTTAGGAGATTGAGGTGGTAAATCTGTGCCACTCCCCCCCTGTCCGAACGCGCCACCCCGTAATTGACGTCCCCCACTCGCCGTGTGACCACAAAGGGCCCTTGCCACTTTGCGAGTAATTTGGAGCTGGTGGTCGGGAGCAATACAAGCACTTTATCTCCCGGTGTAAATTGACGCAGTCGCGACCCTCTGTTTTACAGGCGCTGCTGACGCTCCTGAGCCTGGAGCAAATTCTCTCGTGATAGCTGACCCAGTGAATGGAGTTTTGCTCTCAGGTCCAGCACGTACTGAATTTCGCTTTTGCTGGTGCTTGGACCCTCCTGCCAGTTTTCTTTTAGCAGGTCCAACACACCCCGTGGCTTCCTGCCAAACAATAATTCAAAGGGAGAAAATCCCGTGGAGGCCTGGGGAACCTCCCGCACTGCGTTTAACTGGGTCTAACCATTTATCCCAATTACGGCTGTCCTCGTGAACGAACTTACGCACCATGTTCTTAAGCGTTTTGTTAAACCGCTCCACCAGACCGTCTGTCTGTGGATGATAGACACTAGTCCGGATGGAGCGGACGCCCAGTAGCGCATACAGTTCGCGTAACGTGCGTGACATAAAGGACGTGCCCTGGTCAGTTAAGATCTCTTTCGGGATCCCAACTCGGGAGATCACGTGAAACAGTGCCTGCGTCACGCTCTTAGCCGAGATAGTGCGCAGCGGCACTGCTTCGGGATATCGTGTTGCGTAATCCACGAGAACTAACACAAAGCGATATCCCCGTGCACGCCGGTCTAATGGCCCGATGAGGTCCATGCCAATTCTTTCGAACGGTACCTCAATCACTGGCAACGGGCGCAACGGCGCTTTTGGGGTGGCCGGCGGGTTAACCAGCTGACATTCGCTGCAGGACGCACACCACCGCTTCACATCCGCGCGGATGCCCGGCCAATAAAATCGGGCCATGATCCGGTTCAGTGTCTTTTCATACCCTAGGTGACCGGACATGGGGTTGTGATGAGCCGCCCGGAAAATCATTTCCCGACGGCTGCTCGGCACCAACAACTGGGTGTTTTCCTCCCCCGTTTGTGTATCGCGGCTCACCCGGTACAACCTGTCCCTAATCACCGTGAAGTGCGGGTGAGTGAGTGGTGCGTTCGGGTGCAGTGGGGAACCATCGATACTTACGACCTGGTCGAAAGCATGACGGAGGGTTTCATCCCGGGACTGTTCGAGGGGGAAGTCCTCCACTGGACGCACAGGGTTGGACAGGGACTCCACTCTCCCTCGAAGGGCCCCGCCTCCTCCGAGTCCCCACTCAACACCTCACACAACTCACATGCCCCCACTGCACGGGAATGCACCCCCCATAGCCTTCCCCACTAGCCTATGGAACCCCGGCCAAATTGTTCCCAGAATTAGGGGGTGCGTAAGGCGAGTACTAACTCCAGCCTTAACCCTATGTTTTTCCCCTTGAATGAAATGGTAATAGTCACCACCGGGTACTCGTGAATATCACCATGCACACACCTCACCCTCACCCACGATGCTTCCACCAATGCCCCGGGCCGAACCAAGCGCTGGTGGATCATGGTTTGAGTACAATCAGTGTCCAACAGAGCCCAGTGTATAGCCCCCTGTATACATACCGGTACGCGTTATGTCCCCTCCGGACCGGGGGAGGAGTCTGGCGCTCCCGCAACCCGGACCAACTGTCCGACCTCCATGAGTGGGCACTCACGCCGGAAGTGGCCGGGTCGCCCGCACCGCCAGCAATCCTGCCCCGCCGTTTGAGGACCCCCTCTGGGTGCCCGAGGACCAGACCCGTCGACTGGGCCCTGTGGAGAGACAGGAGAGACATTCGGTGGTTGGCAGCGCCGTGGAAGCGCAGGGGGCCAGCAGATGCTGCCCCCGCAGGGAGCCTCCTCCTCGGGGCTGGGGTCGGCCGGCCCGCTGGGACGCTCGGTACCTCGGCTTCCTCCGTCACGCTCCGCCGGGGCAGGGAGAGATGGTCCTCCGCGACGACGACGGAAGCCTCTAGGCTGGTGGGTCGGTGGCACTGGACCCAATTTGCCGTGGAGGAGGGCAACCCGGCCACAAACTGCTCCAGCACCACCTTCTCTGCGACGTCCTTCGCGGAGTTGGTGTCTGGCTGAAGCCATCGCCTTGGAGAGCTGCTGCGCGTAGGAGAAGGGCCGGCCGGCATCCTCGAAGGGGAGCCCCCTGAACCGGCGGCGGTGTCCTTCCGCCGTGCCCCCCAGCCGGTCCAGGATGGCCCTCCGCAGCTGGTCATAAGTCTGGCGAGAGGATGCCGGCAGACTGTGGGCCGCCAGCTGTGCCCCCCCCAGACAGCAGGGGTAGCAGCCGCAACCCCCACTCCTCCCTCGGCCACCCGCACGCCGCCGCCGTGCCCTCGAAGATGTCCAGGTACGCCTCCAGGTCATCCTTGGCGGTCATCCTTAGCATGGCGACGTGCAGCGGTCGGGCGGGGCTTATGGCAAACTCCCCCTCACGAGTGGCCGGTCGCTGCAGCAGCTCCCGCAGGAGAGCACGGTCCTCGCGCTGAGCCACCACGATCTCTGTGAGAGCCTGGCTCTGCTGCCGCTGTAGGGCGGCCGTGCCCTCCTGCATCGCGGCGAGGAGCTGGAGTGCCTGCCCCAGCGGACTCTGTGGCACTTCTCCCTCGGACATGGTCCCTGTTCAGGCACCAATATGTGAGCCGATGCGCTCACACAGGGAAACTACCGAGGGAGAAATTAGACGAGGGAGCGTTCTTGGAGAGTGTGAAACAGTTTATTAGAGGCGGCTTGGTCGTTCTCTCCGTCTCCGTCTCCGCCTTCGGGTCCTTCCGTCCGCTCAGTCTCTCCACCATGAACCCAACCTACTGCAAGACAGAACCAGGTCATCGGCGTGCTTTTATTGTGCGACTGATTACCTGATTCCATCCAGCTGCCTGGCCTCCAGCTGAGCCACTCCCATCTCCTCCCCAGCAGCCAACCCAGCCTCCACACCCCACTGCCACAACGCTCATCAGACCTCGCTCACTGCATTTGGAACAGGCTTCTTTCTTTGTTTCTGTCACCCTTTCGACCTTATCACATCTCCTTTCCAACAACCATTTATTGTGTCTTGGCCAAAAAGTCACATTTGGACACACTGCAAAGACTACAGACAGGCAAACTAGCACGTACTTTCTGCGCCTGCGTGAGAGGAAATAACTCTTAATACCAGCAGGCAGCAGTAGTCTGTATTCATCATTAGAAAAAGTAATATACAATATACAGGCCGTTGTCATGATACACACATTGAAACAAAGCAGCGGTTGACTAATATTTTCATGCCACTCTCGTTGAACGCTTCATTCCAGGTGGCCATATTGTCGTGAAAATATCCGAGTATGTAATGATCAGAGGAGATGAAGATGAAAAGAAAGTTGAGTTGTCTGCCCAGGAGTTGACCAGCCATGTAAAACAAATATATTTTCCCCAAAAATGTGGACCTCTATGGTGTTCTTATCTTCAGAAATGTAGCTAGCAGAACAATTAAAACCTCACAGGAGGTAAACACTATCATGAGCTCCTCTACAGTTTAGGTTTTATGCATGAGCCCTGTAGCTCAGAATGTCAACTCTATGGTATTATTGGAAGGGTTTATTTGTTGTAGGTGATTGCTTTCACCAAATTGAGGAGGAGCACTTCAGTAATGAAACAAATATATATCTGTGCTCATAAGTGGAAATGTGTTGACTTTGTAAACTACACTGGTTCTACAGAGAGCTGCAGGAAGGAGTCCTGGAAAAAAAAAAACGGAAATTAGCATTTTAGCACTTCCGCTTTCCTCATCTCAAAGTCAATGGTGGTTTTTTTTTATGGGTTTTTGGTTACATTGGCTTTTTCGTCGAGGGAACCAGTGTGATGCTAACTTCCGGGGTTGGAATACAAAAATACGTCATCCCTGCAGCACCGTAATGTCTTCAGTTGAGATGTTGTGTACAATTGTCCTGCTGCAGTCTGCTTGTACCTCTGCAGAGTGAAGAACACGCTTTTCAGGATCAGTAGGATGCACGGTGTGCTTGCATTGCCTGTGGCACATAGAGTTATTGCTACAGGCAATGTCTTATTTATATTCATCACTGTTGAATAATATATAGCCCAAACAATATTCAAGAAATGCTGCTTTTTAAAAGGCCCGAAAAAAACACATTCTCATGCAGTTGGCATTCTTTTATTCAAATCTGATCAAACCACAATCGTACAATTCTGACGATCTTTTGACTGTTGAACTCTTTCTTAAGTTATAACAAAGGAGGTTATATTTTTTATTACAAGCTATAACTTTGTTGCTTATTTAGTCATGAATATTTAATACTTCTTAAAGCCTCTGGAAAAGCAAATCCATGATAGGCTAGATAGTAAACACCGGACCATATCCTTATACATACAGTAGCTATGTCATTTTTAAGAATAAATCTCTCTCCCTTCCCTGTTACTGGGTTGCAGTTAGGTGTGGCTAAGCAAGGTTATTAATTGCGTAATAAATACATGCGCACTCAGCCAAGCTGACTTCACATCACTTCCCATCATCTCCCCCATGGGAAAACCGTGCACTGTACTTTTTTTTGTTTTTAGCTTGAGTGAGAATTCAAATTAGCCGGACATGGTTTGAAAACTACTGTGTCAAGCCCACTGGCAGACTGGTGCACACCACCCAAATCTGTATAAATCACGGAGTTGATAAATTGCTCAAAATTGTAGCATAGCAAAGCTAATGCTAACAGTTTCATGTAAGTGGATTGAAGATGCTAAAACTACTAGCTTTTTAGTCCGGAAGGTCTATATCAGGGGTGTCAAACTCATTTTCACCGAGGGCCACATCAGCATAATGGTTGCCCTCAAAGGGCCAGATGTAACTTTGAGGCAGTATAAATGTAGCTAAATGTAACTAAATGTAATGTAAAATAAATGCAACTACTCCTTCATGTTAAATAACTCTGGAATTTTATTATTCAACTTACAAATATTACATATATATTTGCATAAATGTAAAAAGAAATTGCTGCACACAGCCTTGCAAGGGGATACATCCAACTAATGAGAGTTGGTTTGACTACAGTGAACATTTGTCTGCATAAACACATAAACCTGCAAACACAAAATACATTGTTAGACATATAACAAAGTATATGTAATATACTCAAAATAACAACACAAGGGTTATCTTGGTTCACAACTATATTGGTCAAGTTTAAGGTGAAGTTGATGAGGAGATGCTGCCTGTCCTTTAACACACCACATGAATCCCCTCTCCACCATCCTCATCCATTGATCATGTTCTGAAAATAAAAAACACAAAGCAAAATGCAAGTACAATCATTAAATTGCACACAGTTGAACTATTGTTGTTCTTGGTTGAAATACTTTTTATTATATTTTAATTAGGTTTTTAACCTGCGCCTGAATGAAGTTCACTTTTTTCATGACTGTGGTCACTATTATCATTCATCCCCAGCACCTTCCCACACAAAGCTTCTTGATGGATAATGCAATGATATGTTATCAGAGGCGTGTGACAGTTACTTTTTTGCATTTTATCCTTCATTAGTCCAACAAAGCACGCTTTACCTCCACACATTGCAGGTGCACCGTCTGTAGTTAATCCCACCAACTTTTCCCAGGGCAATGCGTTTTTACTTACGGACTTCTCCACCGCATCAAAAATGTCCCGTCCTGTTGTGGTCCCATGCATGGCAGCTACATCCAACAGCTCCTCAGTGACAGAAAGGTCCGACTTGACGCCTCTAATAAAAATGGATAGCTGCGCTGTATCCGTGTTGTCCGTGCTTTCATCAAGAGCTAATGAAAAGCTATGTAGCTACATGTCTCTTCGGCCAGCTGTGTTGCCAGGTTTCCTGCTAGTTCCTTAACTCGGTCCACAATGGTGTTTCTTGATAAACTGACATTTTTAAAAGTCTGTATCTGGTTGGGACACACCTGCTCACAGATCTTCAGCATGCACTGCTTCAAAAATGCACCCTCTGAAAAAGACTTTGCAGGGCGGGCAATTTCTTCAGCCACAATAAAGCTAGCTTTCACTGCAGCATTGTTTTTGGTTGTGGCTCTCTTGAACATATCCTGCTGCGATCGCAATTTGCCTTTTAATTCTTGCATTATTTGTTGTTTTTCTTGAAGGCTCACTTTGGCATACTTAGCTCCGTGTTTGGTGTCAAAATGCCGACGTTGATTGAACTCTTTGACAACCGCCACTGCCTCATACCACAAAAGACATACAGGTTTTTCTCCCTGAAGCACAAACATATATTCGCCTTCCCATCTTTCTTGAAACAGCCTTCCATCTGCATCAATTTTTCTCTTTCTGGACATTTTGGGATCATTGGATATTTCTTAATTCGGAAAATGGCACTGATGTGGAAACACTGCAATCACGGGTAACATGATCGGCATGCATTATGGGAAATGTAGTTTATGGTCAATGCACCCTTTTGAATTATTTATTATAAGATAATCAGACCTTTTAAGCTCTCGCGGGCCACATAAAATGACATGGCGGGCCACATTTGCCCCGCGGGCCTTGAGTTTGACATGTATGGTCTAGATGAATAAGAACTGAAGCATGTGTGTCCACCCTGGTCTGCTAGTGAGCCAAGTAGTCAGTCGAACTAGCAGACTGCTGAAGGAGTTGATAATGAGCTCAGAAAAGCTAATGCTAACCATTTCATGTAAGTGAATAGAAAATGCTAAAATGATTGGCTTCGGGAGGAAGAGTTAAATAAAAACACAGATTAAGGTGGTTAAACCTAGTTGGTTTATTTGTGACGCTTTCTAACCAAGTAGGGTCCATTTGATAGATTTGGTAGTTTATTCCATGGCAGCAAAACGTTTTAGTGATTGAAATTAAAATTGTAACGTTACTTGAGCTGTAAACTAGGTTTGCTAACAGTTATGAACATTGATTGTTTCTCAGATGTTTGTGGATGCTTAATTTGACTGCATCCAAGATGTGAGATGCAGATGTGAGCAGCCGCTCCCTGTCTGTGCGGGCGCCTGGTGTACGTAGTGCTCGAAAACGGAGGTGATTACTCCTCCAATAATGGAGTGCAGTCGCATTTCTGGAAAGTAACATGTCTTCCAAACTGCATGTCGTTTATCTTTGTCTGAGACCGCGTAATACTCCTGCACATCCAACGTTGTCTTTTTCTTTTTTTGGGGGGATTTCAGCCTTTTATTCTGTAGATAGGAAAAGGAGAAGACAAGCAGCAAATGGCCGAGGCCGACATTTTCTTTTCTTTTTATTTGTAAGCAAACCACACGTGTGTGGCAGCTGTTGCGCTCTCCTGCCATTCCAGAGGTGATTCCAGAGATGCTTTTTCTCCGAATCAGCAGATGGGTATGTTAGCTACTGTTGTCTGAGTCTGACCGCAAATAACCAACACGACATTTAAACGGCACACAATTGATGCGACACAACAGATGAACATCGGCCAAAGCGAATTTCATCTTATTTACTGATAGGCCAATGGCAGGCAACGCGTGAATATGGGCTGATATTGATGTTTGGCCGATAAATCAGTGCATCTCTACTGCTGTGTATTCAGCAAGTATGCAAATTTAAAACTTTAATGTACAGTCATTTCTAGATTATTACAACTTTAGTCTTCATTTTGTAGTTTAGGCTTTCATTTGAAGTGATAACATTGTAGTCATCGAGGTAATGCCAGACGTGGGAGCGCAGTGACGTCACTTCAAAGAAGTCCGACGATGAAAGAAGCATGAGCATTCAGGCAATCGGCCTCTGAGTCAAACTAGTTAAAGCTGTTGGTTGTCGTCCATATTTGTTTTGGTACAAGAATATTTCACAGTTGACGCTCTCGCATTTATTTTTTGGAATCGTCTGCCACCAGAACCCCAGTGGACTGGTTACAATGGTTACAGTGGTTCAGTGTATTTACTCAGTCGTAAGGTTTATGTTCCTTTCTGACCGTCAAAGACAAAAGAATCTGTGCAAGTTGGTGGAGACTGTGATTGTTCAGGTTTCCGAGTCTTTAGGTTTGCTTCAACTTTGACCTACTGTACTTCCCCATTTTTCTGTGCAATTGGGGATTTTTTTTAAGCAGCATTCCAGGTGTGCTCACTCTCAGTTTAACTTCCAAATTAAGTGGTTTATATAATCTTGATAAACTGTCTTGACCTGTTGGACTTTGTTAATAGCAATGTCGCAGGGTTCTCCACTATTAACGTGGTGAGAGCAGTGTTATCATTATCAATACAAATGATGGCTTGAAGTCTTGATTCAAATAAGACTTAAGTTTCAATGAACCAGAATGATTTAAAAAAAAAAAAAAAAAAAATAGACTGTGTGCCTTTTATGAAAGTGAGTTGCTCTGTTATTATTGTTATGAAAACTGTTCTAGGCCATCTTGGCATTTTCTTTGCATCAAAAAACATGCAAAATTGAGCTAGTTTTTTACTAAGTCAGTACTTTAATATGGGAAGATCCAGGGAGCTGTGGGACCAGTCTAATGTATGCCATGTACAGGCTGTCCCCATGAGGAAATCCTCTGGGTATGCACAGACCTGGACTGTAACCATTCTCATTTGCTGCAGCAGCAGTTCTCTCAACAATTTTCCCTCTGTTTTTTTAGAGGGGAAGTCATGTAATCAAATTCGTAATCCTGAAGCCCAAAAAACCAGATGGTGCAAGCTCAAATCTTGGAGATCTGTTTTTTTTTCTCGGTCCTCTGTTTCTCTCTCTTGGTATGTCTTCTGTTTTTATTGCTCTTGTTCTCTCTCTCTCTCTCTCTCTCTCTCTCTCTCTCTCTCTCTCTCTCTCTCTCTCTCTCT
>CALSBV010011050.1:5701882-5722354 GCA_943590825.1 Bovichtus diacanthus | reverse complement strand
TCTCTCTCTCTCTCTCTCTCTCTCTCTCTCTCTCTCTCTCTCTCTCTTTTCTTTGCTCTCTCTCTCTCTTGTCGTCCTTTCCTCCCCCTCCCTCCATCTGGTTGTTGGTGGTGTACGGTGTCAGGAAACCAAAGAAATTGACCTAGAGCCCAGAGTCAAGGTCTATCTAAAAGCAACGGGCCTATTTTCTCAGCTGCATGCAGAGAGAGGGGGAGAAGGTGTTGAAAGGGGAATGAGGAGGGAGAGAAGGGGATTGGAGAGATGGTAGTTTTGGTATGAAGAAGGGGCACTGTTTTTCACTAAATTGTTACAAGAACATTTCAGTGCACGTCCAATTTATTTCGCCTGAGCTTGGTTTATGGAGACACTTGGTTTAAGTGTCTCTGCTGGTAACCCACAAAGACGTAAATGTACATTTAAGACCTTTTAAAGATATTAAGAAATGTCATAGATGCAGTCATTGGGAGGCAAGGTTAGTGAAAGGTGATACTTGTTTTGGAAACTGCTTAATCCGATAAGAATTGCCAAATTGCACTAAATAAATTATACCCATAATTATATATCATGTATTTTTAAGAAACTGCTGCTGCTGTGGCGAGGTGAGCCGGTGCACGGCTAGTAGGGGTGTAAGTACACATCATTTACGGTTCAGTTTTTGGGGTCATGGTTCGGTATGTTTTTGGTGCAGCAGGGAAAACAAAATTCAACAGTGGCTCTCTCTGTCTCTCTCTGTCTCTCTCTCTTTCTCTGTCTGTCTCTCTCTCTGTCTCTCTGTCTGTCTCTCTGTCTGTCTCTCTGTCTGTCTCTCTCTCTGTCTCATATATTATCAAATATTTAGTATATTTGTAACCATTGAAATGGGAGCGTCATATGAACTACTACGGACTCCCGTCCGCTCTTGAAGCTTGGTTTTCCTGTCTCTGATTGCCTCGCTGTCCCAGAGGAACCCTCCAGAACCATCCCCCATTTTCCTGCTGAACAAACTATCCTCCAAGTGTGTTCAGTAACACTTGTGTGTAGAAAGAAATGACAGCAGTCATTAGTGGGTTATGCACAAAAAAAAGAAAAGTTTCTCGCATAATTTGAAGAAGAAGAAACGGCCAAGTCCTAGATCATGAGGTGTGACATGAGCCTGTTAATGTTGTTATTGTTGAGCTTGTTTATTATCGTCTTGATTTCATTCACACTATGGGCCCAGCCTTGTGTGTGCAGGAGTTCCATGACTAGACTCTCACTGCAGTCAAAGCAAATTAGTAGTAATTGAGACACAAATACCTGCTATTATCACAGCATCAGCAATCGCCTTTCATTAGCATGACTAAGATCTGCTAGCCCAAAAAAAAGGCCTTTGAATAACAGTGTTGGAGAGGAAAGACTTGTTGTTGCACAACTACGACTGACTAAGTAATATAGGGCAGTGGTTGCCAACTGGTGGGTCGCAGGCCAGTTCTGAATGGACCGTAAGGGACTCACCAATGTGTCGGGTTAACATTTTCTGAAATAAAATTGAAAAAGTAATGTATCTTTTGTGTGGACCTTCAACTAATGACTAAGGAGAAAAGTCCCCTCCCCTGCTGTTCCAGTTTCTCCACTACAAACATGCACACAAACACACCCACATACTAATGGAAGAGAGGGAAGGGATTCATTCAAGGTTGATTTATTTGGACTGATGGTTCTCTGCATTTATGCCAATAAAGCACAATGAGTTGACAGCGAGATGTAGACATGAAGAGAGAGCATGTACAGCAGCCTTGCTGTTTCTATAGCAACAGCAGGAAAATAAACTACTGTGGTTGTTGGCGGCTCGCTGGCTGCTGAAGGGACTCTGGTCAGTGTGGCTGTATACAACACCATTCACTTTGTGTCTCTAGGTTGCTGTTATTGTGAAATATTTCACATTTTTATCATTTAGCTTCATCTGAAGGATTCCATGCTTCTATAAAGTAGCTCATTCATTTATCCCCTGCAGCCATGTCAGGGTCGTAGCAATAGGGCAATCAAATAAGTAGAGAACAGGATATCAATGCATCCTTACCAGGTGCTCGGCATATCAACGGCCCTTTCAGATTTCTAAAACCTTTTGAGGATTAAATTAAATCCAAACTATATGGTTGTCGGGCTGAAATAATACTTTGTTCATGCTGCGATCAGACTACATGGTATTCTTGTCTTTTAAGATGGTGACTGTGTCGGATAAGCCGATCAAAGAGTCATAGAATATTGCTGTGACATGACAGACTGCACGTTGGACAATCATCCAGAGGCACACACGCATGATCCATTTTTTGCAGGTGCTGCTGGGTAACAAAAAGCTCACTGCACACTGCTATCTTGTTCTCAGTGTTTCTTTAATTCTGCATGGGCATGACAATATATTACCACAAATAGACAACTGTGATGTTACGATACACATCATTTGCAAATTGGATAATTGGCAAGATACATGTGAAAACAGAGTGGCACACACAACCCATATAGATGCCAATCCCACATTACATTTCCACTAGATGCATACATACATTAACACAAGGAAGAAAACTTATATTAACATATTTTTGGAGTTGGGGGAGGGAGTGTTTAAATCAATGAGCAGTGTTTAATTTGCCGGATTAACCAAAAACAAATTGCTGTACCCCCGTGATACCTCTGGCTTGAAAGGGGCACTCGGAAGTTCACCTTAGTCCTGGTCAGTGCTACGCATCCTGTGAGGACAGTGGTATAATGTCTTCTGTGGTTCTTGAGGAGCTTTGTCAAGTATTGGAGAAAAACCACACTGCAGGATTTGCTCAGCTCGGGCTATGAGCCTTCAAATTTATAATATAGAGCCTCACAACTGAGTGTTTTTTTGTGATATCTTTGCCTCTGATGGGCATCCATAGAGGATGTGGCCCAACAGCATTAGTCTGACCAAAGGTTTTTTGAGGCTGATACAGATGAACATTTTGTTACTTATTAGCAAACATTTACACATATTTTGGTCCTGGCAATTTATTGGCCAAAGTATTTGTTGGGCTCTGATAATAATATATATCATCACATAATACGTTTTGTGGAAAACCAACACTGTTGAGAAACTGTTAATGGATAATGATTTGCAAAATTGTCATCAAGGGACTAACCCATATCCCCACCTCTAGCCGTACTCGAGCTGCATTGTTTTTGAATGTTCTTTTTTCAATTGTTCTTTTGCAAACGTTTGAACATAGAAGTGCAATACTAGAGTAATTGTGGTGTACATCTTTAAACCACTGAAATGTGAGATTTGTATGTGTGTTTTTCAATTTGACAAATGCCTTTTCCTCTGGCAGGTAATCACAAGTTGTGTTGTGTACGAGTAACCAATTTCACACAGATACTGCAGTCCAGCGTGCACCCAGGCAGCTCTGTAGAGAACACACTGCTAGAGACATGGCAAGCTCAGGAGGGAGGGAGGGGGGGCAGAAGAATTTTTCAAAGAGGGATTAGAGGGGAGGAATGTCCTGCTATAAATTGATCGAGTCGTTTTTCGTGTGTGTGGTCTTTCTCTCGCTGTGGTTTGTCCTTGGGATTTATGGTAAAGCTGAAGACTACAATAATAATATCTGTAATATCTCTATAATATTTGCTCAATAAACGCATCGTTTTTAGAATTATTCAATATTTTTTCTTGTGGCACTGCTGAACTCAAAATGAGACAAAAATTGAACTGTGAAACGGATGACATTCAATTTGAACCTGCACTCATAAATATTTGAGTGGATCAAAAAATTCCAGTTTAATGTGAAAGGTGTCGCTCATGAGAATCCTCAACACTGCAGTTCCTCTACAGAGCTTTTAGTATCTTTCAGCTGGTTGTGATGGTTTTCCAGCCTGCAGCTTCACTGTTTTGGTTTCACAGCTAAGACTGAATATTTGCTGTTTTCAGTGAAAAAGCTCTGACAAACATTGTGCACTAGCTCGGCTTCAAACAGCAGACGGACACAGTTGGAGACGAGCGGGTGAACATAGTGGAGCATTTAGCAGATAAAAAGACAGATATTTTTCTCAGGAGTTGGTGGATACCACTCCAGAGCTAAAGGATAGTGAATATTGGACTTCCATTCACACAAACACAATAATGCATTATATGTTTCCATTTTGTTTGCTGTGCAGAGCACCTACAGAAACTGAAAGTTATTCTCTAGTGCAAAAAAGCCCACATCCTAAAAACACAAAAATGTAATAAAACAACGATATTTGTACGTAGCAAATGCTGTTTATCTAAGTGCAAAAGAAGAGTGCAGTATTGTGAGGTGGTTTTGAAACCTGCACTGGAGCAGACATGGAACCAAACCCCACATTACCCATAACCACAGCCGCTGCAGAAGATTACAGGGGAAACATTGAGTCATTGTCTTGTGTTCCAGTAGTTTTCAGACTGTAGGATCGGAACCCAACACCCGATCATAGCAGGATATAAATATGTACCCAGATTGTTCTGCAGGAGCAGATTGATGGCTTTTAACTGGAAAATCACAATTTCGTGTGTAAACCTCCGTACACTTTGGATTATGCTGCACTGCCATTTTGGTTTGATTGCAAAACCCTGTGTGTGGGGAAACTGTTGAGTGTAGAAACCAGACGATAAAGGTGGAGACGAATTGTAGGCTTTAAACTACTTGAATACAAACAGAGCAATTGTATATGTTTCTCCTACCATGTGAAAACCCACCAATATAATCTCGACTCTTAGTGCAAACAGACCTCCTTGTTTTTGTCACATATAGGCTTATATTCAAATGGCCTGGCTGTTTGCATTAGTATATCCATATATATATCATACATATATCCGAGTGGGAAAAGAATGACCCATCAAAGTGAGAACACTACTCATTCAAGCAGGAAGGTCCACACTTCAGTAGTGCCCATGTTTTGCCATGAAATTTTAGTACATGGGTAATTTGGGTTATTTATGTGATTGTAACAGAAATAATATGATTCATGTTATGCGTTCTCTCTCCCTGCAGGCTGTTTTTGGGGACTCTGTATCCTGCATACTACTCTTACAAAGCTGTAAAGACAAAAAATGTCAAGGAATATGTAAGTATATGAAACACACACACTACATTTATATGTGTATGTAATAAGGCTGGTCGATATGAAGAAAATCAAATATCACGGTGTTTTTGACCAAATGCCTCAATGTTTTTTTTTTGCTTTCACAAAAATATTTCCACAATGGGATTTTTACGCCGTAAAAATGCAAATATCCACACAACAGCGATGCCGTGGAGCGAACAGTTAACGCTGCCCTCACAGTTGTGTGTACGAGCTCCAGTGTATGGAAGTGGGAGGAGGCCACTTCAACTCTTTTCCCTGTCTTTCTATGTTGTAGATGACCCTTCTTTGATAGTGACCTACATCTCTTGTGATAAGCTCTCTTGCAGCCAATAAGGGTCACGTGTTGATGTTGTGCGGTTTAATGTGCAGCAGTGTGTAAATGAAACAAATGAAATTGTTGCATTGCAGTTGTAACATTTACATCCCTCCATTTACATCCCTCCATCTCTGATATATAAATGACTCCTAAGATCCAGTTGTGAATCATCGGTCTGTGATGTTCAGTACTTTCCAGGAGGCGTTTACTCGTACTCATTTCAATTCTACCTGTTTTATTTATTATTTTTAATATTCAATAGTTTGAAATACTGAAGAGACAAATATGTTTATGTTCAGATTAGGGCTCTTAGTTAAGATTAAGTTAGTGCAAATAAGAATGACGAGAAGCTCATTTATCTCGTTCAAATCCTCCCCCCAGCTTACTTGAGAAACTCTGATTCAAAGAAATCTCTTTGGAGGATGTCAAAATGGAATGCTGCATATACATTTTAAGGGGAGAATATTACCTGAGCATTACTGCTGATAGTCCTCTAAATACCATTTTAAAGGAAAATATGTATAATAGTTTGTGCTCTTGATTGAGCTCTCTATATCTGATATAAAGTTTTATGTTGACAGTCACTTTGTCAAAGAAAGTGTTCTTTTGTTTAAATGATACATATCTGTCTAAATGCAAATCAGATGGGATTTGATTGTGCAGCTAAGTTTTTAGTGTATTTGAACCAACCTCTCTCAGAACTGAGCAGAGGGACATATTTAATTCCTCTTCCTGTACCTTCTCATATACATTTGACGGAATTATTTTACTGCAAAGTTTGGAATTCCCAGCTGGAACCCGTCCATTTGCAAGTCATTTTGATTGAATATGTCAGAGACTAGGCTGTGAAAGTGTCACCCAATCACAGCCTGGAGTTCAGGGAAACTGCTGTACGTGTTGCATATTGGGTGTATTTCCAAAAACATTGGAATAGCACTATGTGAATTGTGTCATAGCACTCAGTTCCATTTGAACTCAGCTTCTGATACATATAGGTGTAAGGGCTTGGAGGTGTTCTCTTGGTGGACGTGGCTGATGTAAGTATCGTCAGTGAGAGTGAAATCCCAGTTCACTGAGTTAGTAATACATTCACACACAGCTTTAACACAGCAGCTGAGATTCAGACGCAGTAAGCTGTGATTCTGCTTTCAACCTCCTTCTCTTTGTCTTCCTCACTGTCTGCTTCTGTCGCTTGATCTCCACTTATTATGCTCATAGAACAGCTGGGTTGGTATAAGTCAATTACCCTAACAAGTTCTCTGAACAACTTTGAATGCAAGGAAGGAATAGATAAACATGGAGGTCTGCAGATGCTTCAAAAAAATGACCTCTGATGTTCTTCTAAAATGTTTAAACCCCACATGGCCTTTTTGTATTCTGATTATTGTGCAACCGTGGAAAGTTATCATCCCAACAATATTTCTCTTCTTCCTCTTTGCTTGTAAGGTAAACAGTAAAATTAGCACAAAGCTACAAGGCACACATTGGTGCACTCACAAATAGGAATGGGCGATGTGGCTGAAAGTCAACATCACAATATTAATGGGAATATGTTTTATGATATTCATGTACACTCAGTTGCCAGTTTATAAGGTCCATCTAGCTAAACTAATGCAGTGTCCTCCAACAGTCCTGGACTAAATCCTCCTTCATGAAGGTTTTAATGTTCAGTTTCTGTTCAGAATGTTTTAGAGAAGTGTTGATTCAACTTTGTGATCACTTTAGAGTCTGTGCTGTTGAACTGTAAGGTAATTGGACTGCATTTATCCAGCGCTTTTTTTTGTGATCACTCGGCATTCACACACAGTCAGAAGTTACTGTGCATACAAACGTACATGCACACACACCCACACACACCTGCTCATCAGTAGGGATAAACATTCACACACACACTCACACACTGTTGAGGGAGCAACCTGGGGTTCAGTATCTTGCCCAAGGACACTTCGACATGTTGACCGCGGGGCCTCTGAACCACTGACCCTCCACCCGGTGGACGACCTCTCCACCTGAGCCACAGACGCCCTGTACTGTATTGTGTTAAACAGAGAGAGTTGTGTGTGTTGTTCAGCCTATCCTCACTGATGAGCTTTGTTCCACTGGTAGAGAATGTATCTGACAAAAACCTTAACACGTGTGACAAGAACCATATTGACTTATTGTTAGTTTTTATTATTATTATTTACAATGATAATAATATAGATTTCTTTGAATCATTCATTTGGACCTTAACGAGATATAATCTTACTGTCCACCAAAAGTCGGTGTGATGATGTTTTATATGTGCCCTACTTGCACATACATTAAGTGACTGGCTGGATGAGGTTGCATTTTCCCCACCGAGGTGCTGCATTATTATGGTGGCGTCATTACACATTTCGTCGCATCAAATTCATTTTTCATGCAGTCCCTCTGTCAGTCGCAGAGTCCTCTAAAGCCTACGGACGCGATTGGAAGATGCCAGGAAGAGGAAGTTTACTGATGAATGAGTTCCTCTTGCTCAACATGTTTGATTTCACTTCTAACTTAAACTAGGGCCGTCCTCCACTAAAGAAATTCTTACTCGACTAACACTCGTATGATTTTGTCGACTAATCGATTTAGTTGATTAATCAACTGAGTTTCTCCACAAAGAATCATGCAAAAGCACCACTTTAAATCTCTTCTTTACCACAGATGGACCCATAGGCGTCTTGGAAAGAAGTAATTCAGCATGAAAAAAAGCATAAAGTTGACTAAAGAAATCTTAGTCGACGAAGACCGAAGCAACCAATTATTCGACTAATTGACTAAAGAGGGGGCGGCCCGAACTTCAACCAACCTTTTCTTCTCTTCAGCAAAGCAAGACCTCAGCTGCACTCTTTACACTTGATGCCTCCTGCAGAAAATGTCCAGAGGAGTGCGGAGTCAGTGAAGACTGGATCTCACTACAGGATGAGTTAACTACTGCTTGCAAATAAGCCTCCAGCCTTTCATGATCATCTAACCAAAACAAATTCATAAAATTGAATTTAGCTTTTCATTAAGGGCACCCCCCTGAAGCACATATGTGAAGGAGTTCATGTATACGTTGATGAAACTGAGTTCATTACTTCAAATAGCAGCTCTTCTAGCTGCTATTTGAAGTAATGCACTCAGGTGAAAGGGGCCTGTGGCTGCTTGTATGTGACTTGAGCTACAGCACGTCCTGCCAAAGGTCACTCCAGTCAATGACAAAGTTGGCTCTAAACATTCATTCATTCATTCAACATTCAAGGCCCATCCCTCTTTTTGTGTTTGTTTCTAATTATTTTGTGCTTTTATCTGTGTGCATGTAAACGTACAGTACACATGGGTGCGTGCCGACAGGCATGTGTCCCAGTCGGTGTAAAAGTGAAACCAGTAATTGAAACAATCTCTTCTCCCCCCTTCCATAGTGTCCTTCCATTCTTCCTTCACTCCACCTCATTTACAATACTGGACAGCATTTAGCTGATCAAAGTCCTTCACTACATCTCTGCTAGCTATCCTCTGTTGACACAGGGATGACAAAGTGTTGAGTGAGGGCAGTTAAAGCCTTTGACTCCACTCTGTGGGCCTGTATGCTGGGCGATCTGGATGCCAGGCTGACTTGAGTAGACTTGTCTGATGGCCTGTGTTCTTACTGTTTAAACCACAGAAAGCAAGAACTGATTGCGGATATAGGATATTTCTTTATTTATGTTTCGACAAGCCCTTTTATTTTTCAAGGACATTCTGCTTCTGCACCGATTTTTAGATGAAGTGTCATCTTTAATGGCGACATTAATGAACACAGAAATGATTATATTATTATAGGATTATTCAGACTAACATGATGCACTTACTGTTGAGGCCATACATTTTCTCAGTTGTGAAACAATATTTTTTCATGTAAAATGTGAACCTTTTAAGCAAACTTAAATCTCCTCTCGCCCCAAATTATACATAATTATAGACACTGTAGTGCTGTGCAAGGTAATTCATAACCTGTCAATCGCACATTTAAATGTAAGTGGTGCCCAGCAGGGGGAGCAGTTAGCCTGTCTGTTTCAAAACTGTTCTGATGAAACTCGCAACCCGAGTATAGCTGCTGGACCGGCAAAGATGATCTGAACAATTGTTGACGGCATTTCTGGAAGCTGATGGCAAATAACACATTTAGTTACAAATTCACACATTTAACTCGTAAATTCTCAAATAAAAGCTTGAAGCCATATAACAGCAGAGTCTCAAATACACGCCGGCACAAGCAATAAACGCTGGTCGATAATAAAGGCTGGGGGAAATGCATTGTGGAGGGTGGAGTCACCTGTTTTACCATAGATCACGTGGTATTCAGTATAATGTCTATTTCCACAGCACTAATTCTATCGGCACAGAAACAGTCATGTTGTGTCATACTCACCACTGTGGTGACAACACTTTCTCTTTTGTAACAGAAATAATGATTTTTAAGCCTTTTTATTCTTTCTGGTTTTTTTCGATCGTAGTACACTTACCGTCAATAGGGATGGGACTATATTGGATTTTAACGCAAATTGCGATGAACACCCACGATAAGTTGATGGGGGTAAAATTCCATTATTGGGAATCGTGAATATTCTCAGTGAGACTCAAAACTTTCTACATATGTTTCAAATTAAAAGTCTACCAGGAAAGGGAGGGATTATGCCCTTTGAGCCACTGGGAGGCTTTTAATGTAAAACAGCAGAGCAGCAGAGTGGTGGGTAGGGCATGACTTGTTTACTCTCACTGCTGATGGAGTAATGCTGTGGAAATACTAAATGTATCAGGTAATCATGGAGGAAGTGTTGAGATTTCATTAGCTGGGGAACAGTATTCCTCAGCATTCATTTACAACATAGTTCTCATCCGTTTGTGTGTGCGGATGGTTCAATAGCAATTATACTTTCTGCCTGCTGCATGGCCACAAGCGTCTGCATGATATAAATGTCGTCATCTTTCTGTGTCTCCGCCGACAAACATGTCAAACATGTGTGCATGCAGACACCTAGATATAGTATAAACAAAACCATATCTGTCTGATGTCCATGTCTGTGTTGGACTATATCCAGCCCTCATCATGCCTTAGGCAACAAACCCACAGGAATAATTCCCACAGGAATAATAAAAGTAAAGACGTGCACACAGAAGAGTTGAAGGGTCATTTAATACACGTCTCTGATCCACATAAACACACAGACAAGACACCATGGCTGTCTTTTTACTTGAGATCGTGATTGGCTCCACGCTTTTAGCGTGTAAGAAAAACTGCACTCATTCTACTTCCATTTGCTTTGCACCCATTGTAGACATGAAATGAGTACAAGCAATTTGAATATGTCAAATTTGGTCTTAGGAAATTGCAATGGGTATTTTTCAATATTTTGTGAAATGTTATAGCCCCAACTGTTGATCGATTTAAATTAGAAAATGTTCTGTGATTAATTGATTATGAATTTCTTATAAATGCAGCCCTTTTTAAATTCAAATCAACATTGTGGTTACATTTTACTCATTAAGTTCACATCAAAATTAAAATAAGAGATAAAGAAAAGAAAAAAACATTAACGATATTTACTCATTTTAAATATTTCAAAGTTATTTCGCTGAATGAAAGTTGACGGCTCGTGGTGGTATCACGTATTGTTCAGACTCCACTGCTGCCCAACTCTGTCTTCATGCTCTATCTACCTAGTTTAACATTACCAGTGGGTCCAGTGGCTGTAAAGAGCTGACGTCAAGTGTTTTTTTTTTCCTTTCTCTTTTAATGGACGGCAGTTATTCACAGACGGGCCCAGTAAATGTCTGCTATTGCCTCCGGAAGGAAAAATGGCTGCTGTATATTTCACTGAGGTCACGTCTTAATGTCCTCCCTACTGATGAGATGAAGGAGAAAGAAATGCTGTAAGAGACGGAGAGAGAAAGAAGAGGGTATGAAGTGGAAGATGAAAGGGAGAGGTAGAGGAGAGGCGGCAGCAGTGGAGGCACAAGTGGATTGAAACATATAAATTAGATGTCCTCTCTCTCACAGGCTCTGTGTTTCACTCTTTCCTCTTTGTGTGTGTGTGTGTGTTGGGTGGGTGGGTGTGGGTGTTTGTGGGGGGAGTTCATTATGAGGTCACCAATTAACCAGTCCAGCAGTAATGTGAGTCGGACTGCAGCTGTGTGTGTTACTAATTCTGAGAGTTTGTGCTTGTGAGACAGGTGAATGTGTGTGTGTTTTGTCTCTCTCTCTCTTGTTCTCCCTCTTTCAAACACCAACTTTACTCCTTCACTCATCCACCCACACACACTCACACACTGACATTTTATTAGATAGTGTCAGTGTGTGTTCAGTCGTGAGGCTGTGGCCGGTTCTGGCTAATACCACAGCCTGCCATGTGACTGTCTGGCCGCCTGCCACCCTCTACTGCTGGCTTTGATATTGAAATCCAGCCAGAAGAGCCTGGAAAGCCCTTAAAGAGGGACGGAGGGAGCGAGAGAGCAGGGAGGACGGCAGAAAGCATAAAAGCAAAGAGAAAAAATGCTAAACCTCTTTTCTTTTTTTTCTTTTTTATTACTACTAGCCTTAAAGGGAAAGAGGAGCAGGATAAGAAAAGAGAAGAATACCATTTAAACTTCAAATTGCGTATCCAAGTATTATTTTCAATTCAATAGGCTTTATTGGCATGACATTTGATATGTGTTGCCAAAGCAAATTACGATTTTATGAAAGACTAAACAATTAATAAAGTGAATAACGTGTATGAGAATAGAGAGAATATGATGTGTGAGAAACATACACACAAACAAAATCTTCTTGTATTTGTAATATGCAACGGGACACTTCCCGCTCC
Source organism: Bovichtus diacanthus (assembly GCA_943590825.1). NCBI lineage: Eukaryota > Metazoa > Chordata > Actinopteri > Perciformes > Bovichtidae > Bovichtus > Bovichtus diacanthus. Next base: position 5,710,117 of record CALSBV010011050.1, on the reverse strand, counting down.
TCTTTCCAGAAGAACATCTGGAGCTGGAGGACTTTCCCACATGCAATAAAAAGAGAACCAATTCATTCATTATATTTAATGCAATTGTCAAGATTATCGGGATTAAAATGGTGTTATTTTACTGATCAGAAGCATGGTTTGGTCCACAAAACTAAGCAAATGACAAAGCCGGGCCCTGCTGGCACAACCACCCGACCCCCACGAACAACGCACTCGACAGCGCTCCGGAGGCGATACAGAGCTAATCAGAGCGTTTCCATACAGTGTATTCTGCGTGTAGCTGCATGCACCGGACCCTGAGGGTGCGTTACAGCCCTACTGCCCAGTAACAAAGCTCCATGTTAGGCAATCTAAGCCCTCCACATCGTATGGTACTTAGAGAAGAAAGAGTTCCATTTAACGCAGACTGTTCAGTGTTCTTACTGTTTGTTTGTTTGTGTGTGTGTGTGTGTGTGTGTGTGTGTGTGTGTGTGTGTGTGTGTGTGTGTGTGTGTGTGTGTGTGTGTGTGTGTGTGTGTGTGTGTAGGTGCGATGGATGATGTACTGGATTGTGTTTGCCCTCTACACTGTGGTGGAGACAATCACAGACCTAACACTAGCATGGTGAGTTCCACACAAACACACACACACATGGGCATACCAACTACACGAAAAATGATATACACAATAATCTCTTATTTAATCGTTCTCTAAAGCTAATTGTCTCAACTGTCCTCATACACTGCTTTGGTGATGGGCGGATTTTGTCACCAGTGGAAATTCACTTGCTAATATTAATTAGGTTTTATATGGAATTTCATTATTAACTAATGTAATTAGAGAGGTAATGTGGTAATGAAAATGACAGATGAAAGAATGTATGGGGACACAGATGGGAACGTAACAACCTGCAACCTTGTACTTTACATAAGCTGCACTTAAAGAACTCTGAGGCTTTTTTTGTGTGTTCACTGAATTTCACAAACCATCACGTTTTAAGATGTGAGTCATTATAAAGGCTACAACTTGACTGACAACAATGGAAGAAGTGGCGCTGATAATGTTGTTGTTTTTTTTTACATTTATGAGAACATACAAGAGAAACAAGTTTGTCCGCCTATGGAGAATCTAGGGCACAGCCGGGAGCGGGGTTGTGTTGGCCTGAAGCAAACCCAATCGCTCATCTGTGAGACACCTAACCATAACCTAATTTATTAGTCCATTCAGATTCTAACACTGGCAATGCGGCAGAATGCCATTCATAATGAATTGAACCTTCGCTGAGGTGTCCTGAGTGGGAGTGACAGTCTGTTCTGTACTGCACTCAACATTGTATCCATATGTGTGGAGGCACCCTGAGCCCTCACCGCAATCACGGAGTATAGTGCTTTGTGACATACCATTTGAAGGTGAATCAACTTTTTATGGAAGCGCAGCACAAGCAATAATCTGTATATTTTGTCCTTGCACCTTTTGACTCTGTGTTGCAACCCATTTTCTTAAATTCTGAGAACACAACAAAAGGAGAGGATGACAGCCATGACTGTCTGTCTGTCTGTCTGTCTGTCCGTCCAGGTTTCCTCTGTACTACGAGCTGAAGATAGCCTTTGTGATCTGGCTGCTGTCCCCCTACACCAGAGGAGCAAGTCTCATTTACAGGAAGTGTCTGCACCCTCTGCTGTCCTCCAGAGAGAGGGTAAGATCATCCATCCATGTGTTTGTTGTTGAGAATATTATAGTCACACCACTTTATACTCGATTAAACTGTCTACTAGAAAAGTGATTGATTGTCCCCCTGTAGGAAATCGATGAGTATATTGTGCAGGCCAAAGAGAGGAGCTATGAGACAATGGTCAACTTTGGCAAGCAGGGCCTGAGCATCGCAGCCACCGCCGCTGTCTCTGCAGCTGTCAAGGCAAGTGTCTGTATATATCATTTGATACTTGTTTAAAGGTGCTACTTTGTCTTTATTATTCAGGTCATTGATTTAGTAAAGATGACTTTCTGGATTTACCAAAAAAAACACATCTCACTATTGTGGTATGTATCAAATTAGGACATTTCCCATAAACCCTGTTCTTTCGCTCTAAAAAATTCTCTTTGTAAGAAACTGTGAGCCTTAGCTCCTTTCGTTTACATACAACGGTGTTCTCTACCTGTTTTTATGCAGTAAAACAGATTGTTTTGCCAAAGTCAACCTGTGGGCACACAATGTACTTCCTGAACCTCACGTACAAGAACACAGGCAGATAGTGGTATGGGTGTGTAAGTGACTGCAGGAGAGTTGAATTATTATTTAAAAGATAGTGGGTACATTGGCATGAGCACAATGTTTCACATACTGCAAGTGTGTCTCTAAACTGCCTTGTTGACCCGCAGCGAGCACTCACTGCAGACTCGGTGTAAATGAGGTGTGTGTGTGAACTGGTTCATCAGCACTGTGTGAATACCTGAGTGTGTCAGAAAATCCCAAATAATCTCCTGGTTTAGGAGGTAATCCCAGGCATTGGGAATCTACTGTTAAATAGAAAGGCCAGTTCTTAAATCCACATTCACAGCAGATGCTATAGATGAAGCTTGATACATGATATTGGATGTGTTGCGTTTAATCTGAATGAAGACAATCAAGATAAATATAAATAAATGATCCTTCTCATTTGAAAGAAAAATTTGTAAAAGCAAATGATGTTGTAATTCTGAGTTGGATCATGTGGGTCAGCAGAAGAAGAGAAGAAGCCTTTATCAGTTTTAGACTTTCTGAACTCATTATGTTGGCATCTTTTACTTTTCTGGAACCCAGTTTCTTCTTTCTCAGTACAATCCACCACATTTTCATACTTTCAAAATGATACGATCTTAAACTTTCCACAAATGCACAAATAACTCAATAAATTTCAGTGTGTCTATCAGGATCATATGTAATAGAAAACTAGTTGCAAGTTTAAAAAAAAAAAAAAAAAAAAAATTGAACAAAAAAATTAATAAAGCAAGTAAAAAGGTTTAAAGAAAATATAAAGTTATGTATTCTTTTTTTCCTTCTTTTTAAACCAGACAAAAGTAAATGGTTCAGTAAATGAGAGAGTTAAGAGTGTACTTGAAGGTGCAATATTTGATACAGTTACATGCACACTAGTATCCTGGTTTTGATCATATTTGGAATATGATGTCAACATGGACCAAAACATCTTTTAGACACCTAAAAAAGAAAAAGAAAGTCTGTTTAAGTGTAAGCTATATTTAGAATATTTTTTCAGCACCTTATCTTGCCATAAATCATTCTTTTTAGATGGAGAACTGACGTTGTAATCTGTGCTCTCTTCAAAGCCACCAGACTCTGTAATTTCACCTCACAGAACACTGACGTTGCTGGTCTACCGCTGCCTCGATCGGTTAGTCAGTTTGTGTTATTGTGTGACTTTGGTGGACCTGAAGTTACCCATTAAAACACCAAAGTCACACAATAACACAAACAACCTAACCAATTGTGGCAATACGCTTTGCTGCTGCCTTGTGCAGACCTCCCTCTGCTGTACACTGACTATGGATAATCATACGACCCCACAATCCAAACTATCCCTTTAACTCTTTAACATCCGAGCCACCGTCCTTGCTGTCCTGACTTGAGAATGAGAGACCTCAACAGTTGAGGCCGGTCAAGTTCAGTTTCTGGTTCTGCTGCATTCTGCATCACTTTCATTTGAGTGTGAAGATCATCATTGAATTGTTTAGCATAAAGGTTTTAGTATTTCTAATTACTGTCAGAATTCTATTTGAGGATGGCAGACAGTGATCAGAACCCTGGATCAGGTGTTTACATGCAACGCTATCTCAGTTTCCATTAGACTCTATGATTTTCAAGTTTCGCGAAACAAGGACCAGGATTCTCAAAACCAGGTTTCTGAAACCAGGATATGATTTGTGCATGGTCATGAACCAGATACGAAACCTGATCATAATAGAGATACAGGTGTGAATTTAAACTACATTCTACTCTTTGAGTAGTCAGGAGCCATTAGGAAGTCTCAGGGAAAACTAGCCTTGGTGAAATGCCACAGGACATTTATTCGCTTTCATTGCTAATGTCCTCTGGTTCACAAGCTCTGCAGTCTCACTCCTTTGGGCCACTGTTACTCTTTAATTCAATTAGTTTGTGTTTGACTTAAATGTAGCCACATTGTTCTGCGAGTCCCTTCTAAAAAAAAAAAAACAATAGTGCGTGTGTGTGTGTGTGTCTTGTTAAAACCCTCCTGTCTCTACTAACATTCAACATGCCATTAATCACTGCTTCAAAGCTCTGTCTCTCTCACTCTACGACATTCCGATCTCTTGCTCTCTCTCTCTCTCACGCTTTGTCTCTTCTCTGCTTGAAAACCATTCTCCTCTCCTCTCTCCCTTTTATCTCTTATATTCATTTTATTTTATTGCCTCCCCTCGTCTTTACTGTTTCTCTCTTCTTTCCCCCTCCCTCTGTGGTTTATCGTCACAGTTTTAGGTCACAGTGCTATTTCAAATCCTTTAAAAGCTTTTCGTGGTTTAACCTGGAATTCGATTAACCTTGGCTTGTACAATAAAACCAGCTGCATCGTCAAAGATTTCCGTGCTGTGGTTTTGGTTTACAAATGCAGCTCAGCCTTTTTAGGATGTGATTTCTTTTTTGAGTATGAAACTCCTGAGACCCACACGTTTCAAGCTGCTATATGCACCACCCTCTATTATAGATGCAGCATACATGCATATTGATCTGCATGTAGCCTGAGGCCGATTTATAAATTGCATCTGCAAAGCCTCCACAGGTGTGAAGAAGCAGACTGGTTTTCTTCCTGCTTCCTTCAATTACATTACATTTATATTTATTTAGCTGACACTTTTATCCAAAGCAAGTAAGCGACTCACAATAAGTGCATATGTTTACCATGGGAAGGCACGGGACGATGTGAACATTTCATGTCATGATGTTCCTTGTCGCTTTTCACGATATTATCCCAATAATCAAATAATGGTTCAATCTTAAATAAGGTAATCATAAATCATAAGCTCCCCCTGCAGAAATAAAACGAATAGCCATATTGTGTGAGTCTGTTCTTTCTTAAATGATAATCCTCTCTAAAATCAGGCTCTATTTTTCACTTTTCTACCATCATAGCAAGCTGGACATCAGATGATGCAAACTCGCCACAATCGACTTATTGCAAGTGTTTTTTTTAATCACGACCCCAGATAAAATCCCTAAAAGGTGCAAGAACATCGACTTCAAATGTTACTGTTGTTGCTGTGCTCCCTGGTCTGTGAGCGATGACTGTGGAGAGACTCAGCTCTGGGCCTTCCCACAGGACAGTGCGCCCCACCTGAATCATAATCTCCAGCTTCAGATATGTGTGAACTGTAAGCACTTTGAGAGCCGCTGATGTAGCCATCCTGCGCGTGTTTGGACGGAGCCCTCCATCTGTGAGGCGACGGAGCCCACCACTGCACCAGACATTTCTCAAGTTTTAATGATCAGACCTGGTTTTGGTAAATCACTAGTTTGAAACTAACCTGTAGTTACTAAGAACTTATTTTACGTTCAAACTTAGTAATAGATGTATGAATAGCTGATGCAATCCAATCCAGTCCTGCCTTTTTGAATTGATTGAAGGTTATTAAAAGGCACATTTCAGCTGCTACACAGCAGGACCATGAACAATACTTAATATGGTGTGAACTGTTTATATTGGGAGCCTGTGGTGGGAAAACTGTATCACTTTTGCTTCTTTTGCTCCTCTTAAGTATCTAACCACCGTGCACACTGATTTTAGAAAGTCTGAAAGCCACATTATGTGGTTTCTATTTCCTTTCTTACTATATGGTCAGGATGATGATGTGTGCATCTGCCCGAGCTTGCCTACTAGCTAACCCTCTTGTGACTTTGTTTCTCTTTCTCTCTCTGTACTGACATCCTTCTTTCTTCAGGGTTTGTGTGCTTCAGCAGGCTTCTCTGGGAGGTAAAAACCAGTCAGTGTAAACAGCATGAACAGAACTTTCCTTTTCATACTGTGACACCATGTTTCCCATCCTTTTTGATTTTTTTTTAAACATTTCAGTTCTTATACCAGGTAGCTGAAAGTAAATCTTGGTGTTTTATTTCCGTCTTGTTCTTACAGTCAATAATCAACATTTGCAAATACATTTAACTCAATATTTAGTTTATGTTTAGTGTTTTCATTTCATTATAACACTTGACATTATTCTCCTGTTTCTTTTTTGTACTTGCTTTATGTTTCATCAACATTCTCCTCAGTAAGTGTGTTCCTCCCTTGTTTCCAAGATGATGTCTTTATCATTGTAGAATCTTGTTTTCTTGTCCATAACATCCCTAATGATCACAACAATTTCTGTGCTCCAGGATTTTTTTCATTACAAGAAACACGGTTAATAAATAACTGTATTAATAATTATACATTTGGAATATGGGGAGATTAATTTGAATACTCCATCGTAGTGAACAGGTGAGAGCCGTGTCAGATGAGCTGTTATATGTTTCAGAAATGCCACCATGTGATCACAGATTTAAGGATTTAAGTGAAATGTAACCATTTACACACAAGTCTGTAGCCCGACCTGTTTTTACAGCACAGTGAGGACCTGGTTAACTCCAGACTGCAGAGCCAAAACACAACCGTTCAAAGCAAAACCATTGAAGCTCCGTGGACTTTATGAGTCTCTATTGGAATGCAATGAAAAGCAGAGTTAACTTAAATGCTCTGCTTTCTTACTTTTCAAGCTGCATCCAACCAACAGCATATTTATCAGGGTTAGTGAGGCAACACAAATTTGTTTGTAGCACCTCAGCAGCACCGTTGGTCGTTAAGCTGTAGGATAGTAGCCCATAAATTAGAAGACGACCACGCTCATTTACAGCAAAACAAACTCACTGACAATCGCACAACAGCCTAAAGCCTCCAGATATTCACTTGATCCGCCCGACTTCTCACTGTCTGCAGATATTGAGGGGAGTAGTTGGTCTGTTGACACTCATTCACTTCATCAGTGTGTTTTTTTTCCCCTGTTGATCTCGAGGTCTGTTGTTAGTTGGTGATGTAATATTGACGTGTGTGTGTGTGTGTGTGTGTGTGTGTGTGTGTGTGTGTGTGTGTCACAGGGTCAGGGTGCCATCACAGAGAAGCTGCGTAGCCTGAGTATGCACGACCTCACACAGATAAGCCAGCAGGATGACAGAGGGGACCAGCTCTACCAGTACAGCTCCCACTCCGCCAACCCCGCCATCAGGAGGTCTCGGAGCACTGACGCTGCCGACGGAGCTGGTACACATACACACTCACACACATGCAATGCAGTGCTTTTCTCGCAGTGTACGAGTGCATATGCAACAGATGTATGAAATATTGGACGGTTTCTGGAGCTTTCAGTTGCATCTCATGGACTTCCTCAGAGAATGACAATCCATCTGCTGAGGAAGACCAGGTAATGCTGATGAAAGCTTTTCTGGAAGAAGCTAGAAAGTAGATCTTCAGTCAAGATTTTTTTCGTCAAAACGTTCAAAGGGGGTCACCATGTGCTTCACATAAAAAATAATAAAATATGTATATTAAAAAAAAAAAAAAAACAATAAAAGAAATATGTGAATAGACACCCCGTGAGCCGCCTCTCATGTTGTCTTTGGGTTCCTGATGACAAAAGCTTGGTCACCCAAAGTCTTCAGCTTAGATTTCGGGATGATCAGTACGCATGTGTATGTAGGTCTAGCTATGTAATATAACCACGTACGGTCAAATACTCAGCCAGCGGAGCTCTTTCTAGTGATGGGGACGTCCATGAATCACTTTGAATAGCTTTCCTAACAGTGGGCACAAAGACAGTGCTGTCAATATCATGTGTCAAATGTGCCACATCAGCTTAATATTTAGTTTTTTATGTTTCTTTGTTTTGTCTTTGTTGGCTTGCTCCTTTCCTCCCTTTCTTGCTTGATGAGAACTGCAGGCTGGCTGGCATGTCAATAAAATTGTGTGTGTGTGTGTGTGTGTGTGTGTGTGTGTGTGTGTGTGTGTGTGTGTGTGTGTGTGTGTGTGTGTGTGTGTGTGTGTGTGTGTGTGTGTGTGTGTGTGTGTGTAATACTGCCCTCAAAGTTAAAGGTCTCACCTGAATGCATCAGGACAGACAGACAGGATGAGTTTGAGTGGGATGTTGGTGGAATCTCTTGCTCTCTCTCACTCTCTCTCTCTCTCTCTCTGAATTGGAAGAAGAGGTGGATGGATGGAA
>CALSBV010011050.1:5650902-5674532 GCA_943590825.1 Bovichtus diacanthus | reverse complement strand
CTATCTATCTATCTATCTATCTATCTATCTATCTATCTATCTATCTAGATAGATAGATCTATAGATATATATTATAGATATAGGACTAGGGCTGAAAAATACTGTATATAACATTTTTGTAGTCATCCCAATATCAACTGGCATCAACACGTCGCGATATTGTCAACATTGTTATCGAATATCGCACATTTTCCTCATATCTTACGGCCCTATAAAAGACCAAAACAACAATAAGTCAAATTATTATCCTTCATTTGTCTCAAGGGGCTTTACAGTAGAGCATACGACAGCCTCTGTCCTTAGAACTTTGATTTGGATAAATAACCCCCCCTCAAAAATAAACTGCAACAGGGAAAAATGGGAGAAACCTCAGGAGGAGCAACAGAAGAGGGATCCCTCTCCCTGGTCAGACAGACATGCACTAGATGTGTGTACGGAATAGACCATAGTGAAATAACAGTAAGGACAATGATGATGATAACATTCTAGATGGATTGTAAACATACGTATATGAAGAATGGATCCGAAAGGATGTCTGGCAGCTTCCGGGTGTCTCCAAACAGATGGAACCTGAGCCACCTCGTCTCCAGCATGGAGGCCTGCAGAGAGAACAGACTACACAAAGCCAATAGTTACTCTCTGACTTCCTGTCTGTCTATTGCTCTCAGCCCCAAGCCCATTGGTTCCTTCTGAGGTTGTAAAGCACAACGGGACTCAATCAGGAGCGAATAGTGCATTTATTGGTGACTATTTTTAGCGGCGGATTAATCCACATTTGGTGCTCTAGTGAGTATTAGGGGCTATGCACACAGCACAATACACACGGCATAAGAAAAATATACAATATCACCAAACTTACCGTATGCTTTAATGACTTATTAACATTTATAACTGCAGACTCAATGCCTTATCAGAAAGGGAGAATCCCATGATGGGAACTCCAACTTGTTCTTATTAATGGCCTGTAGCAGATCTATAAGGCATGTGTAAATTATATATCACATATTCACATATTATATAATAAAGACTCATAAAGAGTACATCGTTAAAAAGTTGTTGCTTTGGTGCACTTTTGGTTTGTTTGAGCTTTAATGTTTTGTGTGATTGAAATACAGTCAGCCTGATAAAGTCACCAATTGCCGAATGTTTACAACCTAATTCGCAGAAATGTAATATTATTTATACTTTATTTGTTTTTTATTTTCCCATAATTTAAACAAGTGAAAATCCAATCAATACAAAATGTGCTGCCTTATGTTAACATTTCACACAGTGTTTGCCTTTGCTTTTCCATTAGGTAACAATGTGCCCAAGGTCCTGGTATTCACCACAGATGGAGATTTCCTCATGTCCTGGAACACAACCACCCTGGAGATGCCTCATGGTATATTTTTAGCAGACGCTGCCTCGTCAAACCCCACTGTGTGGATCACAGATGTGGGGAACGGCCCGTATGGCCACTGCATCAAACAGTACTCCCCATCTGGGAAGCTCCTGCAGGTGACTGCTTTATCGAGGATTTTATTTGTAACTAAACAACCTTTGCTTCAGGTTCTACTAGCTTGTTTTCCATTCAAGTATTTATTGTGATGTATAGAATTAGAAAAGCCAAATGTTGTGAATTGAATATTTCCTCGTATTTGTCAGGTGCTTGGCACACCAGGAAAGCCAGGCTCTGGGTTGAACCCGCTGCAGTTTGACCAGCCGGCTGACATCTTCGTCCATGACTCTGGAGAGATGTACATCGTGGACGGTGACGGTGGGATGAATAACCGCCTTATCAAGCTGTCCAAAGAGCAGGAGGTGTCGTGGATGCACGGAGAGAAAGGACAAGGCCTGGCTCAGTTCTATATCCCCCACAGCGTGACCGTGGACAGCGCCCAGAGGGTGTGGGTAGCCGACAGGGGGAATAAGAGGATCCAGGTCTTTAACTCCATTACCGGGGACTGGCTGGGGACCTGGGGGAGCTGCTTCACTGAGGACGCACCCTACTCGGTCCGCCTGACCCCTGACAAGAAGTACTTTGTCGTTGTGCAGCTCAACACCAACCAGATTTCACTGCTGGATGCTCCACCGGTGGGTTTGATTGGCCAGTGCAGAGTGGTCAGTGTGATCCAGCTGGCTGATGAAGTGAAGCCCCACCTGGTGGACCTGGACCTGAAGGCAGGGGCCCTGTACGTGGCTGAGATTGGAGCTCAGCAGGCCCAGAAGTTCACCCCCTTCAGTCTGGGCGGGAGCTTCCTGTAGTGCCAAATGGATCGACACAAATCTAACTGCGCCGATAATGAACATTACCAATTATTTAAAACTTGACGGAAAATGTCCACGTGCTATGTAATTTGCAATCATATGATCCAGAAAAAAAATCCCAAAATAATTATTTGTCAGTATGATGAACTGCACTGATAAGATAAATCATCTGAGGTTAATATATCTAAGGTATTCCCTGTCTGATAGAAATAAAAAGTTTGCAACAGGATTTATGACAGAAACGTAATGCCGTATGGATACCTTTTTATAAAATCAACAAAATAGGGAAAAGTTTTTATATCCGCAAAATGCTCATACTGAACACAGTTTCAAAATGTCCACATGTGACAACGTGAATTTTCTTTTCTTACAATATCCGCTTTTAGCCAAGAAAGGAAGATTATTGTTTCTACGGTTCTGTTTAGGCGACACACAGCACTAGAGATGCTAGTGGTCTTGTTTTGATACGTTTTTTCAATTTTTGATTATTTGATGAAAAACTCCATTAGCAGCAAACCTTGATATCCTCTGTCAAAGTCCTGCAATACAAAAAAGTAGCACCTCATGGTCTGGAAAAAGCAAATGAATTTTACAACAAAGTCTGCACTGTGCATCATTAAGAGAAAATAACAAACATATGGTTAGGATTAATTATAAAAACAGATTGTGATTGTGAATCAGCAGATTCTCAATATTAAAGTCACTTCAAACATTTGCCTGTTCACTCATCCATCCATGGTATTTTGGGTAGTTTCCATGGGGCTTTTTTTGACACAGGGTTTCCTCTGACTAAGCATGTGCTGGTTTAAAAAGTGAATAATATGCAGTATTCAATACTACAATGGAATTCAAAGTAACTTAGGAAAGTATCATTACAGTACGCATTTATTGTAAAACTAATTCAGAACAGGGCATGGATCATTTCAATACTTAGTTAAAACATTAGTGTAAAGTTGTCAAACAGATGGAACCTGAGCCACCTCGTCTCCACCATGGAGACCTGCAAAGAGAACAGACTACATAAAGCCAAAAGTCCCAATCATTTAAATAAAGTCTTCAAAACAAACTACTTCTGCTATTTCAAAGTGATCTGCTGTCAAATGGGTTTCTTCAGTAAAGATAAGGATATCATGTTGTTGTTTATTTCTTATTTATACACTGTTATTCTAAAGTGAACATGCGGCGAATGGGTTTTTCATTGTTATTTGTTTATGAAGTTATGTGCCATTTGTATTTTTCTTGCCTTTGGACTTCTTAAAAAGACGAGGCCAAGCCTTTTCCTTTCTTCACTGATGACACTTTAAACTCTTTTGGGCTCTTCGCTGGTATAAGGCTGTTTTTAAAGACATTTCTATGATTACAGGTGTGTAAAAATCTAGAAATGATTTGTTTAATGTGCTGTTTGACCTGAGTTGTCTCTAAATTTCATTTAAGCACTTTATAATAGAGTGAATAAATACAGTGTATGATTCAATGTTATCGTTCTTTCTTTCCGAAAGACGATTTTGCCATTGTATGTTTATAGGTAATCTTGATGATGTATCATATGACTGTTTCACAGAATATTTCCTGTATTACAGAATCGCCTGCTCTTTGATATTATTATTATTACTGTGTGAAATGTATTGTGATAGCTTAATTGCTTTTTATTTAGATCTAGAATTGTTGCACTTATTCTATTTGCATACTCCCTTCAGTATGAAACTCAGTCCAATAATTGAGCTGTGTGTGACCTTTGTTTTCAGGCCCTGGTTTGCTGGTAATTACAGATTGTAAATCTAAATAGTTCCATCCAATTCTGCACAATAAATTCAGTTCACTCATCTTGAGTACAGCTCGGCCTGTGAAAACAGCTATAAAATGTCTTGTGTGGCCTTGGAGGAGCTTTATCAAGTCTGAGAAAATAGATCTCAGTTTGGGCTTGAGACTACAAATCTGTAACAGAATAATAATAATAATAATACATTTAATTTATAAAGCGCTTTTCTAGATTAACCCACAGACGCTTTACAATTTAGAAACATTCCGTACTAGTATAAAACAGACATAGTGTATAAACAAATTTGTACACACACACGATGCGAACAAAAGAGTAAACAGAACAAATCAAAGAGTCATGAGATGGGGGGGGAGAGTTCAGCGGGGGAAAGCAATCTTGCTTGAATGATGGTGTTTGACTGTGATGTGGTTTGGGAGGGCATTCCAGAGGGAGGGTGCAGCGACTGAGAAGGCTCCGTCACCCCTGGTCTGGAGCTCTGTCCTGGTGGTCTTTAGGGTGTTTGCATCTCTGGACCTGAGGCAACGGGTAGGGATGTGGTGGGGGAGGGAGAGAGGGGCCAGGTTGTTTCAGGCTTTGTAGGGGGTGAGTAGTATGTTGAAGTCAATCCTGTGTTTGACCGGGAGCCAGTGGAGGTTGTGGAGGACCAGGTGATGTGGTCTCAGCGACGGGTGGAGGTGAGCAGGCGGGCAGTGGAGTTTTGGACATACTGAAGTTTATTTGTGATTTTGTTGGGTGAGCCATAGAAGATGCTGTTGCAGTAGTCGAGTCTGGAAGTGATGAGGGCATGGATGACTTCGGTAGCGGTAAAGGAAGGTCGGAGGCAGGCAATGTTCCTGAGGTGGAAAAAATATGTTTTAGTGATTTGGTTGACATGGTGAGGAACGAGAGGGTGGGATCGAGGATGATTCAGAGGTTGCGGACCTGGGTGGAGGGGGTGACTTTGGAGCCGTCGATGGAGTGAGAAGGACTGGATGGAGCGGGTGAGGGAATTTGGACCGATGATGATTATTTCTGATTTATTGCAGTTCAGTTGGAGAAAATGTTGTTGCATTCATGTTTTAATATCATTAAGATGTCGAGTGGGTGGTGGGTCTGATGGTCTTGGAGGAGAAGTAAAGTTGAGTGTCGTCAGCATAGCAGTGGAAATGGATGCCATGTTGGCGTAGAATTTGTCCGAGGTGAAGGAAGTGCAGAATGAAGAGGAGGGGACCGAGGACTGAACCCTGGGGGACACCGTGAGTGACTGGGGCGTTGGAGGATTTGCTCTTTATGGAGATGTATCGATGTCTGTCAGAGAGATATGAGGTGAACCAGGAGACGGCGGTGCCAGTTATTCCTATGGTGTGTTGAAGGCGTGCGAGGAGAATGTAATGGTGGCGCCGCTGAGGTCGAGGAGGATGAGGATGGTGAGGAAGCTGGAATCTACAGAGAGAAGTATGTCATTAGTGATTTTGTGTCGGAGCAGCCAGTCAGCTGTTTGTGAGTTGTGTACTTTTTGGAGTTGAAAAATGAAAGGAAAGAGTTGCATTTGCTGGTGGTGAAGGAGTTGGAGATGGTGTGCATGGCCTTGAGGAGTTTGTTGATGGCAGAGGAAAGTATTTTGGAGTTGTTGGAACCAGCTAGGATGATGGAGGAGTAGTGGGTGGAGCGAACACTGTTGTAGGCATCCAGGTGTACAGTGAGACCGGTTCTGTTTGAAAGTCTTTCCAGCTGACGGCCCTTGGCTTTGAGGAGGCGGAGTTGGTCAGTGTACCAGGGGGCGGAGTGTGTGAAGGAGACAAGTTTGGTTTTTATGGGGGCGTCAAGGTCAAGACAGGAGAAGAGTGTAAGTTAAGTATTAACCAGATCAATGGCGGAGGCGTTCGGAGTGAGGAGAGAGTCAGGGATGATGGCCTGAGAGAGGAGGGGTTGATGGACTTGAGGTTATGGATTATGGTACCTATATGTTTATGTCCAGGGTAATAGCAGCAGTAGTCAGGTTGTTAATGGTGATGCCAGAGGAAAGCTTGAGTTACTTACATGGTGTGGGTTATGGAAAGATGTGGGCATTTACCAGGCAGGGGTGGTCTGACTAAGATGCTATTGCATTATGGGAAATGTAGAATTCAGCCATTTTGGTGGTTGACCCACACTACAGTCAGGATATCTCCCCAACTTTATGGAAGTGCAATACATCACTGGAGTACTCTGCAATAAGTATCTGTATTAAGTTATGATGAGGAGATGGATGCCTTGAAAAGTAATTGTTCATTTACAACAGCAGGGTTGTCACACTGCCGACATGATGGAAATATTGGTATGTGTAGCTGTTATAGCGCTAGTTGTCTTCCATATAGAACATTTGGGGAACAGACCTGGTGTGATCTTGGCCAGGCATGCAGATATCCTCTAAATTGATTGAAAAAATGCTTGAAAAGAATTGTTCCTCCACATATACTGATGCGCTTGCACAGTTTAGATGAACCGCAGCTCATCGTTAATAGTCAGGTGTTTTTGGAGGATATAATTAACAAGCCAGATTAGCTGTGTATCGTACCACTAGATGGAGCTCAGTTCATACATTTTCCTGCTCATATTTACTTCCATGAAGAGATAAATGATGATTCATGACAATTTTTGATTGATTTTCTTGATTGATGGTTGATTGCAACTAGATCGTAATTGCAGAGATTAAACATATCCAATTTCATTTGTTCTCACTAATTATGCTTATGCACAGTTTAAAAACACAAGCACACAAACGTGCAGATGAGCATCAGGTGTCAGCTAGTTTACAGTCGATGAAGTGGATCCACAAGTACTTCAATTGCTAATACCATCCTAAAAAGTATGCGTTTATGGTTTATGTGTCTCATAAAACTTTAAATAAATAGCAGGATCTTAACAACAATACAAGTAAAATTAGATTATTTAATTGTTTAGTACCTAATAACAAAATAACTGGTTTATATATTTGTTTTCACAAGAGTCCTCATAGCAAAAAGCGGGAATTTATCCACTACACACGGTATGCTGGTCGAACTTTCTTTTAATCAAAGTGGTGTATTTATTTAATTTAACATAAGAACACCTTTGTTAATCTTCATTTTTTTTGTATCTTTGAAGTGTTAAATACCTCCACAAAAATACAATAATGTATTTTATCTTTGTGTTCTCTATAATCGTAAATCGATTGTCAAACAATGAATATGTTGTATCCACATTTAAGGTTTGTGCACGAACTGTAAAAGTGGATTACAACCTTTTCAGCCCGGCCTGCATTCATATAGTTTCCAGCTGTTCTGCACTGCTCTGCCCTCACCACTGTCTGAGAGGAACTCTGTAGGCGTCCATGCAAACAACAGACAAACGTGAATTGAGTCATGGCTCACTGAATAAAAGATAGAACTGGAGAGAGGCAGAGGGGAGGGCTTGGGGAAGAAAGAGGGGATCTATGGCAAGAAGCTGCCCGAGAGGTAGAAGGCTGTTAGTGAGAGGGAACAGGGTCAGATGAAGAGGGAGTTGAAGGGGGGCCGATGAATATGGTACACACACAAAGCTTAATAACACACTGGTGTCATTGTCAGAGGGCCGCAGTGGCTTCTCAGCACAGGAACACCATTGAAATAAGAGCAGAGAAGTGAAGAGAGAGAGCACGTAGAGATGTGGCAGCTCAGCAGAGCTGGGGACACGCTCTGATAATGGGACACACTTATCCATAACATGAACATAACATGCCACATATCACAGGTCCCACAGTAATCATTCTCTCAAGCACAGGGGGAGAAATTAGGAGTCTGGGCTCATTTTGGTTAATCTGTATCGCTTCATATTACGGTCCTTGTAATAAGCGTTAGTTAATAGGTAATATAAGTCCTTATGAGATGCTTATTAAAATGAATTTGTATAACAAATAAGAAACTTGGTAACAGATTATAGACTGCATAACAACATTAATAATGAATTATGCTAGCTTTATTAATTATATACATATATATACAGTATATACATATATATATATATATCTTTTTTATGGCTAACTAGCTTGCTAGTGATTGCATTGCACTCTAGCTCAATATAAGCAGTTTAAATAAATCTTTATTGAAATATCTAGCTGGCTGGATAAATGTATAAGTGGCGCATAAAAAGGGAACCCAGTTCCCCCATTAGAAGAAGTTGAATGGCAGTCCCAGTAATATTAATAATTAATTAATATATAATAATTTACCAGTAATACACTGTCCCAGTTTAGTCATAGCTATTGGCAAACTGGGATGGTGTCAAAATGGCTTAAATAAAATAAAAAGATTAATATGAAGGTGTTTTAAAAAAATTGTTATTCAGCATTACAGTCCCTAACAAAATATATAACAATTACAAACTATCTGTTGTTTTATTTTTATGACCTTAACATTATTCACCCCTGAAGGCTATCTGTCATTTATCATCGCAGTTCACTGCACTGCTGTTGAATATGGAGTTCCACGCCCCCCAGATATGATGTCATAGCCACAGAAACTATATTGTTTCATCTCATACTTGCTTATGATGAGCTCAGTGTTGATTTTTAGTAATGGAAGTATATATATATGTAAAGATAAAAATGATTGTCCCACTTTAACACTATTCAGCCTAAGAAGTCAGTGTTAAACCAAATGGCAGAAAAAAGTCCAAAAGATATTAAAAAAAAACTGTTGCGTAGTTATAGTCATAGTTAAGTGCATGATAAAGGATTTATTAACCTTAATAAGGTATTGTTCTCACTTTAGAGACAGTATCTACAAAACCAGACCCAACTGTAAGCCTTTCTTATTGTTTTGTCAATTTAACAAAAGATTAAGCTCACAAAATACAAGGAAAATGACAATATAGAAATGTTGTTTCCCCTCATTTATACAAACACATATATCAGAGAAATATAAGAAATTAAACTATAGTACAACCTAATTCTATGTAAAGTGACTATATCCTAACTTGTTTTTGTGCCTTTTTCATTGAACGTCTACGTATGCCTGTAAATCTGATAATATTAATAATAAAATGTGTTATGTTCTACAGACATAGTGACACTTTAAACTGATTCATGAGACATCAATGAAGTTACTATAAATAAAACATGTGCAGTGTATTCTCTGCTGAGGATTAACATTGTTGTAGAAACTGTGGAAGTTGGACATCCATCAACTATTATGGTTCATACTGTTTGAAGTTATTCACATCTTTATCCTACACAAACGTTAGCCTTTAGTGTGAACAGTTTTAGGACTCATGTTTGGCATGGACAACTTCAATTCTTTCTTTTAGATAAACAGGACTGATGATGGTTTCTGTTCCACACATAACTGAAACTCAAACTAAAGGCAGTGGAGGAATGTAACTAAATACTTTACATTTACTCAAGTACTGTACCATTTCAATTTTGTATTGCTTTATACTTACTTTATACAACTCAGAATGAAATATTGGACTTTTAACTCAACAACATTAAGCGTATAAATAAGAAAGCAGTGTTTAAGATCAAACCAGAAGTTCTCAACCTTTTTCGCTCACAGACATACAAGATTGTCCTCCAACTGGAATCTGAGCATTCCTTTAAAGTGTACTATTCCTTTAAACACAAAACAATCTTCTGTCACAACCTGATTTGTACGTTCTTCGATGTTATCCTCACTTGATCATTTACTTTATCTAAAGACATACATTCTTGTGTCATGTTAGAGTAGCCTACATTAATGTCCTTCATCTTTGTTTCGTGTGCGTACAGTCATTGATCAGTATGTTCTGACCACCAGAGGGCGCCACTTGACAAACTCTGGCTCTTCTCCCTTATATGAGCAAACATTTGACATTTACCCGTGGAATTAGTAATGTGTGCTTGATGTTTTCTGCAATTTAATATCATTGATGTTTTCATAGAGGCTGAAAGAAGAATAGAATTTCATGCATTTAGCTTGACCTGTCAGTGGTCAACTATCTCAATGTGTGTGTGTGTGCGTGCGCGCGTGTGTGTGTGTGCGTGTGTTCTTGCTTGTGTATTTTACCCAAGCCAAGTTTTAAGTTTCACATTTTCAAGTTTGAAGTTGTCAACTTTGGATAGGAGACACAAGATCTCACCACTTTTACGAAGAAAGTAAATGTTAAGTTTGAATGAAATTATTGAATTTACTAATTTTATACATATCCAAAAACGTCTAAATAAGCAGGCTCTTCGGGCCCTCAGTCACACAGTGGTACCTCTCGGGTTTCTGGCTCAGTAACTGTTGTTCCGTGCTTACACACAACACTCAAAATGGATCATAAATGAGATCAATACAAGTGGGATCAGACATAAAGTCAAGAGGAATCATTTTCCTTTCTTTAGGTTTTGCTATAGCTTAATTACCAACTGAGCAAAGTGGGTAGCAGTGCAGCCACAGGGAGCAACATGTTCCTCGGGTTCAGTTGGTCCTTTGGTTTTTGGTCAAATTGACACTATAAGATACGATCCCATCTTATGAGTCCTGCATTGTTATCTTAATTGTTTGGCCCTGTCCATCAGGGACTCTAAATCTAGTTTAAGACCTTAATCATTTTACATTATTTTGCACACATTCTTGAATAAATCTCTGTTTGATTAAATGACTCAAACTAACTTACAGTATCAAACCTCTATGAACTGCTTCATGATGGGAACATAAGGACAATACAAAATGCACAGGATTTTAGCCTCTAATAGGTTAATCTGATCATGTTTGATGGGTTATTATTCTTTGCATTTATATTGTTTTTGCCTTTTTGTTGAGCTTTGTGAGTTTCTATAAAGGACTATCTAGGGATTGGTGTTGCAAACTCTCTTTGGCTATTCATGCAGTGATGGAAGACATATTCCATTTATTATCTTAGATGTAAAGTAGTAGTAATACCACAGAAGTATTACAGTCCACCACCGGTGGCATGTACTTGATCCTATAAAATAAATATTTATGGCGAGTCACCAAAAGTTAGCGTTAGATAATGCCTCATTTGCATATGTTAACGCATAATACAAAAAATAATTAATTTTTTTACTTTTTAGGTTGATATCTTTGTTTTGCAAAATGTATGAGTTTTACAATATATATCTTTAAAGGCTGTTTTCTCAAAATGAGTTTGTTTCCTGAGCCAGAAATCTCCACTTCAGAATCCCTCAGGCACCAATCTTTCCACTTTCATTCCTCTCTATATTCTGACGCTTCTGAGGCCTTTGCTCCTTTGTTTTTTTTTTTTTTTTTTAAATGGCTGTTGACATTTATTTTTATTTTTATGAAGTAATACAAAGACATATCCAAATAATAAGAGCTCAGCAAAGTGAAACAAGAATTTTGAACCTACTTGATCCAATGTTCAGATTTCTGTTCTGGAAATGTAGCTCATTAGCACATATTTAATAAGATAATGCCTCATTTGCACATTTAAACATGATATTTCAGAAAAATTATTGTAATATAAATGTATATAAATAATATTCACCTGGGTTTTCTCACCCTTAGTAAATAAAAAGTGAAACCAGTGTGAGTTTCCTCACGTCTTTTGTATGTTTCTCAAATGAGTATCAGTCGCCAGCTGCCAACCAGAACCGACTTGCTGACCGAATTGCTGTTTCTGAGTTCTCCTGTAGCATTCAGACTGACACACATCACATGCAGGTACCCGTGCTGTTGTGCTCACTGTGAAGCTGTCCAGGATGTGCATGTCCATACTGTCATTCCTGTTGACTTCCATATAATACAGAGGAATGTGAGTGTAGGAGTGGGCCAATGTTGCACACCAGGATGGTCCCACCGACACACACTTTCTGCATCCCCGTCCACCTCACACTTTCTATATCACACGCTTTTCTTCCTTTCTTCACACGCTCACTCTCACACAGCCTTTGTCCTCCTCCGGTCTTCTTGTTGTCCTCTTCCTCTATGGTTTCTGCCTTGCTGGCTGTTTTGCTGACAGACTCCAGCAGGATGTCATGGCTGGGATAGAGGCGGGATCCTGAGTGTGTAGGCTGGCCTTTAGAGTCCCTCTGTATAGGGAAAGCCCACACAAGACTCCCACACACCTTCCCCACACACCCAGGAGGGATTCCAGTCTCCTCAAAGGGCACTTCCTTGTTAAATGTATTCATTTGTTAAATGTATCATATTAAGCCTTCACCAGGAAGTGGAGGGTTAAGACATTCTCTGTTTTTTCTTTCTTTCTTTCTTATTAATTAATTATTAGTTCTGCTGTTTACTTGGCCTGAAGCTAGCATCAGCTGACATTTTGCCAGATAACATTCAATAATTGTCTTCTTCTCAACCCTGTCTGTGGCCCTTAGATTCCTCTCAGGTCCATTGAGGAGTCTTGTCCTCTGTAAATTCAAAGTTTTTCTTGTTTTTTTTTTTAAATGTAATGTAATTGATATTCATTTAACAACATTAGCGGTAGTTAGCAAAAAAATATTTTTTAGGCTAATTATTATACTTTTGGACCTTTTTTTCCTCACCAGGATTCAGTATTTCTTTGTTCATTTTTCAGATCCTACATTTCTTAACAATTTCCAAGGATGTTTCCTGGAAATAACTTTGTAATCTGGTACTAATGATAGGGACAATAGAGATCATTATTTTACTATAGACTGTTGTGTTGGGTTTATGAGCAGATGTTGATTTTCCAACTTTAAAAAAATAAAACTTGCCGTAAATATTATTCATCAGCTCACTATGAACATCCAACATTTTAAAATCTTTAAGAAGGAGTGGGTAAGGGTTGTGGGAGTTTGACTCACAAAATCTCATAATTTCTAGAGATACATACAATAAATACACAAATCTTTAAAGATGGTTCACAAATATAGTTTTAATTTTTTAAGGCTCAGTAGTTCCCTTAAACAGCTGGTTGCAAAAACAGGAGACTATTTCTGCCTGTTTGTGTAGCATTTGTTAAAAAAGACCATTTGTTGTGGACTATTTCCACTTGCCGATTAATCCACATTTGCCTAGTGAGTATTTACAGGTGTTTATTTAATGGTGTGCTATATCAGGTTACACACACACACACACACACACACACACACACACACACACACACTTCATTGCTGGTTTGGGTCAATTAGATGACAATAATAAAACAATTATATAACAGCAACCAGACTTTTTTTTTTTCAAATCTTTACATTTCTATTCTTTTTATTTGTTTGTTTGTATTTTACTCATATTAAGATATAATAAATGTAAGTTTTTTTCTGTTGTGTTCATGTTTCAGTGAGTCTGGCTAACTTTTAGAAAACAATCTGAAACATGTGTGAACAGAAGAATTAGTTTTGTGTTAAGTGCATGTCTGTGGATATGGACTTTGTAACATGGGATAGGGAGAAAAGAAACAGCAGGGGGCTATGAATGTTAAGTCAAGCATAAGTATACTATGCTTTATTCAGCACATTTTTGTGGGCTATCCTGCATTCATTGATTTGACGTCTGATGTGGTTTTTTCTCAGACACCGGACATACCAAGTGGAGTCTACCGGAGAAGAGATGTGCAACTTTTTTCAACTTTGATTGATTTCCATCAAAGCTCACTCTCCTCTGCACCTTGCTTTGTGTGCATTCTTAAAGACAGAATTTTTTTCTAACATTGAGAAATGTCCATAGTTTGGCAAATATTTGCGCACCAAAGTTTAGGCGTTGCTGGTGAAGCTAGAGGACAAGTTTGGGGTTTACCAAAGTCATTAGGATTCATCCTCTGGGAACCAAGAATATCTGTACCACATTCCATTGCAATCCATCCAATATTCATCCAAGACATTCCACTCAAAACCAATGGTGGCACTAGATGAAAATTCAGGGCATCAACAAAAGACATTTGGATTCATCTTCTGGGGACCATAAATGTCTGAACCAAATGTTATGGCAGTCCAACTAATAGTAAAGTACGTCTGAAAAGGCAGTGGCCCACCCTCTTCCAGCGCAAAATTTTGACCTGTTGATGAAACTAGAAACAAGGTCCTGGGGTCTTCTAAATATTAATATTCATCCTCTGGGGATCATCTGTGCAGATATCCTGCTCTGTGCAGGTCAGCAGGATGGATGGACAGACCGCCTCTCAGAGAGCAGCAGGGGGTAACAGGACATGTGGAGCTGCACGCTGGGAGGAGGCATGGTGGAGTAGTACTGACTGTCACCTGGGAGACAGATGGATCTCTCAGTTCTACCAGCAATCCCATACAGCAGTGCTGGGGCGTCGGCGGGGGACAGTGTGCTGCTGAAATCGCAATTGAATCAATTTTGTGTATTACGTGTATGTCTATTAGATGTTGATAAAACCAATATGATTTCAGGGGGAGGGGTATGAACAGCAACATTTTGTGTTCACGTGTAATTTATACCACGTTCTCATTCCCAACTCATCACATACGGACGCACGGTCACAATTTTAAACACGTGGTTAACATGGTGAATTCAAACAAAACTACTTAGTTATCTTGAGGAAAATTCATGGTTTGAGTTCAAATGAGTATGTTTGTTACGTAAATTAAGTTGCACACGTAAGCTACCGTAATTTCTGGACTATTCAGCGCATCTGAATATAAGCCGCACCCACTGAATTTTTTTAAAATATGTATTTTGTACATAAATAAGCCGCAGATGTCTAACGGTACATTGAAACAAATGAACTTTACACAGGCTTTAACGAAACACGGCTTGGAACAAAAATAAATAGACCTTTAAACGCCTTCAACTTGAAAGCTGCATCATATGCCTTTCTCCGTGTCTTTGCCATGATGAGGGTGACAAAATGACCGTAATCAGAATCGTGACCATTCATAATGTCCGCTGTTTAAAATGTCCGCTGTTCATAATGTCCGCTGTTCATAATGTCCGCTGCTGAAGACATTCCAAGAACTAATAATGCAATTGAAGGTTGGCATAATGTTTTTAGAGGTTCATTTGGTACACTGAATGAAACACCGAGAAATTTCGTAAAAAAGTTAATTACCGTAATGAACGGGAAGTTTGAGCGCGCTCGATTTACGTCACATTATACGACGGTGCTCAGTTTTTTGGCGACATGAAGCTTGTGAAAGCGGGAAAAATCCATAAATTAGCCGCGTCATTGTATAAACCGCGAGGTTCAAAGTGTGGGAAAAAAGTAGCGGCTTATAGTCCGGAAATTACGGTAAGTAGTAAAATAAGTCCACGGATGACTTTAGGTTTCACATGGGACTGGAACAGCTGTCCCTTAGTGAAAGTCCTCTGTTTGTTTGAACCATCCCTTCTCCTGCATTTACTGCATGGACTGCATTTATACAGCACTTTTCCAATCTCTGAAAGCTCTTTACAACACATCAGCATTCACCCATTCACACAGAGTCAGAGGCTGCTGTACAAGGTGCCACATGCTCATTAGTAGTGATAAACATCCACACACCCAAGGCCATGCCCAAAGACACTTCGACATGTTGACCGCAGAGGCCGGGGATCGACCACTCCACCTCCTGAGCCACAGCCTGGTGGAGAGATGGGAGTGTCTCAGCTGGAGGTCAGACAGCTGGACAGGACCAGGTAATCAGTCACATAATATAAGAGAGAGAGAGAGAGAGAGAGAGAGAGAGAGAGGGAGAGGGACAGCGGAAAGTGCGACTGTGTGCAAAACCTGGTGCAGCTGTACGAATAATAAACCTGTTGTTTCCACCCAAGCTACTCTCCTTCCACCATTGTGACCTGAGTGGGGCAGGAGTGTCCACAGCTATGTGATATGACTACCGGAGCATTTGCTCTGAGCGTTTAATATCGCCACAGCGTGAAATGACAAGCAAAAAGCAAAACATGTGTAGCGATAACATGCAAGATGACTTAAAACATTGTTGTGTTATTCATACGCCATTTGGTTATACCAGGTTGGATAAAACAGCTATGTGTGTATTTGCATTCATATTATATGTTATGTCCTATGTTTTCAACATTCTCAGAAATTTGAATAGTGTGTATGTTATATCAGGGGTCCCCAACCACCGGGCCGCCACCGATCATTTGGTACCGGGCCGCACAAAAGAGATAAAATGTTTCTTTTTTTTTTACAAATATTTATTGTAAACATTTTATTTACATGGGTATTTTATTTTTTGAAAAATGACCACTTCCATCCGCACCTCTTTATACTTATTACATTTACATTATATATATAATAATTAAAGTATATGTTTTGCTATGCCTCCATGAAACCGGTCCGTGGTGCAAAAAGGTTGGGGACCGCTGTGTTATATGATATATATTAAATATTGATAAGAAGTGTTCTCGTGTTGTTCAAATCTTCTGCCATGTTTGAGATGATGAATAAATACAGATGAGGAGGTGTAATGAGGAGGTGTAATGAGGGGGTGTAAGGAGGGGGTGTTTGGTTCCCTGGCAGAAGCACTGCATCAGTTCCTGTCTGTGGTTGAACATTAACAGGCTTTCCATCACTTGCTGCCACTGTGAAAGGGAGTGAATGTGGCTCCTACTCTCTGCTGCATCCTGAGGCCCTGCTGGGGCAGACAGGAGACTGCCAGTGTCTCATCATCACAGAGCCGTTCAACAGGATCCTCTGTCTTTGTTTGTCTGGGTGGGACAAGACAGGGATGACGACGCGTCAGCCATAATGGCCGTGTCTGTAGTTTTCTGCTGCTGCAGGAACTCAGTCAGCGGGCGGCAGATAGGAAGGCAGAGGAAGTATGGAGGTGGACGAGGAGCGTTGTGCTGAGCTTTCAAGCGCTTTTTATCAAGCAGTTAGTTGTCCACACCGTTGCCTATATTGGAGCTTTGAACCACACCAGGATCACTCCAATGTTTGTGTATGTTTAACCCTTTTACTCCAATATGCTGCACAATAATATAGCTGAATACTTTCTGAAGAATGGTGTACCTTGTAGAATTATTGTAGAACTGAGTGTGTTTTTTTCTTCAGGACAGCTTTTTTTTTTTAGTTCATTCATTTTTTTCCTCCATATTGTAATTCTACTAATGCTACTTGTGTCTGCTCTCTCACACTTATTAAATGCTTTTTTCATGACACGTTTATCCCATTTCTACCAGTATTTTTTCTTTAGTCATTAGTTATTCTTATTCGTCATGTTTTTCCTTATCTAAATCAATCGTTTAAGAATAGATGGCGCTGTGTGTTGAGATATTCATTTAACATGTCACATATTGCCCCGTCATAGTTTCGTCCTAGTGCATACAGTAATTATATCTGTCACTAAAGTACATTCTTGCTTCTCGTAAGGGGTGAAGCTGTTGGTGTAAATGTTCTTGGTTGTTAATCAAAGGCTTTTCCACCGCAGGAGAGTACAGAGTCCTGAGTCTTGAGATTGGTGGCATTCTGTGCAAACCAGATCTGATTTCAACTCCAAAAACAAGCATTTAAAACTGTCTTCATCTTTTTTATTTTATAGCTTTCTAGAAAATTAGAATCTTTGTTGTTCTTTGATGAGGATAGTCGCTGTCTCGTCACACACACACAGAGGTCGTCCATCTCTAGGTGTCTTTGTTCTCTGGACGAGACAAGACAGGAGCGACAACACATCAGCCATAATGGCCCTGTTTGTAGTTTTTTACTCAACTGAGGGAGGAAGCTGCAGAGAAGAGATGAAGTACGGAGGTGGAAGACATGAAAAGTCATAGAGATTACTGGCAACAAAGAGTGTGCTGAGCCTGCACATGGTTTATATGTTGAAATGGAAAAAAAGCCATATGTTACAAATATGGAAGGGACAGTAGATGGAAAACATTCAGGAAAATATGCAGATTTGAAATTAACCTATGTGGGTCAGGTACTAAGATAGACCCATAGCATGTTAGCCTAGCTTAGCATAAAGACTGAAAGCAAGGGGAAACTGCTATCCCAGCTTTATCAAAAGTGCCCCTTCCAACACCTCCGTAGCTGTCTCGCGTGGATGTTCTTCTCTGACACTGGGCAAAATGGCAAATGTATTTTTATTTGATTGGTTGGTTTGTCCGGGACAACGCTCATTGATCAACAGTAAAAGGAAGACTGTAAATGAGCCGGAGTTAGCCTCAAAGGCTAATTTTCATGTGTCGTCCCTGACCAGATGTTAAAAACAGCAAAAAGTAACTGTTTCTTAAATCAAATGGTTCAACAGTTTGAGAAATACGCTTGCTCTCCTTCTTACAGAGAGTGTCACTATCAGACTCATGTGTGTGCCTTACGGAGCTGAAGTCAGGTTACACTTCTGTTTATGTACATATTAAACAAATGAGACACAAAGTGTTAACTAGTGAGCACTGGACAGAGGCATGCTAGCTGTTTCAGTCTAATTAAGTCTAGTGTATAGTCTTAATATACACCAACACACAGACTTGAGATTGAAATCAATCTTGTCATCTCCCTGTCAAAAAGAAAAAGAAACATGTAGTAAAGTAGCATATTTAGTGTATTTGGACAAAATATTGCTTGGTTAGGGACAGGCAGGATTAAGTAATGATGAACAGAAATCCATCCTGTTCCTCCTTTAACTTGTGTATATATTCCCCTCCACAACAGTCATCCAGTCCAGGTCACGTCTCATGGAGATTCCCTTAAACTGTCAAGCTTTTCTGCAGTTTCAGATTTTGACTGTGAAGCTTCCAGATGTGTATGTGAACGACTGAATAAAGATCAGAGCACAGCTGAAAAAAACAGATCCTACCCAGGGTAAAATAAAGGTTACCAAAAGCCCTGTTTGCACTGCTCTGAGATATTGATTGCTGATAAGTTATGACCGCAGTGTATTGATCCGGCAGGACATATGCCCACAGCAGTAAGACGATGAGACACACCTCAGCCCTGACTATGAATATTTCAGGAAAAAACAAAGAAATCATTTAAATCAAAAAGATTTCAATTCTTGCCCCACAAATTGTCTATTTAAGAAATTCTCACATACATGTTTTTCATAAAAAGAAAACATTCCTTAGTGGATTCAGGTTTAAAAGCATAAATAACCCAACATTTGTGAAATGCATGGCCAGTGTTTTGTAGCGATAAGTTATTGGTAGCAAGTATTGATCTGGCCTGTTTTGTGACCACAGGACATTAAGAACATCACACTATCCATCTGCATGCGACAATGGAAGAGTCCCAACAAGACTGAGGAATTACATTCGATGACCTCAGCCAAATGTTAATAAAAATAGAGACAATCCATCCGGCTTCACATGGACATTCTGGAACGTTTCACTCTGAAGTGAGCAGAGATCTGCTGCCAGGCTCACATGCAGAACAACAGGAGGATGTTGTGTCTCTTTAAGTTTTTACATTGGCTGTTATTGAGGAATCTGAAACAAAAATCATGAAAAGTCATACAATGCTCAGATAAAATCCACTGTGTTCCCAATTCCAAGTGTGGAGTGATTGGATGAGGCAACAATATCCGTCGAAAAACGGAATACATTTTCTCAGCAGCATTCAAATCATCACGAGGACAAATTGTATTGTCACTCTGGCTCGATGTGTCAAGGAGACAGATAAGTGAATTTGAAACCAATGGAATTACAGCCACTTATAACTAAAGCTACATCCATAAAGATGTCACAGGACTGATGGGAGATAAGAAGAGCTTCATAATACTCGGTCAGAGATTCTGAGAGACGGAGGGTCTAACAGATTTGCTCATGGTCATAAGTAACTAATGGTTTGGGAGGTCATGCTGACATATACTGAATCTTATGAAGGTGTAGATATCCCCCATGATGGTTAGTCTTATCTTTTCATGTCAAATGTCATCAAAATACTGCATGCACACACCTACAGTACGTGTGGAATGTCAAAGTTGAAGTCATCGTAAGATCTCATTTATGTCCACAGCAAAAGTCCCCAAAATCCACAGTTGTGTAACCTCCTAAAATTGGTAACTGTAAATCTATTTTAAATTAAATTGCATGTTGTTGCAATAGCACATGGAACTGTAGTATAAAAAAATGTTTTGAAAATAAAGACTGTACTGAAAGGGGAGAAAAGTATAGTTTATACTTTTTAGAGTCAGGGCGGGGCCTCCCTGTCTCTGCGTTAAAAAGTTGGCCTGCAGTTGGTTCTCAGACATCACAGTTCTATCATAGGCAGACAGCAGCGTGCCACACAAGACCACAGTCACACACTTTGAACTGCAACCTACTTTCTAGCTTTCCTTCTTAGCTACAAACAGAGACACGCAAGTGCTAATGTAAGTTTGCAGGCTAGATAGCTATTTAGCTAATCAGCTGTAGCACATTGAACAACTTTTAAATATATTTGTCATTGAGAGCAACAATCTTAAGTTTAGCTTAGCTTGTTAGTTATATTTACCATCATATATTTGTTTAGATTGTCTCTCTATGTCCCTGCTAAATTATGTACACCGACGTGTCGACTCAGAGGCTTAAAGGAGCATTTCTGATACATCCCTGAGTTTTTCTTCATTCTTATGACACAGAAATAAACCCAATAGTTCATTTGAAGTGAGGTATGACTGCAAAAAGGACAAACTGACTAATAGTGCTTGTTCGTGTGGTTGCATCATGCCCATGCCCCACTTGAAACTCACAGTATATAATGAACACTACCATTATATGTAAATCACCTCAGCAGAGTAGTTGCATATGAACGACATGGTGATGACAAAAACTGAGGCTCCTATGTGCAGGATTTCTTAATTAACAGACTGTCAGAGCACATACTGTATATGTACACAAGTAAATATACACAAACACACTAAACAGTGGCTATAGCCTACTTAAAGCTAACATATTTTGCATTGAAAAAAAAAGTATTTGACTTGGAAGTTCAACTTCACTCTGAGAAGAAAGCCTGGCAGTGTGACCCAGGGTGCTGGAGCTGAGGGTGAAGAGAGATTTGCGCATCGCTAAGTTAAAAGTTTCTCTAGTATTAAGTTACTCCTCAGTAATATTACAGCCTAAATGTTTCTTTAGATGCAGAATATTATTTGCAAGAAAAAGGGGTTGGAGATTAAATAACTACAAAAACCACTGAGGGAAATTGCTATTTTTGGTGCCCATCAACCTCAGATCCCATCATCTGCACCATTCAATATAACAGTAAATACATCAGCATCGGCTCCCAGGCCTCTCTACAACAGATACACAACACACACAAAGACTATAAGCCGAGACAGAGGGATTCTTGATGATTTTCTAATAGGGTTTATTCCTCTTTCCTGTCATTAGTCAAACGATGACAAATCCATTTGATCTCCGCTGTGTGATGTTATATGAACTTCACTAGGGAAACTCTCTCCTCTCCTGCCCAGATGAGCCTGAAATCTGAACCCTCACATTCCCTTTTTTGCTTAATTGAAGCATTGAGAGGCAAATTAAACAATAGCCCGATGTAATTAAATTCCAGCAATACCCTGTTGTGGTAGTTTAAGCCTGTAATGATGTTTTTGCCACACTCCTCTCTCCTTTTCCCCACCAATTAAAACCTGCTAAAGAGCGTGAAGACAGCTGGATCGAGTTCTTCTTAATGCCAGTGTTGTGGTTTTCGTGCCGTCCTCCAGTGGCACTGAAATCCAATAAATGGTATAATCGTGGTTTCTTAATGACAAGACGCAGGTGCAGGGTGATTTGTTTTTCTTGATTTGGTGTGCAGGATAAGATTTACACACAACAAAAAAGTTGAAGTCGCTTAATTGCCACGGAAACAGCCAATGATGTGATACTAATGTGTGGAGGTTTCAATACGCTGCAGCTCATCCAAGAACAATACCAGCATTTTTGGCTTTACAGGAGACAATTCTAAATATATCTACTGAGACATGTGGTAGCTTTGGGCTTCCAATTGTGTGGGAAATGGACCTTTAGCAGCATAGAATTGCATAAAAATACCACATGCACACATCCCACCATAGAGTAGATTTTTATGGAAGATTCCCCGGCATCCTAAGCTGAAGTTGGTTGTAGAAGATTTTTGAACCGCATGCTAGATTTCTGTATGGTGATAGAGAGGAAGAAGATTCTGACTCCCAGAGGGACCACACTGACTAAACCAGACCTCATACATTTAGCTTATCTCAGCACAAAGGCTAAAGACAGCAAAGATCTACCAGAAGTACAAACGAGTGTTCACTTTAAGCCTCAGTATAATGTAAATGAAAGGAGTAGGGCAACAGCATCAACAGTCAAACACTTACTGATGCTGTTTTTCACATCAGCTGGAAGAAAAAAATAGTCTTTAGTCTTGTCTTTAGTCATTAACAATATTGCATGTTGTCATCGTCTCGTCTTAGTAATGGAAAAAAAAAGGTTGTTGACAAACACATTTAGTCATAGTTTACACAAACCAAATCAACACTAAAGTCTGCTCAGCCTCCACAGTTACAGTGAAGACCGACTGGACTCACACATCACACTACACCACCACACAACACCATCACACAACACCCCCATTTTGCATTTGTCGTCGCGGGCATGCAGACACTTGCAAGCTAGCAAGTAGCTTGCTAATTAGCAATTACAATTACTACGGCCAATAGAGGACTTTGACTCTTCAACGTAAACATACAGTATATCCTTTTGGTGCACTTGCTGAAACTATCAATAAATTTAATTAATTTTATATATTTCCCAGACCTCCTTCCGAGATGAAGTGCACCTACACACAAAGTCACAAAAACTGTCATAGGATACTTACTTTACTCAACTACTTGCTAACTTAAAGGCTGTCAACGAATATTTGAAATGTGAAGTATATATTTGAATAGCAAAAAAAAAACGACATTTGAATATGAAAATGAATATTAAATTGTGAAAAATTGTGGTGAAGCTGAACAGTTCAACAACAACTCGACAGAAAACAATTCATGTTTTTGTAGTGAAATGAGGAGGTATCGTATAATAACTCTTCATTTCAACTTCACGAATCAGCTGTTCCTCGTCCGTGCGAGTGACAACAGAAAACAGAACCAGGGCGTACGACCAAAAGACTGCTTAACACTGCCAGTCAGGACACGGTCTCATGGACATGATGCTCAAAAATAGATATTTTATATATATTCAAATGTCATTTTTGGCCAATTTTGACAGCCCTATTAGCTCACAAGCATTAACATGCCCCCAGTTAGTTATGAGACCAAAGACATTTTATATATGATTTTCAAAATGCCTTGTCCATCATTTTGTACACAGTATTTGCCATGAATCCATCCTGACATAATTAAGTATCATTAGAAACGTTGAAATGTAAAATATAATTAAAAATGAAATTCAGTGGATACAGTATATCTTCTCTTCTCTTGTCTTCTCTTGTCTTGTCTTCTCTTGTCTTGTCTTGTCTTGTCTTCTCTTCTCTTCTCTTCTCTTCTCTTCTCTTGTCTTGTCTTCTCTTGTCTTGTCTTGTCTTCTCTTCTCTTCTCTTCTCTTCTCTTGTCTTCTCTTCTCTTGTCTTCTCTTCTCTTGTCTTCTCTTCTCTTGTCTTGTCTTCTCTTCTCTTCTCTTATCTTCTCTTGTCTTCTCTTGTCTTGTCTTCTCTTGTCTTCCCTTGTCTTGTCTTGTCTTGTCTTCTCTTGTCTTGTCTTCTCTTCTCTTCTATTGTCTTCTCTTCTCTTGTCTTGTCTTGTCTTCTCTTCTCTTCTCTTGTCTTCTCTTCTCTTCTCTTCTCTTCTCTT